>VZTJ01000377.1:228371-438460 GCA_013397795.1 Orthonyx spaldingii | reverse complement strand
GAAAGCTACTGGTGTGGGAGGGACGTTCCACAACAAGCAGAGATCTTTTTCTCCTGGGCGGCTGCTAGTTGTGAGGCTGAAAACCGTAAGAACTGTATTTCTTGTGGAGAAGTTAACGTGGTAAAGCAGGAGAAAACTCCTCTCCCTAAATAAACTGAAGAAAGACTAATTTAGAAGTAGTAAACTGACTGAAAGTCAAAGTGTTGTTTTTTTGTATTGTCATTGAAAAATGGAGAGGTGGGAAGAGCAAAAGTGTTCTGACGGTTTTGTTCTGGTTCTTAATTTTTTTTCCTTCCTTTTAGGTCTGTTAATAAACTCTCTTTATATTCTTAAAGTTTGAGCCTACTTTACCTACTCCTAATCCTTATCTCACAGCAAAATTAAATAAAATCTGGTAAGTGTACTGGCGTTTAACCAAAAACTCAGGTGAACGAACTCAAACCACAACAAATATCTATGGCTGTTCAAAACATGTTTATCCCTATTATTGTCAACTGAAATGCCAAGCCATTCTCAGGATGCATCCCTTAATACATTGACATCTACAAAAGCATTTAGGATTAAGGTATAACACTTAAAAACCAGTATTGTACCTTTTGGATTCTTTTCCCTCTTCACTGTACTTGAATATTGAATAAGTCCATCTCAACAAAAAAGACCATCCTGCAAAAAGCCAAGTAGAAATCTTGCCATGGATTCAGAAAATGATGCTGTTTGAATAAAAGTTAGTGAAACTTTGTTACACTGATTATCCTTTTGTTTAATCCAGTTATGTCTGAGTTTTACTTTGTATCTTTCCACAGTGTAAAAGACTGTCAGATTTCAAAGAACCAGTAGATTAATTATCAAGTTATACCTTGTATTACACAAGACTGAGATATTGCCTACCCTGAAGGCAAAATTAATGACTTAACATTATGGAAATATGTAATGCAGGGTCATTTTCTAATCTATGCTCTATTATAGTTAGTATCAGGAAAGATGAAGCTAGTTTTACTTGGCTGTTATACTCCATGAACATCATGCTCCAAATGTCACACACTTTTACTTTTTCCAACCAGCGTGGTTTTAATTTTCTGGAGAGTCTTGGTGTGTTTTTCCAGTGCTCAGGAGAGCTGCTCATCTGACGCCTTTTCAGAACCTTACTCTACATTTCATTTGATAATTCCACTGACAACTCCTGTGAAAACCCACACCTCTGAAGCTCCATGGGTATACAAAATTTAGCAAGGACTACTTGCAAGAATTGTCTTCTTCTGTGGCATGTCCATGAATGTCTTAGTGTACAGGAAGATACATGGTAACATTCCCCATACCTGGAATTTCTTGGGTATGCTCCTGGTGCATTCAAAGCATTTCCCCCACCAGTGGCACCAAGGGTGAAGACGCTGGAGGCTGTCTGGAGAGCACTGTTGGCAATGTAGACACAAGGTCCTCCAGCATATCCTGTATATACTGAAATCCAAAATACTTCATTTACTTTCGTTTCTCAGCTGAACTGTTCTGCACTTCATACTTGTGAAGCAGATTGCCTCACACTTTGACATGATAATTCCCTCTGCCAGGCCTCAGTTCATCTCAAAAAAGGTTGGATTGTGTCAGATCATCTGATTCATGCCTACTAGCTAGTTTTACAACTTTTGTTACAGGTCATCTTGCATTATTGGCTATCTCTGGTCCTATACATGATTTGTACTAGAAAGAGGTGTGTCATCATCCCATAGAGTTTTCAGTAGCAAGCTTGCTTCTACAAACTAAGTTGCTTAGAAAGAATAATTTTCAACAATGAAGGAGGACCAGTTGCTGCAGTTTAAATGGCCATTCACCTAAGAGTAAAAAGGCTGACTGTGCGTTGGATGAGTATAATGCTGAATTTTTCCTATGAAAGTTTACAACATCATAGTTTTCTACCTGGGAAATTAGATTTTCACAATGATGTTTTAAAAATGGAAATAGTGAAAAAAAATCCATGAAAGAACATTTAAACAATTATAAATTTTTCTGCTTGGCACTTTTCTTAAATGCCGTTGCTGTCCCATGTTGTTTGTGATAGTTTTCAGCGCACATTTTAAGTTCATCAAGAAAATATGTGGTGCGCATGGGGAAGGATGTATTTTCCCTCATTTCCTGTTCTACTCCTGCTCTTTCAGTTTCAGGCTAACAGATTTTGAAGGAAAACTTGAATTTCTTACCCTATGCTTTTTCAGCAGAAAAACTAACAGCTTATTTTCATGTAATCCTGTTATGTAAATCTCTGTATTACTGCACACCTGACCTCTCTTGTGATATTTTTAACTTAGTGGAAAACAGAAAGATATGTTTTATCAACACCACCTGCTAAAATTAAAAAGGAAAAGATAACGGTGTTTAGTATTCTCTTACCTGTTATGAAAGAAGAAAAAAATGGAAGCAATAAGCTGTAAAGTAGTACGAAATTCTAAGAGGGAAATAAGATGTTTCTAAATCCTAATGTAAGGATGTTATTATTAGTATTATTATTTATGAAGTACTTACTAAAAATGCATTTATATAAATTTATGTAGTTAGTAATTTTTGCCGAATTTTGGAATTTCCACATCTACTCTGGCCATACACTATGAAAACAATTGTAGACATTCAAAAGTAACATACTCAGTCCCAGAATCAGTCCTTCTGGAGAGACACTGAAAGTATGCTGTGACAGCTCTGATAAGATCAACAGCATGAATCCTTTTAAAGGGGTAAAGCCTTTTGACTGAGTTACAAAAAACCTTTGACATTTCCCACATCAACTCTGTCCCTAAAGTAAGTTACTGTTGTCACATACAGAGTTCAGATGAGAAATCTTCTCCTTTTTCACTCTAGGATATCAATTTAGAAATTTGTATTAGATTCAGTGACCTTTGATTATATTTATGTTATTTTGTGATGCCCATGAGATTTTTCAGCTGTTATAAGGCAGCAGAAAATGGTGCTGTGGTTTTGGAAATTTGGACATATTCTGTAGAAAAATACAGGTGAGCAACGATCCATCTTTGGATTCTTTTCTCCTGTTGCTTATTCCAATGAGTGATTGACAATGTAGTTGCCAATTTAGCCTAATACTGCATCAAGCAATTGTGTGACACAGAATAGGCTTTGATCTTCATACCCTTAGCATGAATTTTATGGCTAGACTGTACTTTCACTTTGTCAAGGTAGCTGTTTCTTGTAGAAAGGCTATTAAACCACAAAACAAAATGTAAGGGATGTCAATGTTATTTTAGTAGTACATAGTTGCTAACCGCTCACTTTTCAAAAGATACAGTTTTTGTTTTCATACACAGAGCTCAAAAGAAAGAAGAATCATAGAATCACAGAATGTTAAGGGTTGGAAGGTACCTTAAAGATTATTCAGTCCCATCTCCCCTACCATGGGCAGGGACACCCCCCAATAATCCAGGTTGCTCAAGGCCTTAACCAGACTGGCCTTGAACACTTCCAGGGATGGCGCACCCACAGCTTCTCTGGGCAACCTGTTCCAGTATCTTACCCTCACAGAAAAGAATTTCTTCCTAATATCTAGCCTAAATTTCCCCTTTCAGTTTGTACTCGTTACTCCATGCCTCTCTATAGAATGTGTTGTGTGATTATAATGGCAAGCATGAACGTCAACAATATATAAATTATATCTTTCACTTAAGTTTCATGTGTAGAAGTCAGTGTTTTACACTGAAGAAAAATACTTTGATCTGTAAAGGATATTTCATGAGCGGTTTTTTAGCAACTTGTTCTTCAGATACGATATTGCATTAATCTGTATAAGAAATGTGGTCTGGAATTTTTACAGACCTAACAACAATTTCAGGATTGTCACAGTCATAGGGATAACAGAACATTAGTGTGTTTAATATATATATGAGGTGGTCATTAGAAGACATGACTGAGGGTCAGGATACTCTGTTACATGTCTTCACTGAGACAGGATATGTCCGTAGCTTCCATACTGTTTCCCTTATTGAATGGGGGTTTCAAACTTGTTAGACTAGACAGAGGTTTTTGGATGAGAAACAACCTTTGAGCAAGATAGAAACTCCCACAATATAGGCAATGTACTCCAGAAATGGCAAGTACAAAGAGCCACCACAACACAAACTGCTGTGAAAGGCAGACTGCCTTGACTATGGCTGTTTCATAGGCTTCTCTTCTCCCATTGGTTTGTCAGGTGGTCTCAGTTTTCCCTCTTCTGAGTAATTGCCAAATAATGTTACTGGAAGAGGTGAAATTACCCACCAGATGCTGCAGATTACTATATTTTTTAATGAAGAATGACTCAAAATATATACACCTGACCATTATAATAACAGCCCTGACTACTCTTTCAGCTCAGACAGGCAGTGGGTGTTCATTAGCCTTCCAGAGAAAGGGGGAAGGCTCTTTGACTTATTGTATCAAAGATGCCACCTTTGCTCCTGATTTTTTGTCTCTATGGATCTACGATCACCTTATTCCACTTCAATATTATTGTGTACTTTAGCCAACTCTGTCAACCTTTGTTTTTAATCTTCTAACATCCAGTTTCATCCATTGCCTAAAAGCCCCTTAAAGATTCTGAGAATGTTTTATTTTTTTTTCTGAGAGACCTGTGACACTCTTTTTCCCCCTCTACATCCCTTCTTATCAGTTACAAAAAGCTGATGGAACCTCTCCAAGGCCTTGAGTGATTTGTTCAGTTGTGTTCCCTTAGTCTGTGAGCTGGGAGATCTGGTCATAGATATTGTCTCTGTTATCTCTTTTTTGTGAGGGTCTATGTATCTAGGTGGGGTATATTACTTTTTCTGTGTCTTCTCTTTGGTTTTTTCAACAATATTCTCAAGAAATGTCCTTATATTACAAATGTCAAATATCCTTTATCTTTCACACAGCTTTTACCTTCCACCTATCCTTACAGTACTTACTATATTAACACAGTGTTTGAGCAACTAGAGCTCATCTTCTTAGGAGAACTGATCTAGAAGAAAACAAATTAATCCAGTTCATTTTGTTCAAGTCAAGAGGTTTCTGAAGGTAACTTCACCTGGTGCTCTTTCAAGCAATACCTGTTTTTTGCAGACTCTGAAGAGAGCAACAGCTACGGAAAATTACTTTGATTTTTACAAAGTATTTTACTGGTAGAAGAAATGCACTGATATTAAAAGAAAAACACCCTTGGTAACAACAAATAACCAGCCACTTGGATTACATAATAATTTAACATGAAGACTCAAAACCAACTTCAGTCCTGTGGGCTTTTAAAATACCCAGTAATCTTCAGATCTTTTAGTGCTGCTGTGACAGCTTTTTTACAACAGCAGCTGAGACAGTCTGCATATTCTGCTCAGAACTCCCAGTATTCAGCAAAAACTGGTAAGCCAAAATATTTTAGCTGCAATACTCTACTTTTCCCAGGGTATCTTCTTGAGCTGTTTCTAGGTAATTTCCCTGCTGTAGTGCCTTATGTGAGAACTTGTTCATGCAACTTCATTTCACCTGCTGTTTTTCAGCTGTGAATCAGAAATTATTTAAAAAAATAATTTTTTAATAATTATTTTCTCCTACAGAAAGAGAATACTTGAAGAACACAAACCACTATGTGAAGGAAAAAACCCAAAGGAACTGGACAAATTTGTCACAATTTTGATTGATTAAAAAATTTTGACCTGTTGTAGACAGCCTGTCAACACTTTCCATGTACCTCAACCCCTTCCCAGAGGCAGCTTACCCTTTTTTGTTGTGTGTCCAAGTGACACAAGCCGGACCTGTACTCACATTAAGGTATTCAGATTTTTGAATGAGCCATGAATTTGATGGACTGCTTTAATTTAAATCTATAGCCAGTAAAAGAGTAGGGAGGTGGGATTTAAAGCCATTTTGGCCTTTCCAAGAGTTACATGAGGAAGGCATCCTACATCCTATATATAGGAAAATATATAGATGAATAAAAATGGTTTCTGAATGCCACAACATAGGCTGCTACAACCTACAAACCTTTAAAACTCCTGTGAAAAGAATTGGTTTTGAATAGTATAACACAAAAAAGAATGTCTTCCTAGAAACTGGTGATGATTTTATTCATTGCAAATTCCTAAGAATTCACAGATTGAGCTAATTTCCCTCTAAATTCCATTCTCACATGCTAAGACAGGCAAGAGGTCAAATATCCACCAGGTCTGCTGCAGATACATTTTGAAAACCTCAGGGAAGGAATGATTGCTTCTGGATGCAATAGTAAAGAAGAATTATTGTCTAGGTAACCACTGTTTTCTGGCATTGTTTACCTATGGAGTGGATCTCATCCTTTTCTGAAGTGTATTTCTAACCATTAAATACTCCAAATTAGATCTTACCTCACGTAAAATATTCAGTGTACCCAGCTGATATTAAATTTTCTTCTTTTTCCTTGCTATATGGAGAACAGGACCAGGTAACAGGTGCACAGTGCGGACATATGGATGGCTTAAAACTCCGCTGTATTTCAAAAATGATCCTCCAAGAGTAACTTTTTAATGCTTACATGGTTTATTTCTTCCCATTGGACTGACATCTAACAGACTACCTTTCACCTTTTACTTGCACAACTGCATACTGCATTTCTCACCATTTAATTTTTTTATTTGATTGTGGGATAATTTCTGCAATGTATGAAAGTCACTTTGAATTCCAATTTTATATTTCATCATGCTTGCAGTCGCACCTGATTTTCCATCATCTGTGCATTTAATAAGCTTGCTTTTACTTTAGTATCAAATTCATTAGTGACAAGATTTAAGTGAAAACAGATTCTGAGCAGACCTCTTCTACTGTGGGCTACTTCTATTCATTGATGGATACCCTTCTGATTACAGGTTTCCAACAAGATTTACACCCACGCTATAGCAGATTTTATCCAGATCGTCCTGCAATAAATTTTGTCTATATCATGTCTCACTAACCTGCTTACAGCGTTATCAGGTGGGACACCATTAAAAGCTTTTGTTATTCTTGTGATATGAAACATATTTCTATGTTCCTGTGTCTTCATTCTATCCACAAGTTTCATCCCCCCACTGTAGGATAAAATTATATTGATTTGACAAGTAACTTTTTACAAATCCACATTAGCTGCTATTAATGTCTAATCTTCCAGTCTCTTCTCTACTCAGAAATGGTTGAGTTGCTTGTACCAAGGTTACTCAGAGTCCACAATGAAGCTGCAAAATTTGCAAAATCCCTGTGAAATCGTCCAGCTCACTTCTTTTTACTATTCTTAGGGTTAGCCTGCATTTAGGCCACCTCTTGTCCTTATAATTTAAAAAAATAACTTCTAAAGAATATGTTTATTTCAGTCATTTTGATAAGTATTTTAGAATTAAATTTATCAGGTCCAGCTGATTTCCAGACAGTTATCTTACCTAAATGTGTTCACACCTCTTTTCTCATTGTTCTAAGCTGAGATCTTATCCTATAAGTGTGAAGTAATCAGCTGTGAAAGCCAGTGATAATCGATGGGAAATTTTGGAAAGGCAAGTTTCAAAAACGATAAAATGCATGGGTTTTCCTCACTATTGGGTAATGAGCAGGGATTTTTTTCCTACTCTTCTGCTAAGAAGCTGTAGACATGTTATGGGGATATGTCTTGTCAGTTTCATAGGGTTTATGCTTTGATCTTTTGTTTCCATATGCTCACCTATGCTATTTTGTGTTAATCTTTAGCAATCTGATTTTGTCTTCACTTCCTGGATTCTTCTTTTGCTTGAAGAAAGATAAGAAGTCATTAGCTACATCGATCGCTTCTTATCCTTCCTCTTCACTGCACTACAAGATTGTGTGAAAATATGACTATGGCTTAAAAGTCTTGTAACATGACATTCTTCAGAAGAAGTGATGCCTACACAGAAGTGAATGTGATGGATACAAATTTAACAGAGGGAGATATACATCTAATAGAGAGCGAATTAGCTTTTTCTAAATCAAATGTATATTTAATCTACATAGCATGCAGAGGCATTGGAATTGTTATAGTTTATCAATTGAATATTTTAAGATTAATATAAAAACCTTGTCTAGGAAAGCATTAACACCTTTTTTGTTCCTCACCTGTTTTTGTAAAGACTGTTTTATAACCCTACATGTCTGTTTTGCAAACAGTGCTAATACCAGTCAATTATGTTAGCTGGCATTTGACAAGACCTACAAACACCTAACAAATTACCAGCTGAGTCACTACATGAGCAGGAATTTACAGCTATGAACAATGCTACCATTTCTAAGTGTTTCTGACTGTTTTTGTTTTGATTACTTACACACACATGCACATAAGCGGGACTCATCAGCTCATTGCGGCCTCACAGTTGACTCAGGCTGGCAGCTGATGCATCTACAGCAGATCAGCTGTTCCTTTGTTAAAAGCTGTCACTGCAGCCTGTAAGAATTATTATAATTAACATTGCAGAAATCAGTATTTTTGAACAAGGGTGGATGCCCTTATACTGAAAGCATTAAATAGAACCACTGTTTACATAATAAATGACATCTGACAAGGCCTTCGTTGGTCCTTCATAATTAATAATATTAATTATATAGATACAATACATAGCTTATTATATTAATAATATTTTCTGTTAATTCTGGAGAAAATATGACCTCTTGCTCTACAAAAAGAAATGGTCTAATAAATAGTATGACAAATAAAAGATCTTACATTTGTGCTGTCATACATGCAATCAGTGATGAACAAAGGAATGTCTACATTACATGCTTTGGTCTGAGAAATATTCCCCCTTTTTTTTGAGAAGAGGGCTTTTAGAGTCCATTTAATCTCTCCATTATTCTTTTGTGATGTCTTCAGAAGAGAGAACTCGTCAAACCTCCATGTCCTGAGAGCCACAGTGAAACTCCCATAACACTATAGCACCTGCTTGTAGCCAACAAATTCTTTTACTGTGTCTTTAGACTCAAGACCTTTTATAGCTTTCTTTTTCTATTGAATTCACCTCTGATGTGCTTGAGTCAAGAGGTGTAGTTGCTCTTGTGCAGAGAAATTCTTTACCATTTCAGGAGAACCTGCCATTGCACAAAACAACTCTCTATCACACTCCAGCTCCCACTTCATGAAGCTTTTCCCATGCTGAGAAGAACATAAAGAACCATTATATTACTGAAACTTGAATATGTATTTCAGATTCACAGAGCCTAGCTTTAGAGAGTGTAATACTCCCACAGGCATTGACTGGGAGGAAAATGAGCCAGGCTTAACTTCTAGTTTTTCTTATACATTCAAAGGATGTGCAGGGGAAGCTAGTCATAGCTAGTCACTGCTCTGCTTTTGGGAGGCAGAGCAGAGGCAGTGCTCCAGGATGCTGCTTGTAGCACCTACATTGCCTGCTACTGTAAGAAGCTGTCACTGTCACAAGGCAGAGGAAAAGGGTGAGCCAAGGAAAGCTGGAAATATCCATCAGTTGACCTCCTCTGTCCTACTGGTGATGAAGAAAGCCATAAGAAGGGCTCAAAAAGGCAACACTGAGCACCACAGGAAAACTGGGGAATGCCCAGCACTTAAAACAACCCCCACCTCCAGGAGTCCTGCACCACCGATATCACATGGATGCTCTGGCTGTAACTGGAAGAAGGCAAATGAGCTATGAGTGGGCACCAGAAGGGCTGGGATGGAGATACTGGCAACTCATGCTCTGGACACAGTCAGATGGTGAGGAGTATGCAGCCTGCACAAGAGCTGCTCTCACCCTTGCTGTAAGGCTTTTTTGCCTCTTGTCTGTCTAACTTTTGATGCAGTGGCAAGACTTGGCTCTGATTGCATTAGAACAGACATTTCTGTGTTGAAAGATACACTCAGGTATAATTTTGGACACCATTTGGCAGCTCTTAGAAAACAAATAAGGGTTTTCAACCTAGACACAAAAAGGAAGCAAAGGCAAAACATGCTGAAAGGTTTTTCATTTTATGCTTGAAAACCATCTTATCAGAATGTGCCAGTGGTTAATTTTCCTAACATTTTATGAATGTAACATGCAGGGACCATAAAACATTGGGAAAGGTAAAACAATCAGAGATTGTAGACCATATGGTGAGGGCAGATCTTGAAGAACAATAAAGTCATCATCTCCTGGCCTTTAATGTTCATTTGTTTTCCTGGTTGTTTGTAATATGCCCTGTGGCAGCATTATAAATCTTCTTCCTGTGTAATAACTCTTACTACTTCTTTTCTTGCAATTACAAAAGGTGTTTTATTTTTATCAGCCATTCCAGACAACACAGATCCTATCTAATGTATATCTGGAGCAGTAAAAAGATTGAGTGTATAAGTGTCTCATATAGTGTGATACATAAAATCAAACATTAATAAAGGCATTTGACAACCTCCATCTGTTTGATCTTCACACTTCTGCCTCTGCTTTTTTAAGGGATAAAGTCTTGAAGTATTTCAGCATTTCCTCTAACTCATCTAGTCTGCCAATTTTTTACAGCAACTTCTCGGTTACTTAGTCCTATGACCAAATCAGAGAACACTGTTTTTGTTGGGGTCATATGTGTTACTTTTGTGTCTCTGGAAAACACACAGAAGATATCTTGGAGCACTTCTGAATCTGAAGATGAGTTGCTGCAAAGCGTTGACAGTAGGGTCATGGAAAGTGTGACTACATATACCAAGATGTAGGAGTGAAAAAGACTGTGAAACTCTTGAATAGAGTTTTATCCAGTTATAAAGCTCCACTTGAGCTGAAAATAGAATTACCATTTCTCTGTTTCAAGCATAAAGTATCAGGACAGGTTTTCTTGATGCAGTTTGTTGAATGTCCATGTCAGTAGCTATTGCAGATCTTGATCACAAGAATTCTCTTATTACAAGAATTCTCTTTTCACCAGTGCAACCTTCTTTTACACAAATTAGATCCAGAAAATTAAAAGCAAGTACCTAAATTGCTAGTTCTCTCTCCATACTTAGACCCTCTGACACTGCAACTGTATTTTATAATACTGTCCTGGAGTTCAAGTGAAAATCAAAATTTCCCAGGTTTAAAAAAATCCACTACCAACAATAAAAAAGCAAATAACAACATCCCCTCAAAACCAGGAAGTATGACTTCATAGGCTGAAAACGAGCAGATTCTTGTTTGTCTTCCACATATGACTTGCTGCTTTCCTGTAAGCACAAACATTAGGCTACAGTGCTCTCAGTGAGTTTAATGTAAGTGAAATAGATTTGAGATTCATACATGAGAAAAAAATTTAAAACTATATATTTTGATGTCTGAGGAAATGGTCTTACAATTAAACACATCTCAAGAATTTTCATATAAACCAGTGAAATCCTTGAAAAAATTCAACCCTTGCCTTGTATTAGTTTTGTTTAATACAAGTAATTATTTTCTTTCATTTGCTAAAAATTATGTTAATCTATTTTGAAAGATTATTAAAAAAACAAGGAAAAAATGATAATCAGCACTTGTACATATGCTATGAGAAATCATTTAGTGATATTATAATGGTCTTAGCCTAATTCAATATTTTATTCTTCATGAAGATGTATTCTCAAGTCCCAAAGAGATGAAAAATCACTTATATGATTGTTCTTTGCTGTACTTTCATAGGTGATGCCACAGGTTTTGGAAAGAAAATATTTTTGCCAATTTTACTTTTTCATAGATCTTTATTCTAACATATGCAACCAAGTGGGATATATATTTTAAGAAGAAATAATAGAAGATAATATAAGAAATTAATTCTATCTGTGCAATAAATGTATTATGAATTCATTTTCATATAATCAAATTATTTCTTATATTTTCACAATGTAACACAGCACTTCTCAAGAGTATCAAAGCCAAGTAGGACCAAAATTAACATCTTTCTGCCATTCCTGAATAAAAATCAAGCAGATAATCTTATATTTGTTCATTTCCTTAAGAAAGAATCACTTCGCTAAAATTTTAGCCTACGGATGTATCAACAAAACAACAAAATACTTACCAGAAGACTATGAGTTGATGTCAGTGCAGGAATCACGTTTTGCTAAAAGAGAAGTTATGAATATTCCTGTAAGAAAAGGAGCATCACTGAAGACTCTAGAGATCAAAAAAAAAAAAAGGTAGGTGTCTAACAGAATGTTTCTCCCATCACAGCAGTGTGTTTAACACTACTTCAAAAACAAATACAGAGAGCAGAACCAGTTACCCTATTCTCATTTCCTATACTGGAACAACATAATTGAAGTTCTGTTAAAATTATATCCTTTGGAAAATTCCTGAAGATCTTCCTTGCTGAAGTAGCTCTGAGGTAATATTTTTTTCTGAATCAATCCAGAAAGAAATGGCCAAGGAGTTCTCACAGGACTTCTGCTACATCACAGATGTATCAAATAGCTTTAAGGAGGTTTTCAAGAGCTGGTTGGACAAAGCCCAAAGCACCCTGGTCTGTGTTGCACATTGACTGTGCTTTAAGAAAGGAGTTGAAAAAGTGATCTCCCAAGGTCCTTTCCTAACTGCATAAACCTATCAGATTTTTGAAATGTCTATTTATGACAAAAAACTATACAAAAGTGTGATAAAATATTCCATTAGTTATGAATCAAAATTAGTTTCAGGAGCCTGCAACATTATTCACTTTTATCAGCATAGTTTAAAAAGTGCCTTCTGGACCAGAGGTGATGTGACCGATTGTTGGACACCTAGAGAAGAATGAATACACTTGTTCAAAGAAATCAGTGCCACCTAAACATCCAAATACCTCCATGTGTGTTTGATCTATCCTTCCTCTGTTTAGCAGAATGTCTTTTTTCTTTCTTGTGTGTTCTCAAGTGATATTTCCACATATTTTGCTAGGTAAAATTTCATTTTCTTGTTCTGTTAGATTATGGTCATTGAAAATCTTTCATTTTATAATGACTGAAAAGAAATTTGATTATTGTCATTCTGTCTTAGATGCTTCATTGCATTACATTTCCTTTAAATTCTAGATCTGCATATCTTCTATATCTGCTAGGACAAAAATTTTACAGTAAAATGATGGTTGAAAAGAAGGTGGAACCATATGTTCTCATAAAACAGACAAAAACATTGTTCAAACTCTGATTTTTCTTCTTTTCATGCACAATTTTGATTGCAATGTAAAAAATCCAGGTTCTGGGAAGCAGGGTGAAGGAAGGGGGAGCTTAAAATTCAGGGGTATTTAAGTTGGTGATGTGCTAACCCATCAGATGCTATTCTGCTATTGAAGCTACCATCCTCCCATCCTCTTTCCGTACATAGACTGGGGTAGGTCAAACTGTGTGTTTTTCTTGTGGAGTAACTGATGTGTGCTAGCACTTTTATTAAGCCACAAGGAATTCTCGTGGTAATGAGACCATTTCTCCACAAGACAATGAAGCTTC
Source organism: Orthonyx spaldingii (assembly GCA_013397795.1). Classification (NCBI taxonomy): domain Eukaryota; kingdom Metazoa; phylum Chordata; class Aves; order Passeriformes; family Orthonychidae; genus Orthonyx; species Orthonyx spaldingii. The sequence continues at coordinate 425,097 of VZTJ01000377.1, read as the reverse complement.
ATAGGCACTTTGTCCATCATGCACCTGCATAGTCCTCCCTAATGAAAAGAGGTAGAGAAAGACCTACTTGTGTTGTCTGGACAGGTTCTTCAGTGGGGGTAAATACATGTGACAACACACCAAAAGGTCCCTGCTTCTATCATCCTTGATACTTTTACCACCATGCTTCAGTATAGAACTCACAAGTGAACTTGAGTCCAAGCCACTCATTATTATTATTTCCTTCTTGTCTCTGGGGATCTCATATTCCATGACTCTTAGGAAAGACTGCATGCCCATATTCTTCCTTCCAGATCTTTCCCAACAGATGGCACAGGATAACTGTTGTTGTTTTCTTTAGTCTCTTTCAGACTAAGCAAATAGCCTCTCCAGTCCTTTCCTACCATTTTCTTGTAATCCCTAATTCCAGTGTTTGTCAGAGGGTCTCGTTTGTACTACAGTTCCCAAGAGTGCTTAGAATATGAGTACTCCAAAGTTATCTGAAATCTACCTGGAATTATTTGTAAATGGACAAGCACGAACAGCTGTGAGTGTTTGTCTGTGCATACATATGTCTGTGTGTTAGAGATGTAAAGAAAGTTCCCATTCTTATAGGACCAGCAGTTCTTCAAAGTTCTTGAAAATTCAGAAAACAGCATCATCAACAATTTTCCAGAGCAAAAATATAAAGGTACCCTTTTTTTTAAATGAATGCTACTTTTTGCATAGAATACCTATCTGCCAAAAGATAATAATCTCCTGCTAATTGCTAATCTCTTTCTTGTTTTTAAAACTAAAACAAAGACTAAGAATAAAACCAGTAACTATCACAAAAGATTTTTTCTATGTGAGTGGTTTCTTTCTGCTTCCTCCGTACTTTTTTTTTGCAGATTCAGATGCCCATTTTAGCACAATCTGAATTGTGTTACAAAAAACTGCATAAATCCCTTCTGTATTTAAGTATTTGGTTGCTGCTTCACCTTTTTTTCTTACACATGATGTTTTGTCCATTATAATATCCATTTCAGCCAGATGGATATAAGTCTGAGGATCCCTATCCATGAATGAGTGTTTACCTACAGCACCATCATGTGAGTGCACTGCTGAATCAATGATCAGAATTCTTATGGAGAATCAATATGTTGTTTCATTTGATCTGAGATACCACCTTAGCTTCCATTTATGAAAACCTCAAAGGTCTCTGGAGATTACTTTGCACAACTATTTTTTTTCTGAATGTAATGAAAAATTAATTTAAATTGGCAAGCATTGTTTGGAACAAAAAAACCGTAGAATTTTATATATAGAAGATAATACTGTCAATAAACCTTGGTATGAGTGTGGCTGTTCATCATTCTGCAAAGAATGATTTTTCCTTATTTTCACTCTACTTAATTTGACTCCACCATGACTTGCAAGTGTAGTGTACAGAAGAAAAATAGGTTTAAAATAAAAAACTCAGGACTAATATAAGCATTTAGTAAGGAGTTTAGTTCTTTAAAGAATATCATGCATGTTGAACATTAGAGGCTAAAAAGGAATATGGAATTAATTCAGTGGAAAAGTTTTCACAATGATTTAAAACATTAAGAAATGAACTATTCACGGCTGGCTGGTACTTACATTTTACAGTAGCACATACTTTTAGAAATATGAAACCAAATCACCTTAGTTTCAGAATGCAAATGTACTATTAACTAAATATATTATAGTTCCAGATGATAAGGAAATAATTTATATCCAGCTTGGGGAAGGTTCAATAATCAGTAAATATCAGTGTTATTCCATTGTGATGAACAACCAGCCAATGGAACTTCCTTCAACCATATAGCAAGCTATCACAAAGCAGATATCTTTATTTAAATACTTGTTAACTCAAGATTTAAATAGTTGTGTCATCTAAGGAGGAGACAAGCCATATATTCCTACAACAAAGAGAACCCTGCATTATTATAAACCAGTATGTGATATTATACTGGGTGATGTAAAAATTACCAAGTGATGCCTCTGACTCAAAACTCTCGAACTTTACCTGCTGAAATATAATTAAAGTCTTGAGTTGAGTCATATGCCCTGGAATGAATTCTGTCTAAAATGAAACATAATAAATGTTTGAATGAGATCAGAAATAGGACTGTGGCAAGACCGTGGGAAGTGCATGATAGTGCAAAGGGAAGGTGAAATAACCTGAATCATGTAGGCAGTAGGGAACATGTATAAGTAACAGCAAGTTGTAAATAATTCATGGAGAAATTACCTAAGTGTTAACAAGATCATATGATCTCAGAATAATTTCATTTTGGATTGTGTTGGTGCTGCAGTCCCACTACATATAAAAAAAAAGAGGCATTTTTCATATTCTATGATAACTTCACACTGAAAAATTGGACATCCTTAACCCATAGACATTTTTGTTCAGACATGATCAGGAAGACCTTTAGTGTTTTGCACTATTCATATGAAAGTAGATATACAACACATAGTTCTCCATAAGCCCCCCCCACCTGTTTATCAAATTAAACTATATTTTAAGCTGTCATAGGGCTATTTAAAGAGAGCCTGTATTTCAATTACATTCTCCATCAGTAGTCATGGGGGAAGCATCGTGTCCATGGTTCACTTACAGCAAAATGTGGCTATTCTGAGCAGCATTCATTAGTCAGCAGCAGCTGTATTCTGGAAAGGAAAGCAAGGGCAAAACTTTTCCAGGAATGGATGAATGTAGGTTGGACAACAGCTGCTGCAGAGTGGACAGTGTTCTTTGTTTCTGTGGTCTGATGTCCTTTTATTCCTCAGCCAATCTCAGCTCCTCAGACCTTCTGCCACAGCCCGTGAAAGGTAGTTTGATGGTATAACTGAGCAGGTTTGGAGTCACTCTGGATTGCTCAGTTATATTTGAACTTCAGTACAATTGCCTTTATTCAAAAAGGATAAATAAGCGTAGTGAATTATTGATATTCATATGGCAAATACATTGCAACCGTGTGTCAGACGGTAAGTAGGTTCTAAGTAGAGGTACTTGTATTTATTTACTGTTTCACAGAATCTAGAAAATACACGTCAAAATAAGAAATAATTATTTAAAAGAAAAAAAAAATCATACCTGATTACAAAACTGAAAACTGTGGTCAAAGATCTCCAAAGAGCCTTTTTTAAAATGTCAGGATCTAGCAGTGAAAGTGTAATTTGTTGTTGTATGGACATATTTCATAGGCAAAACAAAGACTATTTCTGATTTTCAGTTCTTTGAAAGATGGCAGTTTTCCTATTATATTTTTTAAGAAAACAAACAAAACGGGGAAAGTGATACCTGGTAACAGAGGAGAACTATGATTTTTTTTTTTTTTTTCCCCTTATTTTAGTGATTTTTAGTGTCCAAGGCTGGAGCTCAATCACTGTAAATTCTATCACTAAATTCGTTCCCCTGAATCCTGGGAAGATAACAAGAGAAGTAAGGCTTCACATTAATCAGAAAGGGGATTTTGCTAACTTTATAATGAGCTAATCTGGAAACACCCTTAGGGAGGTGAGTTCAGGGATCACAATCAAAGGCTGAAGTCTCTGGAGTGAAAAAACCAGTTATTTGCCTTCCTGATGACTGGATTTTGTGTCCACCTGTTCCTTTCAAACTGCCTCTTTAAAGGCCATTAAAAAGGCAGTGATTAAGGGCAGATGTTGAACAGACTGTGTTTCCAAAACACCAGTTTGAGTTCATTCATTTCTACGTTGCTTTTTTCCTGGCTAAAGATGATTTCAGTGCAGTCCTTTTATCATATCCACAGACAAATATAATTTGTTCTTAGATAATTTTTTTCTCTCTTTTCTCTCTCTTTGGTAACTTTTACCCCTCAGTTTATGATATTAACAGCTATCAAAACATTTTATAAACTTTCATTGACTTTGAAACCCTTCAGCTCACAGCTGGAGTAGACCTCATGAACTGCAGTTTTTACAGTCAGCAGAAATAGATCCATTATTTTCTCAGTGTAAAACTGATTCAAAACCACAGTTAACAAAATTGAAAAAAATGAAAGTACTTTCTGCTACATCACTGGGCTTGACATTTCTAAATAATCTTAGAGCTTCCCTTGTCATTTCCACCATCACTCAAAGATCCAGGCTCCGGGAAGTTTTTAATGAAATTCCGCCATTATGCAGCAAACTCCATAGAGTGAATAGGGGTCAAAAGAAGCTTCTCATATAAAGTAAATATTGATAGTTATCTTTGTGGTATTGCATAAATATAAAACTTAATATTGTATCTCATGAATGCAAGCTGTGTTTGCTGATGACTAGACTCTTGAGTTAGAAATAAGACTTTGGTGAAACTCTGGAGTAGTGCCTGACACTGGAATTTTGCTGAGGTTTAGCAAGGTAATGCCCTCATCTCTTTTTGAAACAGAACCAATCCAGTAATGTAGTCATCATGTTGCTTCTGTAAGGAACCCTAGAGAATTAAAAAGTTGTTTCAGAAAGCTTATTGCAGGTGGTGTGGGAATCAGTCCAGATACAAATGAGAGAAAACTCAGCTATTGCTTCTCTTGTACTTGATCTTGAACTCTAGAAAGGAAAAACTTGTAGAAAAGTCACTTTGAAAACTCAGCAGGAGGCTTGTCTGACTAAAGCCTGCACTTTTAGTCCTGTAATTGCATAAATGTTAATTAAATATGACAACTAATGAGAACTGACTGACAGGAGCTAAGCAGAAGTAAAGAGCAGCTGCTTTTTGGGACTCTGCCACATGTAGTCTTCATCCCACTCCAGCAGCAACTTCCCGTATTTCCCTCTCTTCTCTACTGAATGCAGGCTCAAACCAACAGTTCACAATTCCATCCTGTCTGGCTTGGCTCATTCCCAAGATAAACAAGTCTTTTTGTTCCCTGAGGAGCAAGCTTAGCCATGCTGGAGAAGTGAAAGGAGAATCAGGTAAGAGACAGAGTGACAAGGACAAGGAGAAAGAAGACTCTTTCCATCAGAGCAGATGAAGAAACAAATGGGAGTGGATAGGGGCAGTAATGTCCGCAAAAGGTAAATGATGCCAAAGAGACTGAAAGAGAAAACCGAAGGTGAGATACTTGGGAAATACAAGTGCCTACTACAAATATCACAATTCTGTTTGCGTTTTTCTAGTGGGGACTGCTGTTACAGTCCCAAATCCAAAGCAGAATCAGAGAATGAAAAAATAAATCACCTCCCATACAGAATAAGAAAGGAGGGTGTAAGGTGAAAAAAAAGGATTCTGATGGAAACAAAGGAAAATATACAAATTGCTGTGGTTGAGGTCAAATAATCCCACTGAAACGGCCCAACCATAACTGAGGCACATGTTAAAAGGAGCAGAGGCACTGAAATAATGTATTAATCAAGTTAATTTTGGGAAAGAATTGTAAAAAATTACTGCCAGTGCAACAATATAAAAATATTCTATATATTCCAGGAATTAAAATCTGTGGTTCTTTATATTACAAATACTACAAGTATTTATATTTCTGTGCTTACCAGAATTCTAATTTCCTAGATATGGATAACACAAAAAATTATTGCAAAGAATAACACTGTCATTTCTGCTTACAAAAGCAAAAAGATTTTGTCATTCAAGAATGACACAATGTCAAGAAATAAAGCTATTCTGGAAGGCTGATAAGTGCTAAGTACACAGACCAGTGTCTTGGACTTGTTCAGCTTAAATCAAAAGGAAGTATTAAAAACCCAGGCTACTAAATAATGCTTTCTACTTCAAAATCATGGATTTGAGTTTTACAAAGGAATTCAGAGGTCAAACTGAGAGGATTCATGTGTCCATGGCTCTGGAAGGATGTGAAGGAAACATTTACAGTACTTGGAGTTTGTTGCCAAGCACAAGGGAAATTCTGTAGGGGAGAGTTCTAGATTTAGTTGAATACCTAGGCAGCTGAAACAAAATGCTAATAAAAACCTGGAAACTTGGATTAAAAAACCCTGAGAAAATACTGATCATCAAAGAATCTTATAAGGAAGATCAGAAAGTTAAGAAGGAAGGTGATTAAGCAAAGTCAAGCTCATCCCAATCAGTGATGAAAGTGTCAAAACAACTACAGGAATGGCTAAGTAAAATCATCATTCTGCTTCTCTTTGCAGAAAATGGGACGTCATTGTTGAATATATAGAAGGAATAGGTTAAGAAGGATTGTATGGAAGTGGAAACTGAGACATAGGAAATATCAGGAGAAATTAAGAAGGTCAGATGCTCCTCATGGGTTCCTCCTCAGTGTATGGAGTGGCTTACCTGGTAGCATGGCTTACTTCCAGTTTTTAGATTTCCAAGCACAGAAACATAGTAAAATGTGCAAGTGAGTCTAGCAGCAATGATTTTTACTAAAAACTCGATGTTTTAAGTTATGAAAAATAGTTCTTGAAGCAGTAACTTTTCAAAAGGAAGAAGCTGTCTAGGCAGCTGCAAATAGATGACTTTGACCTCTACAGTGTGCAAGACTTGGAATATATTGTCAAAGAAAAAGCTATTAAGACTAGAGAGGCATATATGAATTGGTATAAAATGCAAGAACAAGAAGGCCTTGCTACTATGGATTGATAAAAGAATTTTCTTCTATAAATGGAAGATTCGTGAAAAAGAAATGACAGTGGAAAAGTTTGAGTTCATCAAGATAAGTTATAAGTTATCAGTGTGATGTGGTCCAGAGGAAGGAAATATAATTAAACATATCAGAAGAATTGGCAGGAGACTAAGAAATATTAATACAAAGTCCTAGAAGAAAATTATTGTGACGAGTCCTGCATACATTGTGATCATCCACATTCAGGAAAATGAAATTTGTATTAAAAGGAGTAGAGAGGCTCCCAGAGAAAGGGCAAAACTTCCTGCAAACAGTGACTAACAGAATTTTGTTTAATAATCTAACTAAACAAAGACTGAATGACACACTCTTGATCCCTCTGTGAGAGACCTTCATATCCCTCTCTACTTTCTAGACCAAAAACTGTGGAGGGGTTTGTTAAGCCAGAAGAAAATATTGATGAAGGAAAAAGAAGAAAAGTTGTATTCTGTGCACAAGTAAGTTTAGATTAGAACTAACAATACATTCTTTAACAAAATGAGACTTTGAACCATCTTTCCAGTAAGAAGTGGGGTGAGAAAATGCAACAGTAGTAAGATTGACTTGGCTGTTTTATGACACAATTCAACTCAGCTGCTTGGCATAGTTGAAGATTCGTGATATTTTCCCTGTGATGTTTTTATGATCCGCTTTTTATTGTACAAGCAAGTAATTGGTGTGCTATATTTATTAATTAATTGACAAAGTATAGAAAAAGTTGAATTCTCATAGGTCATCAATGAAATAAATAAATAGCAAAACATATCCAGCAATATATGTGTATTAAACTGACTACTATATACCTAGATAGAGATGTACAGTTTAATATATGCATCCAGGAAAATTCGTACAGTTTAATATATGCATCCAGGAAAATTCTTTTGCTGTACCTTGCTGTCAGGAGTCACACGTTTATCATGGACATCCTGACAGTCATAGAAAGAAGTGTCCAAGCAGCAACAAGATTCTCATGAAGTCTTTTTCCTAAGTAGCAAAAAAGACTGACTGTTGTGTCAGTGGTAAACATGAGAAAGATGCATTCCTTGCTCAAAAAATGAAATGAAGTATGCTATAGCTGTGCTTAACATCTTCCATTCCTCAGAAGGCACTTTGAGTCATTCCAAGAAATACCAGTGGTACTGCTTGCTATTAAATAGTGAAAATTAGTTCATAAGCCAAGCTTGAGATAATCTACTTCTTACTGTAGCATGTATGCATGGTGGAGAGAAGCATTTTAGATGCAGTCTGTCTTTTGCTTTTTTTTTTTTTTTTGACAACCAAGCATTTGGGCCTCAGCCTCTGGTGCCTCTGATGGCTGGACTTTTGCCTTGGCCCTCACAGGTCAGTGGAAGGAGGTGGCCAGGTGTGTAAAGATTCCCACACTAACAGGTCAGTGACTGTGTGCTGAGCAAGTAGGCTCCTGGAGCAGTATCCATGGCTCAGTGGTGAGCAGATCTATGCAAACAGTATTCATATGCATCCAGATATATATACACGTGTCGCTGTTCAGCCGATGTCGAAACAAGAAGCAGCCGAGAGAAAATGGCAAAAAGAACCCAATAATTTATTAAATTTAGCTTTTATATACAAAATGGACTCTCACATGATTGGCCACAGCTGTATGCCTCTTGCAGCTGATTGGCCACCTGGATCCAGGGGAGCTATGAACACTTTTATTTACATACTTGTTTACAGAAAACGAAGAGATTTTTCACACAGGAAGGATTCTGTGTTGCCACATACATGGACAGTACACCTGCATATACCTATACACATATATACACACCACATATGCCATTCAGACAGAGGTGGGGGATTACGTAAAGGTGATCCAAACCACCAGAATGCTCATTGAAAAAGTGCTTTCAGACAGTATTGATTTCACCCAGGGTCTAATGCAGCCAACTCTTCACTTGCAGCAGTATCCAGGCATCTAAACACATTAGGAAGCACTAGCTATTTTTTAGGCACACCTGCAGAAGCCTTGTAAGTTACTTCTTCCTTTCTGCGTTCTTGTTTGCTCAGATCAAGACCTGAGTCATAACTCTAAATGTTTAGCCAGACAGGATTAGGTGTATATATATGTTTTGAGAACTTTCAAGTTAAAAACAAATAGAAAGAAAGCTCCAGCAAGCTTTGCTTGCTCCAAGGCTATCTGGTCACCTGGGTGTCAAAATCTGCCTACCCTGGTTGCAGACACTTACAGGGTAAATTAAAATCTGACCTACATTAAGAAAAAGAATACTGTGTAAAAATGAGTGCAAATATATTACTTTTTTCCCTTTTTTAAAAAATTTATGATTAATTTACATCCATCAAAAGGATTTTACTACAGAAATCTTGCATTTTATTTCTCTTCCTGGTTAGTGAAACAAACTTTAAAGAAAAATAAGCCAAAATAATTGAAAATTAGTAGAAATTAAAAGTAAACTTCTGAAAAATAAATGGATTGTACTGTTCTTTGAATAACTTTTTTATATAACGAGTTTTTACCTCATACTTAGAATATTATTCATTTAATATGCTCAGTAAGAGATATCACACACTGCTTAGTAAAACAAAACAGGTCTCATGGGTAGATATATTTTTAGATCTGAAAGAATTTAAGTCAGCGGAGACTTGCATTTTTAACATGGGATACATTGAATCTCATATCTGTAGTTGCTCTGGCATGTGAATTCATGGAATGACCAACTTTATGAAAACTTTCATGTCTTTCAAGATAACAGATTAGAAACCTCCTGGTATTTAGTGTAGAGATGCATGTGAAAATGTCTCTGCTCTAATTAGGCAGAAGCATTTGTAGCAACTGTAAAGTACAGCAGCTTTTGAATTGCTCAGGCCTTAGATTTTTGTGTGTGTGTTTTTGTGTGACTGTATCCCTACCTGATATGTTACACCTATTTCAGGAAAAAGCTATTTTTCAATGCTTTCAGTAGCCTCTCTCTGCCACCTCCACAGATGTGCCTTGATATAGTCTGCTCTGCAGTGCTGTAGCCTTCAAAGCCTGAGTTTTGACATAATAGTTGTTAATATTAGAATGGGCTCTGTGTTGCATTGAATCCTCTTACATTTTACTGCTTCTCTTTTTCTACCTTATCACTTACTGGGGTGGCTAATTCTAATTTAACACATTTATCCAAAACAAAGAGTGGCATAAATAAAAATGCAAAACAGAGAGACTTATTTATAAACAAATTAGATGATGTTTGCAAAGTAATTTAAATGTGTTTTGCTAAGTCAGCACTACATTTTATCAACCTGAAATAATTAAACCATAAATAACCAGGTTTTCTTTAATTCTGCTTCACATTGTGTAGCCTTGCAAATTGTCAAGAACCATGACTGGTTCCAGGTCTTCACCAGAGCAAGACCTCCACCTCTCAGCAGGAAATTAAGTTTTGTCTATTTTTTACCCCCAAGTGGTACTCTGAATTTCTATGGTCCTTAAAATATTCATATTGTAATATAGATTTTACTTCGTGTGGAATTTACTCTTAGGGAAACTACTTAGGAATTCAACTTTTTTTTTTTGTTAACATCTTTAAATGATTTTGTACTTTCTACTAAAAAAAAAAAAGTTCACATATATATGTAATCTGCAGATAAACTAGTGTACCTTTTTAGGGGTCCCCCAAAACATTTTTGCCTGCTGCAAAGCACAGCTAGATATTCCATCTAGTCACAATCAGCTGTCAGTATACAATCTTTAATGTCCCCTCTTTTCCTTGGACAATCACAACTCCAGATTCATAGAGATTATGAACCTTCCCTACTTTGTTCAATTACCAAGTGCCTATTGTCTGAAAACAGCACAATACTAAGAACTAAAAGTTGTAGTCCAATTCAAATCTCACCATTTATATTCACTATGTGCAGCATACAGAGGGAAATGACACATAACAAAGTAGAAACCAGAATTTGAAATAAAAATCAAAGGTAAGAATAATTGGAATTTGAGTTTTGATGTAAATTGAGAGTAGACAACACAACATTCTGAATGATGATGCTCTGGAAATTGTTCCAAATCTGATGCTATAAACTCTGGAGCATTTGAAAATGCCAACTACAGTAAAATTATGTATGTAATGATTGTTTTATACTGACAGGCCACTCATGAGGAAAAATAGTTTAAATGGACCTTGTCCAAAATAAAATTCTTATAATTCAGGACAGGGGCTCATATTGTTCATCACACTTATATGAAGAAGTCAGTACACTCCCTTGGTTCCATAAATTTCAAGGTTAGATAGTCAAGAATATGTGTGCATTCAGATGGATTTTTTACCAATCTTTGCTTCCATGAATTTTGGGATTTCAGGTATAGACAATCATTTGTAGGTATGGAATAGTGAAGCATAAAAAATTTTTGCAGTCCTTCACGTCCCAGGACAGATTTTAGTTGAACCTAGCTTATATTTTAGAATTGAAAAGAGCAGGATGAATGTAAATTAAGGAAAAAATAAATCACACTTCTAACATTACACTTTTGATATATTGTTACATTTAGAGACCATTCCATGTTTTATAAGTCATCATATCGCTGATTAAACTACAGAAAGTGATTTTCAATAGTGTTCTGTTTATGGGACTTCATCTTTTATTTCAGAGAATCACATGATAATTCATGAATTCTGTCATTAACCCTAATATACAAAATAGAGATGTTCAAGAAATTTCTTTTTAAGAATATGGCCATTACACTTGTGTTCTGGAATGCAGTAATTAAGGTACATGACAAAGCTCTCATACAGCAAACAGACCCACTTTTAGCTCTCCTACTGAAGCTCAAAGTGTCTGAGTCTGAATCTAGAGATCATGGGCTCTATTTTCAGTGTACATGTAATCACTCAGTTAAATGCTTGTGCATAAGGTTACATCACAGTAATTTAATTTTAATATTTCCAGCGTGCTTGTCTAAGTTTGTTGCAGGAGGAGAATCTAGTTCATGCTGGATCTACATGAATCTTTCAGAGATTAAAACTCAGAGGTTGTGAAGTGTTCGGTGATTTAGGATTTCACTGAGAGTCATGGAATCGGGGTAGACTTGCTGTACTCTTAGGTACTAAAGTATCTGTCTTAACTTTTGGGCAACCTGGCGCAATCCTTTTTGTTTCTGTTGCATGTCTGATAAATATTAGACACATTCAACACCCAAACCATCTTCATAAAATGCAGTTGTGAAAAGTGCACTACTCTGAAAAACCAGTGGCTTTAAAAGTTGTTTTCTTGTATTTTTAAATCATTCCTATTCTTCTTTGATCTTTTTGCCACATGTTTTTCATTGGGTAGCAATGTGCATTGCTAAAAAAAAAAAAAGAAGGAAAACACTGATATCTACAAAAATGTACACTGGTTTATCTGCAGTTGATCCATATCACACGACATAGATACTTGTACTGCTTAGAAAACTTTGGGCTCCTTTCAACACATCTACTATATGCTTTCTGCTGAAATGAATGCATTTTTCAGCCTTGTACCTGCTGTATGCAGCATATAGCAGACTATCTGCTTGGAAATCAGATGCTTAGCTGAGTTCTCACCCTGTTTCCAGTCTCCTGTTGCTGTCTGCATTGCCAGGTTTCATGAGGATACTGTGATTTTCAAGCTATTACTTCATTTCTGATCTCTCAGTCTAAGCTGGAAGGCATCTGGTTTAGCGGATGTTTCATAAAGGGAGATCTTCCAAGGCAAACTGTAGTTGAGAATCAAGATTCCCTGTAATGACTAAGCTATCATATGTAGTTTCATGAGGATGGTGTAGAAAACTTCAGAAAGAAAAGGAAAAGCATACTTCGACAGAGTGGTGGCATCTAAATCTCTCAGGTACTGAATGCCGGTACTGGTCAATGAATGACAAATTGTCTCAGGGAACGTGCTGCTCTGATTTTCCTATGTTAATTCCAGTTAACTGCAGTAATTTTGGTATCTGTCTGTATTTCCTGATATCTTAGAGTGTGACATTCGATAGGTGCAACCAAGGAGATCAAAGGTCTGTTGGTTTTGTTTTCTTTTTTTTCTTCTTTTTTTTTCTGTCCAGGCTTTTCAATTGCCTTAACTATCCATCAAGAATTTTTCAAAAGGTCTTTGCAACCCTGTTTCTGTTAAAATAAACAGGTATTTAGCCACTGTTTTTAGTAGATAAAAGTACCTGCAGCCAACTAATGATGGTTTGTGACAATAGCAATGAACTTCTATTTTCACTATCTCTTTTTTAGAATGTGAGTTTTCCTGAAAAAGTAATGGTAAAGCTATTTTTCTCTGACTTTTTTAGTTGCTCTTGGTTCCTCTTCCTTACATGTCCCTGAATATCCTTGACAATGCAGCATCGTTTTTACCAAACTTTTGTTTCTGTTTAAGAAAAGATCTTTTGAGAAGCACAGCTTTATTTTATATTCAGGTGGACTCTTTTTATGTAACTGTAGTCCCCATAGTTAAAAAAAAATCTTAGATGAATCCCCATGCATTTCCCAAAAATATTTGTGTGAACATTAGTCTTAAAATTGGCTAATCAAAAATTATGCAGGAACCAAGAGGCAATAAAACCTTGAATCCTCGGACATGCAGATTGTATAACTCCTGTTCTGTACCAAATACCATTTTGGTAAGTTCAGCATATGACCAGGTTTTCTTAACTATTTTTGTCAAGTGGATTAAAGAATAGCAAAACCAATCTTTGTTGGTTATTTGGTGTGGTTTTTGTTATTTTCTCATGGAGAAAAATCTGTCTATTTCAGAACTTATTGCTGAAGTTTTTCAACACATTTTTCCAGAAAATGTGGAAAATGATATACCAGTAAACTTCTCGATAGTATACCTGACTACTAGACATCATCTTACAAAAAAATCTTGAAGGAAAGAGTGAAAAGAGACAAAGAAAGAAATGCAATCCCACCTTTTGTTTTTTAAAAAATATTTTCAGTTTCTCAGAGATGGGATCCCAATCCAAAGAATATTGTTGATCTAGATTTAGGTTAAGCATCTGTACGTGACTTCTGTACAATTATAAAGAGAGGTGTGGATGACAGAGATTGCTAATGAATTTTGAGGCAGATAACGAAAAAAGCTGGAGGAAAAGGGAGAGTTTAACAGTTATTGGAAATGAGAGGGATCATTTTTTGGTGACACTGTTGGGACTGTGATCCTGCTTAATAGATGGAGTAGCGGCCACCAGGCAAGGAATAAGCATAGGTTCAATGTGGTCAAGGAAACAAGAAACCTGGAGAGGATTGTCACTTTGTGGAGACATAAATAGAATGATCTTGAACAATGAAAACTCAGGCACCAAGGGAGTCATAAACAACTGCTATAGTCTGATCACTTGTCCAAAAGGAAACAACAGAGGACAAGGGGAATCTGTGTGCATGGTCAGCTGGAGAAGGCTTCTGAACCATCCCTGTGAGTCGTGTGTGAGAAGTACTGCTGTTCTAAGACATGTTTGGCAAAACAGTACCCCAGAGAGTTTGGACAGAAAACTCTTTAATCTGATGGGGATATAGAATTATCAGAATTCTTATTTGAGTCAACAGCAGGACTTCCTCTGGAATAATGTAAAATGCTTAGATCATCTTTTTTCAAATAACAAAATTTTTATCTGAAAACAACCTGTGGTTTACTAGATTAATTGAAGGAGATGACTGTCCTAAAGAAGTGGAATTAAAAGTAGTTGGCTTGCTTTGCTTAGTGGACCAGAGTCTGAGGGGGTAGTTGACTATTTAATAAAATAAACAAGTAAATTTCAGGATAGGGAAATGGCCACAGAAATGTAAATTTTGACATCAGAATAAATTTAATTCTTCTTCTCCTTTTTCTTCTTCTTCTTCTTCTTCTTCTTCTTCAACAGCTTTAAAGGTTTATGTTCAAAAAAATCTTCCAAAACAGCATAATAATAAAAAATCATTGGAACATAACAAGTTCATGGAAATGATCACAGAATATTTGAAATTTGAAAGAGAATCTCTGCCTATCTGATGTATTGATATTTTCAAAGAGATTTGAAAGGACAATGATTGTTCTTTGTATATGCTATATGTGGATAGTTCTATTAATATGCTCCAGGAATTTTGCCTGTTGCCAAATAAGGCCAGCTTAGTTTTTTCTTCCATGAATAATGTGAGTTGCTCTTGTGTTTGTGTTTTGTTGCTTGGGTTTTTTTGGTTTTTTTTCTTTTTTTTTTTTTTTTTTCTCTAAAGTATTTTCTTGAACACAGTGGCAGACTGGAGATCAGTGTTCACTAGTGCTCTCAGTAGCATCGATTTATCAGGTGCTGTACTATTGAGCCCTGCTCACATGCTCAGGGTTTGAGTGGTGACCATACTGGAAATCAGGATGACTGTTTTCTTGCAGATCAAATCACAGAGAGCATCCCTTTTCTTTTGATTTTTTCCTTCTTTTGTATAATGCTGTGTTTTCCTTTTTTTGTTTCGTTTGAAATTCCTCCATTTTTTCCTGTAGTCATTATAATTATGGCTATTGTTTAGAGATCTTGAGCTTATTAGACTCTTCATAGGTTTTTGTGGATTACTGTTTTCTGTTAATCTTTCTGAAATTATTTTACTGCATAGTTGCTATGGTGCTAGAGTGGAATTGACTACAGAGGTGGTTTTTTTCCAATTCTGCTTAAAATCTCAGACAGGACGTAGGTAGGCTCCAAAGTTTTAGACCGGTCACAAATTTGTTGGAGTTCATGAGACACATTTGTAAAATTGCACAGCTTTATTTTATAACACCGAAAGAACTGAGGCTCTTATAAATATTTCATTGAGAAAGGTGGAGAATCATCAGAAATCATTAGAAATACTTCTTTTAGTTGACTTCTCAATATCTTGTAAGAAAAAGTAGATTCCAGGTTTTCAGTATTGCAGTTTTTTATAATATCATGTGAATATAAACAGTCTTTATTGTACAATGTGGATCACTTCTTTAGTGATAAAGTATATCAATAGAGAAAAATAACCAAGTCACTGAAAAATGTGAGCAACAATATCTAGAATAAACTCATACTTTCACAAAAACATGGTGGTGGTATTTAAAATTCTTTCTCATGTTCTGTAGTGTTTAAGTATTCATAGGTGTAGTTTCACATGTTGATTTTTCAGCCCTTCCTTTTGTCATCCTGAGCAATCTAGACATTTTTTCCATGATATATATTGTTTTTCCATAATTCTACCCTCTTTTTCTTACTTGACTCTAGTACCATGTTTTAATATTTGGTTGTACTTCATTATTTTTGTCTTTAGCCTTGTGTCTTTGGCCTTCAGTACACTGGTTTTATAGTTTCTATTTACTTCTTGCTTCATGGTTAAGGAGAACATTAGTATCATATTTTCATTTTCTTTGAAAGGTCTAGGTCCACAGGAGGCTGTTGGTCTTTTCTAAATCTCTAAATTGCCAAGATGTAGAAAAGTGCTACATTCCTATTTCCGTATGTGCATGCTCTATTTTTGCTCTTCATCTCTGTAGAAACTGCTTAGTCATCCCAGGAAGTCTGTAACCCTCTCAGGGTTCTGGTTTGTAATGGGTTTTTCCCCCTGAACTTCAAGCACCAAGCTAATATATTGGGTACAACAGGTTTCTGCATCCTTTTCAATTTCAAGTTCTTGAACTCATCATTTTAGCCAAACTTGCTAGAAAATTTCCAGTATTTCTCAAAGTTTGTTTTTCTGAAATTTTGACTGACTTGACTGACTCAAATGATAAGCTAAAGTTTCCTGTTACTTTGGTAAGATTTTTCTCATTAAAAATAAAACTAGTATCATATTTTCTTGCTATGTATTTGCTATTTAATAAAGAAATATGTTTTGGGGTTTTTTTATGATACAAAAGAATGTGATATCTGCTGATAACCTTGCATTAATTTCTAAGAGCAGGTTTAGGAAATTTAAATTGCTTAATAGCCTACCATTTTTACTGTTTATCTTCTAATTCTGTAAATATTCCCAACCATGCTAAGACTCAGTCTTCTATAGCAAACACTGACTTCTGGGAGATTTTTACCATGTCTCATCAAAAAATACTTGTTTTGTACAAGTCTTAAATTCAAAGAAACCAACCATTTAAATAAATTATCCCTTTGACTCTATTTTCATGTATATCTTTCCATGAAGATGGTGCAGACATAGGTTTGTGTTCTGCAGATCACAGATCTGCTTCCTGTCTTGACTGGCAAAGAACTATTTTTATATGCCAGTGTTATTTATTTAGGATATTTTGCATGCATTTAGTACATTGACATGCATTGTACTGTGATGTACAAGAGCATGAAATAGACTGCCTGGTATGTAATGAGAGCTCGGGCTAAAAATAAAGTTTAAACAAAATATCACAATTTTTTTTTTTACTTAGTTGAGGCTATTTACCTCTATGTTTATTAAAACTTGGTCTCAAATGCTTACAAAATCCTGGTTTTGCAATGGTCAGAGATCCTTGATTTTAGCTACTGAAAATCATATTAGTTAAACTCAGTATGTGTTCATTAATCTATCCAGTCAGACAACTCTGATGCTTTACTTAGGTCTCTTTCTCCCTTTAATTTTAATTTCCTCTGCCAGAGCTTTGGTCTTTAAATTTCCCTATCTGAAAGCATTAAGAAGGAAGGAACATTACGCTGTTTGCCCCCTCAAAGTAAAAAAAAACCTGGCAGTATTGCTGTCACTGAAGTTTTATAATTGATTTTTCTGAAGTAGGAGGGGCTGAACACTAATGTCATTTTCATTTAGGATGTACATTCTGTGACACATTTGTCTTGTGGGTCCTTTAGAACTCAGGCCTCTACCTAAGAAGGGGTAAAAGCTGTTTATTCTGTAACCTAAAAAATATTCTTAGCAGAACTGAAGAATATAAAAGGAAATTTTATGTAATTCATTACAGCTTTTTTAAACAAGCAAGATCTTACCTCTAATGGAGAGTCAGTGAAAATTCAACTGACAAAAATCTACCACCATATAGTAATGTATTGGTATTAAGAAAGTATATGACTAAGAAAAGATACAGTAGAATATAGATTACAATCCACTGCGTATTCTAATATTCCAAGTAAAATGTACATGAAATCCAAAGCACATAGAATGCATAGAGTGAAAACAAGGACTGAATAGTATAATTTTACATAATGCTAATATGAAACAGGGACTGAAACTCGTCATATGATTAAAAGAAGAGATGAGGTGGGAAATATTTTTTTTACCTGCTTGGAATATGAATCAGAGGCAGAAAAATCCTGTCTTCTGTTTTTCAGCTTTTTCAATTTTCAGTTGTTTTCCAATTTTCAAAACACAGTGTTCAAATCAGTTGAGTTTGTCGAAGATATTTTCCTATACTTAAGATTAATGGAGCTAACATGATAAACCATGTTTATCTATTTCAAATGTTGTATTCTATGTATGTACAAATGCATAGTCATAGATATATGTACATATACATATATCTGAATTTTGTCAATGACTCCATAGTTATTCCTGGGTAGCTCCAGTATTTGATTAGTGTGAATTAAAAATACACTTCATATTTGGGAATGGAGTAAGTTTGCTTTTCCTTTTCTTTTTAAAAAATAATCTTTGGCATGAATTCTGCCACCATTCATCTGGGATTGCCATAAATCACATATATTTTACCGTGGATGTTCATTTAAGAGTTTGCATAAGACAGCTTTATAAATGAGAATACCAACCTTGCCATTGAACCAGCAATCCAAAGCCTTTAATTCACTATATATTTGCCTAGTCCTTGTCAAATACATTCAAACAAACAACAACAACAGAAAACCAAAAGCTACTCTGTACTGAAACTTGTGACTCCTGCTTGCCTGCTGTGTCTACAACCTCTAGTGTTTGTTTTTCACAATACTCTTCCCTAGAGCACTGAGGGATAGAGCCCATTTAAAGAATGAAAGAACATTTTCTTCCACTTTTTTCAAAGAGGGGGAAAAGGGAGCCTAAAGTAGGATAAAGGCAGAAGGCCAGATAAAAATAGGTGAAAAAAATCTGGGTGATGAAATGTGAGAAAAAAATGTGGTTAATCACTGTGCACAGCTGGTTGTAAATAACCCATGCACACTTTAGAAAGAATCTGTTACCTTACGCATGTGGTGTCCAACCATCTCACGTGACAGGAGAGGCTAACCTGTTGAAATATGGAGCATTCTTTCAGACAAAATTGCAAATGACAAGCTAGTCTCTATCCTTTTGACTAAAGGTTTTTGTTGGACCTTGAAACAAGAATCCTTGCTATTCTATACCTCTGCAGTGAGGAGGATGGAAGGGAATGGGGGACGAAGGAGCTGAGGCTGACAACCAGATGAACAGGCCAGAGAGATGTGGGTATGATGGAAGGAAAATTGCTGGCAGCCCACTTCTCCCTGGGGCATTTGGGCAACACACACTCCCTCCCCACTCCCTCACACCCACAGACACCCCTGGCCAAAGGGAGGAACACGTTGTGCATTTCAGGGGCCAGACTGGATGACTTTGCTGTGAAGCTAGGAGGGCTACATATGTTTTATAATGTCAGTACTGGGGACATTTTAATCCTTAATGACTTTATTTTCAAAGGTTCAGGATAATAATTTGGCGTGTGATCAGTGCTAGTGCTCATAGCCAGAAATTTTATAACTGGTAGTTTACGTATTTGGGTTTGTTGAAATGGTTTTTTTGGCCCTTGTTTTCTCCCAAAAAAAATAAGGGAGTTGGTTATTCAGGTACCTGAAGGTAGCTTCCTGTGTCATTTTAGTACAGGGTGTGCTGTTTAACTTCCAGCTGCCACTCCAGCAGAAAAACTGGCCCTGTGCTTATCCCTGTCTGTATCATCTATATTTCTCACATACTCCATGTCATAATAAAGGGGCTATATCTCCAGCACCAAAATCGCTCCTCATTACCTATCTCCAGGATAGGCCAAGATAGTTTGCCAAATCCTTTATCAAGCAAAATATGGATTTATTGAATGTTAATTTTGCTTTTTTCAAGAACCAGAGTTACTATGAGCAGATTTCTCCTACCAAAATATGTGGTGCTGCAGTTCCTCCACAAACCCGTATATATATACCCAAGCACACCCATTTCACCCTGAAGTGACATCCAGCATGGTTAGTCTACTGTGAAATAAGGGACTCCAGTACCATTTACAGGTCATGTAAATGTCAGGCTCAGCAGTTCCCTCCGTTATGAAGTATGGTGGGTTAGATTTACTGCTCCAGTGGGAGACCTTTGCATGTGCTCTGCTGGTGCAAAATAATCTACTACAACTGGTTTATCAGCAGATAAGATGGAATGGGAGATCCACAGCTTGCCCAGTACCAGGAACTGCAGGCTGCTTTTCCCACTTTTCTGTTATAACATTCATTCATAATACTTTAGGGTTTTTCGAATTAAATAAATATTTTGTCTGTCTCCTCCAGGGCACTGTCTGTATGTCTCTGCCATATGCTACAGTTTGAGGCTGGAAGTGGAGTTCTGTCAACCTTGATTCACTTCTGTTTGATGAGTTCAAAATGGGTGAGTCCAAAATGATACCGAGCATGTATCCACTGATTTTTTGACTGTTTAGGGTGTGCTCTAAAGCTGAAGACACAACATGGATAAGATGAGCAACCTGACTTACCATTTTTTTTTGCTGACAGCTTCAGATCTTAATGAGGTTTTTATTTGGTTAAGACTGTGATATCATTAAGATATTTCCTGTTCACAAATGGAAGTTTCCCTTCTAGTGTTGTATTTTCTGAATCTCTCTGCTTCTTTATTCAATAAATGCTGCTAAATTTGTCTTTTAAGACATTGATTAGTGAAATAATTCAACAGAACTTTGTCATGTCAACACTTTCTTACAAAGATTTCATAATTTCTTCATTCAGAAAGTCACATTCTAATCTTTTGGATTAGATCTTTTAGGGTGTTTGCTGTGCAGAAGTAATAAAAATGCCAATTTTTAAACTTTATTCTCAGAAGTTCTGACACAAAATTGTCACCTATTTCAAGTCTCAATGCTTAGTTGAGTCCAACAAATTTCAAGGCATTATCAGAGAAGAAAAACACACATTTAATGGAGTTATTAGTTGGTGATAAGTAACAGACAGGAACATATCTATAGGCAATACATATCCATTTATATTGTGAAATGAGAAATATCCATGAGAGGATCCTTCTAATCTCATTACATTTGTTCAGCTCAAAAACTGCAATGAGGCAATTTACTGTGAAATCAGTCTCATACTCTGCAGATCATAAGATTTCAGTTTCTGAAGCTTACTAATGCTAATGCAACATTTTTCCTTTGCTTATTGAGCTTTCAATGAACCCAGAAGCATCAGTTCGACAAACCTCTCCAGTACAAGCTTCATTCTGATCAGACCCAAGGAACACAGTTTTTTGCCCATGTGGTAGGGCTATGTGGAGAATAAGGCCATGTTTCTGTGCTTTGCTACATGGAAGTCCAAATACATTTAGCTGCTCTCCATTTCTGGTCACCTAGAAAAGCTGTTTTTCTTTTGGGAGCTACAAAAACACGGTTTCTGCTCAGTGCTCAACAGAAAATTTTAAAACGTTGATCCTACTCAGAGACATTATTTGCACCCTGGGAAGTTTTCACCTGAGATGTACAATACAGCAACTCATCTTTCAGCTTCAGCCCTTTCCTATCCCATCGTATTTCCTGCAGACTGGCTAAAGCCTGACACAGCTGCAAGCTGGTTGTGAGACACTGTGGTTTTGTGGAGAATGAAACATAAACAGAAGTGCTATTGCTCCCCTTCCACATACCCCTCCCAAGTTCTACCAGCTCTAGTTCTACTTTTCCAAAAAAAAAAAAAAGAGAGAGAGAGAAGAGGAAAAACTTCATCCTCTGATTGTAAAATAAAGATAATAAAGCATTGGCAAAACAACTTGAAAACATGTAGCTTTTAAAAGGCCTTTCCTTCCATTAGGTGACACTCCTGCCATCTAGAACTTACTTTTCATGAGCATATAAAGATAAGCAGGCCACAGCACATGACTGACAAGCCTTCTGCTTATCTTTGCATCTGCTAGTTCATAAGAGTACTGCACATAAAAGGATAGCAAGCATTGGAAGGTTTGGTTCAGACTTGAAGGGTTGTTAAAGAAAATGTTTGATTTCAGAAATATTTTTTTAAGAAACCCCGGCAGTACTAAGGTATGGATCAACAATAAAAGAGGAAAACTCCTTAACATGGTAGCATAGAGAATGCTTGCAGTGTAGCACAAACAAACAAAATTCTTCAGAGAATTCTATGTCAGATTGTCACTAACTTGTTACTAGGACTTGGTATGCTCAGAAGATAATCTATGCAGGGAGGTTTCTTGAGTTCTGAGAATGACAAAACATAATGGAAAAATAGTAGAGATAGTAGATATACAAATAACAGTACAGGTACAATACAGGTAGTATTTCAGGCATGACTAAGTTATTGCAAGCTGGCAAGATACTATGGACTTTAATGTAAAGTTGATTCAATCTCATTTGAACAATAATGGTTAAAGGACAAACCAATTTTCGTTCTCCATTTGCTAATCACTTAGGTTGTGATTTACATAATTTCCCCAGTATTTCTTTGAATGCTTTTGTTTGCTGTTATTTGTAAACCCTCAATATTATAATTTTAAGATGGACTAGTTTTCTATACCTTTGTCTAATTTTATCTTTCTATTTCGAGCATGGGCACCTAATTTTTTAATTATTATTATGTTCTTGTTATGTTACTTGAATAAACGAAAATCTACTTTTCCAGAGAAAGTTAAGGTACACAATTAAAGTCAGTATTTGGAGGTATTCCTAAGGAACTAATAATTTACTAAATGCTCATAAAGAATGAACATAGTGTGCTATGAAAGTCATCAAAATTATCACAATAAAGATACTCCAAACAACAATCAAAAATGGGGTTTAGACAGTTATGTTTTCCTGGCCTTAAATATAAGATGCAGTTCTGCAGTTTACATTTAAATTATATAAAATGCATGTTTGAAAAGTGTTATTCCAGAGACCTAAAGGAAAACCTTATATTCCAGACATCTTTGCTAATTTTAAAGGTTTAGGCTCTTGTCCCTTGCCTAGAACTTTTTCTGAAAACCTATGCTTCTGATCTCTGTTAAAATCATATAATAAATTATCCATACTTAATTACTTTATGCTTATCATGTTACAGGGATGTAATTAGTGCCTTTCATTAGCCTCATTTCTTGTGATTATAAATCTAAAATTAATTCTATTTTATTCATTTTGGACAACTACAACATGATTTTGATCCTGCACATTACTTTTAATCTGTTACTGTAATTCTTTTGAATTACAGCCTTTACTTGTTCTGCACACAGATACAAGAAGGAGAAGGAATTTGTTAGTTGAGAAAAAAATGAAGATGAGAAGGACTTATAATGGAAGTGTTAATACCCAAGAACACAGAGAGATTTTGCTCTGGAACTGTGACAAAATTTTTATTGCATAGATACATATGTTACAATAAGGTTTTCCACAATGTCACCTGGGGTGGCCATCTGATTTAACACCTCTTCCATCAGAGATTCTCATGCTTCCTTATGTTAATCTGAAACTCCATAATCTTTCTAGGGTTAGAAATGCTACAAGTGAGTTTTAAAATGAATCAAGAATCTCATGGAAGAAAAGGAATGTAAAAACAATAGAAGCTTTAAAGACCAAAACTGATATAGTTGGAGGTCGTGTTTAAGACTACTACATTTGCATTTGAGTGAGTAATCAATAGCATGTATTATTTGACTTGATTTTAGAAAATCTACTTGTTCTGATCCATAAAGTCTCCTTTCTTTGCTTCCAGAAACAAAAAAATACTCCTGCTTTTCCAACAGGGAGAAGAAAAAGCAATTTCCCATCCAGTGCATTTAAAGACATGGGAATACAAGGAAGAAAAAGAAGGCATGTGGTTACTTTGGGGTAAACAGACAAAAAAAGTCATAGACAAAGGATCACAGGAGTTCTACTCTTATGAAAAAAAGCAAAACAGTATAAAACAGAGAAAAATATCTCAGCATCTATCAGCTAGGAAGAAACCTAAATTAGAAAAAAAAAAGTAAACAGTTTTTCCACATAGCTTCTCAAACTAATGCTTTTGAGGATTCCCCAGTTACCAGAAGATTATACACGTATTCAAAATTTTTCATTTACCTTTTCATTTTTGTGGATCTATTTTTTTCAGCTGTAATAACGTGATTTTTGTTTCCTAATTCCGGCATTATTCAAGCTCTTGTTTTATAAATACACAAAGGATCTATCTAAGTGGGAATACTATTCACCATTCTGCAGCAGCATAGGGCACCTTTCCTTCTGTCTATCTATGTCCCTTTTTTTTGTTTTATTGTTTTGTAAGGAAAATGTGTTTTGTCACATTCATGAATTGCAGATCAGTTTCTCATGAACTGGCAGGACTGATAGCAGTAGTTCCTCTTCTCAGCAGTCTGTAATTCCACTTCTTTCTCATTGTTTGTCTTTTATGTTTCCCCCTTATCTATTTCTTTCTCCCCCATTTATAGGCAATGCTGCCTGGAATACTAGATGGCAATTACGTTCTGCAGTTGATTTCTGTAAATTGGTCTACTTTTTAAGCAGTTATAAGCAAAATTATTTTAGCTGAGAGAACATCAACTCGGGGAAGAAGAAATGTGTGTGTTACTCATATGGTAAAATAAACAAGCTCAAGATTAGAATGTGCCAATACTATTTACATTTCTTAGATAGTGGTAATCATCTTTATTATTTAAAAGTATTTTTAACAGCCTTATTATTTCAAAGTAGAATTTTCTACCTAGTACTTTTTTTTTAATTAATCTAATTGTCCTCGTCTTGTTTATTTTGTATTTAACTATCTTCATTTTTAGCTACAATAAAATATGACAAACAGATTCCTAAAAATGTTCAATCTAGGTTAGTCATTGGTAAATTTGAAAAAGGTTGTACAAAAGTGAGCATTTTGGGAAATCTCATTATTTACAAAGC
This sequence comes from Orthonyx spaldingii, assembly GCA_013397795.1. Lineage (NCBI taxonomy): Eukaryota > Metazoa > Chordata > Aves > Passeriformes > Orthonychidae > Orthonyx > Orthonyx spaldingii. The sequence goes on along the minus strand of VZTJ01000377.1, from coordinate 400,549 downwards.
TACTGTGTATTTCATCTTAAAGAACCAAAAAGTTGCTGCATCACTGTAGTCATCACTGTATGTATAATGAAATAATAGAATCATGGAATATTTTAGTTTGAAAAGGATCATCTAGGACCAAACACCCTGCCATGGACCAGGACATCTTCTCTTGGATGAGATTGCTTAAGGCTCCATGCAACCTGGCCTTGAACACTTCCAGAGATGGAGCACACATAACTTCTCTGGGCAAGCTCTTCCAGTCTTGGATCACATTGTAAAGAATGTCTTTCTTATGTCCTCTTTCAACTTAAAACCACTGCCCCTGTCCTATTACTACAGGCATTCATAAAAAGTCTTCCTCCATCTTTCTTTTAAGCCCCATTTTACATACTGAAAGGCTGCAATAAGGTCTTTCATGAGTGTTCCCTTCTCTAGGTTGAACAATTCCAGCTCCAACAACTCCCTCAGCCTTTCTTCATAGGAGAGGGGCTCCATCCCTCTGGTCATCTGTGTGGCTCTCCTCTGGATCAGCTCTAACATGTCCATGTCTTTGCTGAACCTCAGACCTGGACTCAGAACTCCACGTGTGGTGTCACGAGAGCAGAGGGGCAGAATCCCCTCCCTCACCCTGCTGCCCTGGCTGCTTTGGATGCAGCCCTGCTTACAGCCAGCTTTCCGAACTGCAAGTGCTCATTGCTGGCTGATATCCAATCAGTATCCTAAAGTTCTTCACCACAGGACTGCTCTCTATCCATTCTCCATGCATTTGTGCTTAGGATTGCCCTGACACAGGTGTAGGATCTTGCACTTGGGTTTGTTGGACCTCACGAGGTTCACACAAGCTCCTTTCTCAAGACCAGCAAGGTCATTCTGGTCGGCATTGCTTCCCTAAAACATGTCAGAGGATAACACTGAGCTCATCACCACTGAGCTTGGCATCATCCGCAAACTTGGTGAGAGTGTACTCGGTCCCACTCTCTACGTAATTGATGAAGATATTAAATAGTATCGGTCCCAATATGGACCCTCAAGGGACACTGCTCATTACTAGTGTCCACTTGACTATCGAGCTGATATCTGTGACTGAACTGTGGACATAGTCATCCAGCCAATTCCTTATCCATCTAAAAGTGCATTCATCAAACCCATACCTCTCCAATTTATCAAGAAGAATGTTGTGTGGTACACGTCAAAGGCCTTACAATAGTCCAGATTCATGACACCTGTAGCTCTTCCCTTGTCCACTGATGCAGTCTCTCCATCATAGCAGGCCACTATCTTAGTCAGCTAATTCCCTCAAGATCCTGAGATGCATCTCATTAGGTCACATGGACTTACATACTTTCAGGTTTCTCAGGTTGTCTTGAACCTGATCTTCTAGAGCCAGAGAGACTACTCCCTCAGTCCCTGTCTTAAGGTTTAGTGACTTGAGAGATGTGGGAAGAGAGATTAGAATTGAAAATTGAAGCAGAAAAATTGTTAAGTACCTCAAGTCTTCTTCATGTTTGTTGCCATCAGTTCTCTTGTCTTATTTATCAGGACAGGTACTTTTCCTTTAATCTTCCTTTTCATACCAACATGCATATAGATATCCTTAATATTCTTTGCATTCCTTGCCTAATTCAGCTCCAACTGAACCATGTCTTTCCTGATCCCATCCCTACACATCTAGGCAACTTGCCTGTATTATAAATAGGAAACCTGTCCTTGGTTCCACTGCTTGTGCATTTTCTTCTTATACTTTACTTTGACCAGGAGGGCCTTACTCAGCCACGCTGATTTCCTGCCTTCTGTGCCTGATTTCTTAAACAGAGAAATTGAATGTTCTTGTGCTGTGAGAAAAATATTCTCTAAGCTCTGTTCAATCCTTTATCCTTGAGGGCAGTTTCCCAGGGGCCACATTCACTAACTCCTTAAACAGCTGAAAGTTTGCTGATGCCACTCTTGCCCTCTCTAATTAGTTCAGCTGTATTCGGATGCATTTGCTACTCGCAATACCTTAAACAATCACAAGACAATTACAAGAAAATATGCTTCTAGAAGCTCTGAACATCTTAAATAAGCATATACTCAGAAGATTTTGTCAATAGCAGTTATCAACTAAACTAACAGTATTTGCATATTAGAAGAATTAATATTGGACATTCAATTTTAAATCAGTAGAAGTAATAATACACTCGATATTTTTAAAATCATCGAGTAGCTTAATATTTTTCATTAAGATTTGAGACCCATCAAATGTTGTCCAATATTTACTAATTTATTTGGAGAAAATGAATTTAGATTAACAATATTGCAGTTGTACAGTTAAGGTCCTCTTTTAAAATTTCCAGTATTTTCCCTAGATAAGGCATTTTTTCATGATGTCTGCTGGATTTGACAGTCTGAGTTGAAGAACAATCATTCATGAAATCGACAAACTCCTCAAACTGAAAGACATTTTAAAAGTAAGCTGATTATTTTAGGATGATGGCCTCTGCTATTTTTGCATTATGTTTCAGGAAATCTCTCTAAATTACATACTGATAACTTAATTCAATTTTTGCAAAATTAAAACTGATGTATTTTTCAATGAAGAAAAAGAGAGATGAAGAGATAACTGATAAAATTATTATTTTCATTTTATTTATGGTATATATTTATTTTGTCATCTTAAATCAACTTCTTGATTGTCACCTTTTCTAATTGTAAATTTTATAAAGACTGCAAACAAAATTATTCAAATTGCTTGGAGTAATATAAAATTGAAGTATTAACATTTCGTCATATTAAATGCAAGACAAACAGCCATTTTTTAAGGTTGCAATACCTTAGAACTCTGTGATAGAATTTTGATAAGGTACCTGGAGTACAGACATGATAGTGAGACACTACTAGGGTCCCAAAAACCTTCGAGAGATGTAATTAATTGCATCATCAATTATACTGAGATTGTCAAAAACTCAAGCTCTGCTAACTTTTCCTAAAATTATTTTAAATTACTTTTTTTTAAAATGGAATATTCATTTATTTGATCTGTTTACCTTTTTTCTCAAGAGCTACACAAATGATTACTTCCCATATGGTTGGGCTCAATGACCTTAAACGTCTTTTCCAACTTCTATGATTCTATAAATCTGGCTGATTTTAGTGCTTGTCATTTTGAACTAAGTGAAAGTGCTGTGTACTTTCTGTATACTGCTACAGATGATGAGTCAATATATTCTTACACTTAAAAAAAACTGAATGAGGACTTAATTAAGAATTATCTGAATTTTACCTGCATCACTGAAGAGAAGTAAGTTTAGAATAGAAATTAGAGAGCATCAAAAAATCTTTATACTACAGCTGTTTTGCTACCTGAAACAGAAAAAACACCTGCAACCAATCACATATATAATGCAGACAAAATTGAAAGGGTATAATAAAATAGGAAATCTGCAATTTCTCTGTATAACAAAAGAATCTATTTCTTCTATCAGTCCCAGGAAAACAAAACAATAGACAGAAAAATATGCATGAACAACAGTTTCTATGAACTCATATTGACTGAAGTGACCTGGGGAAGAAATACGTAGAAAAGTTTCTCAGATTTATCTTTAGGAGATTTTTGCTTTAGGTTGTATTCATTACTTTATGATATACATAAGGTACTCTTTTAACTGTTGGTCTGGCTTTATAAAACAGTTATAATATATTTATTTTAAAAGATCATTAAAAGTTACAGTAGTTTAATGGTAATTGACACATTATTTCTGGATCTTTACACTGGAAAGAGATATTAAATGTTTTATCTGCTTTAAAATAAAATTAAATTATAATTTTACATCAGAAGTTTTCATAGATAGATTTTATTTAATAGAATGTAAATCAGATGTTTCATTCTCTTCCATTCTGTCTGAAACATGAAAATCAAGCGAAGAATATCCATAGAGTCAAAGATGTAATTTGTAAATACTAATTTTGAACTGAAATAGTATTTTGGAGAGTTCTCCAAGGCTACTATATTGTTTCTGAAATGGGTTGATGACTTTAATTTTGTATTTACCTTCTGTAAATTTCATTTATTGAAAGATCAATTAAAGCACACTGAATGTAATAAAGTGGGCTTCTGCTCTCTCCTGTACATTCATCCACCATTCTGTCACCTAGTCAGTCACTACTAGGAAGAGCTCTTGCATTTTTCACAGCCACTGCTCATATATATTGTACCAAATAACTTATTAACTTTGACAGACTTTTCCACCTCACTGCTCAGCATCTTTTCAAGATCATTAAAGACTAAATTAAGAATTATGGAGTCAAGCGCAAATCACTAAGGGATACTTCTGATAATCTTCCTCCCCTGTGAAATCTAACTATTTTTGCCACTTGTTTTCTATCTCTTAATAAGGAATTTATTTATTCATTTTAGTCCCTTCTCCACAGTCATCTTCATCTCTTTAAGAGTCTTTGTTAGAAGACCTTGTTCAACACCTTTTCAAGGTCAAGGTGTACTTTATCAGCCTGCCTGCTCCAGTCTGGAGGTGTGCTGATTACTTCAGAGAACTCTATATTTGTGAAAACCGTTATTCATTTACAAAAGCCGTATTGCTCTTCCCTAATTGTTCACATTTATGAACCATAATGATTCATATTTATTCAGATGCATACTAATTCCATTTTTCATTCAGTTTCAACTAATTAACTTGCTGGATGCGTGGAGTTACTGGTCAGTCCTTGGGTTCCCCTGCAGCTTTCTGAAATAATTGATGTCATGTGTGCCAGTCCTCTGCCTCCACATTGTATCTGAGAGAGAGGTTTGAGATTTTTTTTTCATCTTGAAGTCTCCCTAGAGCCTAAAGAGAAATATCAATCAGTCTTGCAGATTTTTTAATCTTAATTGTATCTATTCTTTCAATAACTTCTGCAGACAGTTGAGTGTATCCTTTAATGAGTCTATGGCTAAAAACCATGGTTCAGCTCAGAAATCTCCCTGAACTTGTCCAAGTTAAGCAGGGATATAAACAAGTAATTTTCTTCCCTGTTGTGGCCTCCTTTCCTCTCCATATTTTTCACGCTTTGATTCATTTCTGTGTGCTACAGATTCCCTAGAAAGCTTCCCCTTCATCTGTCTTTCACATAAAATTACCCTTAAACCTGAGGTTTCCTTTTGTTGAGACAAAACTTGTTTGTTTGGATGTTTCTGGGGGGGGAGGGGGGAGAGGGGTGAGGTTATGGTTGTCATTGGTTAGGGGACTTTTTGTGTGTTTGTTTGTTTGTTTGTGATTTTTTGCTGTTATCCATATTGATTCATCTCCTCTTGAATAACAAAAAGTCTACACAAACCTAGTAGAACAAAACAAAAAAAATAATCTTAGAGTGAAAGGGAAATTTTGTACTGTTTTACTGGAAATGTTCCCAATGGCTTAAACCTTAGGTTTCCATTGTATCAAAACTATTTGTGTTTACTAATTTAGACCCTGCTAAACTTTCAGCTGTTGCACCTCCCTTAACTTTGCTATACAGTACACAAATACAACAATGTAATTGACAGTAACTTTTATCTTGCCCTTGAAAAGTTAATAAATTAATTGTTGTCGCAGAGCAAACACTTCCTTTTTTACCCATCCAGCTGTGTTTTTCTTCATTCACTGGTTTCAGAAGAATAATCTTTCACCTGAAGTTTCTGTGAAATTTACAGAGAATTTACAATTCCCAAAGGATGGCTGTAAGAACAATATCAGTCATACTATTACAATTCTTTTCTCACTAACTTGAAAGGTAGGGTTTTCTTGGTTTGGTTTGGGTTTTTTTGTTTGTTTGTTCATTTATGGTTTTTTGTTTTAGTTTAGTTTGGTTTTTCATTTTTTTGTTTTTTTAGTGTGTGCATTTCACTATTTGTTGCTGATTGCTTCAGGGCCCAGAGAGAGGCAAGCTACTTTGTGCTCCATGAACTCTTTGGCAGTTACTTTGACTTTGCTCTTAAAGTAAAGAAAATGATGACTGAGCCAGGGTGCTGCACTAACAGGCACAGCCTCTCTGGAGTTGCAGAGAAATGCAAACTCTTTCAACAAATGATTAAAAACACATATGTATTCTTTGGGTTATAATTGGAAGAAAGACAAATTCATGTCATCTCCATAGGCATTTCATGCAGGCAATGCTTATTATTATTTCTTGATATTTGTTCACAAGGCCAGCTGTTTTTGTAGGGGAACAACACCAAAGATTTTGATGAGGGGTGCTATAGAAATAGAAATTCACTGAAGAGGAAAGAAAATTTTTTTTTCCTTTGAATTATATCTTACATGTCCTTGCCTCTTTTGAAACATTGATACTGGCCACCTATGAATGGAGGAAACCCCAGAGAAGATGGAATTGACATTCAGATGGCATTCAGTAAAACCAATGACCCAAAATGTCAGCTGTGCTGCTCTTGTTCTTATACTGTCCTAGAGGGAATCTGAATCAGATGGATATGAGAACAGAACCACACCACTCAGTGACACACATTTAAATTTATGTAATAAGGTAAAAAAGGTGAGTAATAAGTTCTATTCTAAGATTTCTGTTCCACAGCACTCAATTGCTTCTCACATAATTGAGGCCTTGCAGTGCAGCTCTGACGAGCACCACAGATCTGGGGCAGCATGACACCAGTCTAATTTCTCAACATGTGCAGGGGACCTGAGACTTAACACAGTGGTTCCACCTTGGACTCAGTCTTCACAGTGTCTGTGTTAGAGTTCCCCTTGTCTCCCCAGAATTGTCTTCACTATTTAGTGCTTTCTGAAATAGATTTTATAAGCTGCTAATCATGTAGCCCAAACCAATTTCCTTGAGTTTCCTTATATTGAAGGTCATTTAACATTTTCTGTCTTGATTTCCATCTGGTCTCTTGCCCCCTAAAGTGTTAAAAGGGTGTGAATTTGGCAGCAGCAATCTAAAGTTTATCTGGACTTTTTTTATTTTTTATTTTCTAGTATGTAAAGTGGATTGATATGGTCAGTCAGGAAGACATAAACAAGATCTCATTTACGTGAACAGTGATTTCAGGTAAGCTTTATCCCATGAGACAGACTCTGTGAAACAATACTTGCTGGGTTTGAAGTGAGGAAGGACTTTTCTTCCTGATCAGACTGACTGAGACTTTGGTCTTTTGTTTATGGTCCTCTGCAGTATTGAGCAGTGGTTGTTGCCTAAGCCTGTCAGTGAAAGCCTATGTTGCTCTAAATGATTTCTGCTGGAGCATAAACCAAGAGTGTGCTCTTGTTTTTCCTCCTCTCAACAGGACCTCTGAAAACCTCTTTTGTTTGTGGCATGATAGTCTGCACTGCTGAGACTAGGGCAAGAACTGGGATTCTTTCACATTTTTGAAAAATATTAAGCTTAAAGGATCCCAAAGAGCCAGAGGAAATGGTGCAGAAAGTTGCTAGAACCCCAAGGCAGGAAAGTTTGGCTTATTTTTCAGGAAAACATAATAATCCCTTGGTATTCTTATTTGTTTACCCAAGTTGAAATAATTAATTGGAAAATAAATGGCTTTTGAAGAGATGACAATTCCTCCTGATGGTAAAATATGGCAAATAACCCTGGTAAAAATCAATATGGGCAAGCTATTAAACCCCAAACTATATTTCTTATTTTAATTTTTTTTATTATTATTGAAGCCTTCTCCCTTGACTATACTGTCACTTAAAATATCACTGTAATGCAGGAAAAATATGGTTTTTCTATACTATTGATTGTGCTCTGCATGAGTATAAATGGTGTCACCAGATGGAAGACAGATCAATAGGTCAGAACTTACTGATGATATAAAAATTATTCCAGGTTTCAAGATAAATACATCAATTCTTTAAAATATGGTTGTAAAAATCTGCCCATTCTCTTTTTACAGGTTGTCTTTAAGTACTAGAAAACAGTTACTTACCTTGCAGTCTATTCTGCTATGGCAGTTTTATTGTCTTCTTGCTGGTGTGTGATGGAAAGGGTATATATTTTCAGCATAGAATACTCTAAGATATGAAAACATTAAGCTCTGAATAGCCCTTCATCAAAAAGAAAATCTCACATCCAAGGTCTTTTAAGGGAAACAAAACACTGAGGTGCCATTGGAACAAATGGATGCATACAAGGAAGAGATGAAATAGATATACGGAAAAAGACACATAACCCTTCCACCTGGTCCAGTAGTGGAAACTGTCTCTACCCCAAGATTGACTTCTTGTCTCTTATTTACACTTTGTAGCAAACTCATCCAAAAACTCTAGCTGAACATAGTTAGATTTGGGATACATATCATAACTCTGTAATCAAGGAAGCCAATGTAATGATGAATGCTAAGGACTGGCTTTAGACATAAGGTTAGCTCACCTATAGAGTATTATTTTTAGATTTTGTCCAGAAAGGATCATTATGGTACAATAAGCCTTCTCCAGTGATGTAAAATCCACTTTGTTAAGTATTCCAACTTTCAGTTGTTGTGAGAGAGACTAGACCAGCACAAGGTGACAAGGTGTCGTAGGTTGACCCTGGCTAGGTGCCAGGTACCCACTCAGTCGCTCTATCCCTCCCTTTCCCACTGGGGCAGGGGAGAGAATAATATGGAAGGGAAAAAAACTAGAAGGGTGACATAAGGCAGTTTATTACAGCAAAAAAGAAGAAGCAAGCAAAAGTCTGCGCGCGCAAGAGCTAAAGAGGGAAAAACAATCAATCTCTACGTCCCATCAGCAGCGATGTTCAGACACTTCCTGGGAAGCAGGGCCTCAGCACGCATAATGGTTCTTCCGGGAGGCACACAGTGAAGACTCCATGAATGCCCCCCCTTCCTCCTCTCTTCCTCAGCTTTTTTATCTGAGCTGACGTCATATGGTATGGAATATCCCTTTGGCTGATTTGGGTCAGCTGGCCTGCTTGTGTTCCCTCCCAAGATCTCACCCATCCCCATCCCCTTTGGTGGGGGAAGGAATGTCAGAGGGACAGCACTGCTTGGCAGTAGCCAAAACACTGGTCTGTTATCAACACCAGCTACCAATGCAAAGCACAGCACTTTAAAGGCTGTGAGCTTTACCTCAGTCAGACCCAATACACAAGGCCAGAATGTTTGAATCCCACATTAATCTAGGGTACTGTTGCCATGCTGCTATACTGGGCTCTTCATCAGCAAAAAAAAAAAAAAAAAAAAAAAATTTGAGCTAATGCACATGCACCAGTAATAAACAGATGAGAAAAATGATAAAAAAGTAAGAATAATAAGTGACAATAAGCAAAAATGGCCAATGCTATTTCAACTAAATGGCGATATTGTTTAACAAAACTATTTCCTTTTTTTCACCACCACTGTCCTCTCAGCACAGCTGTTCTGTGCTTGACAATTGCAAGATAAGACAAAACAGGTCAAAAACCTCAAGCATGTATGACATCTATCGATGAGAATAGAAGTCTTACCATAAGTGTAAAGAAGAACAAGACTGGACCCCTTTTGTAGCTTATGGCTATGCTACTTAAAAATATGAGAAAGAAAACTCAAACATGATTACTCAGTATTTAATAAAAAACATTAATTTAATGTTAAACTGTGGTGATGTTAACCCAAATTGTACCCAGGTTGCAACTTCAGTGCCAGCAATGCACTTTTCATCACCTCAGTTTTGCTTCAAACTTCCAGCAGGGACTTCATCTCCCTGACAAAAAACAAACACTGGGCAAACCCATATTTGGGTGAGTTGCCACAGGCCTTTCTTTTAACATAGTAAACAATCTAATCAGACCAAGTATCTGGAAATTTCCAGAAAGGTAACTTGCTTTTCAATACTGCATATATTATAACCTTGATAATTTAATTAGAATGGGTTGTTTTTACAGACAAATATTCTTCTGCCTCTAGATAAGTGCTTATCTGTTTACTGAAAATAAAAAATGGAATGCAGCGAAGATGGATTTTAAATTTTGAAGTAGTTGAAGTAAACCACTTCATGATCTGAATAAATATTCATTTGAGGAGCACAGTTTACTTTAATGGCTTTTTGTGTTCCATTAAATGGCCAAAAGGACCTCAGCTTTTTCTGATGTACTTCAGAATAAATATTCACTTGATTCTTAAAAAGTGGCATCATAAAATAATTGCAAGTGACTTTTAAGCGAAGAGCAACAAGGCTGGTGAAGGGCCTAGAGAACAAGTTCTGTGGGAGGAGGGAACTGGGGTTGTTTAGCCTGGAGAAAAGAAGGCTCAGAGGAGAACGTTTTGCTCTTTACAACTCCCTGAAAGGTGTGTGTCGGTCTCCTTTCCCCAACTCCCTGAAAGGTGGGTGTCAGTCTCCTTTCCCAAGTAACAAGTGACCATACAAGAGGAAATAGCCTTAGGCTGCGTCAGAGAAGGTTTAACATGGATATTAGAAAAAAAATTCTCCACTAAAAGAGCTGTCAAGCATTAGAACAGGCTACCTAGAGAAGTGGTGAAGTCACCATCCCTAGAAGTATTTAAAATATGTGTAGATGTGGAGTTTGGGGACATGGTTTAGTCATGGCCTTGGCAGTGCTGGGTTAACGGTTGGATTCAATGACCTTAAAAGTCTTTTCCAACCTAAACAATTCTAAGGAGTTCAGTTCTCTTCGACTGAACTACCCTTGTATATCACTTATCATGCTCTCAGCTGATTTAATAGGTGTTGTTTGCAGACCTTGGTGGAGACAACTCTCAATGAATATTGAGATTTTTGTTTTGTCTTGCTTTTTGTTTCTTCCAGCTACAGTCAGTTGGTAGCACATGTTCAACAATAAAAATTGTTAAACAACCATTAGGAATGAGTGGCATGCAGCAATTTTACAGGTAGTCAGACAAGAATAACAGTTATAACCATTATATACCTGCAAAGAGCCTTAGAAGTATAGTACTGTAATTATGGAAGCTTTCGCAGCAATTCCAAAAGTCTACTGGGTGTTATAATAAAGGGAGTTATTTTTATCCTGGTTTCCTAAAAAGAAAAGTTTTATGCAATCATGTTGTCCATGCTCATTTATCTGTCTGTCAGTCTGTCAGTCTACCCAATAACTTTCAAACAAGGTATCCATTTTCAATAAAATTTGAAAGCACAACTGAGGACTCAAAGCTATTAAGTTCCTACAAGCTTCATGAAAATAAACTATTGCATAGAACTTGGAGGTTTAAATTAGTGGTCCCTTGAGTGCAAGATCAATGTACAAGAAGTCTGTCTGAGAACTGGCCAGTTAGCATCTTTATTCAAATCATCTGTAAAGCCTGTTACTGCACTTGCTGGCCACATCAAATTATTTCAGTGAGGTAAAGAGAATACAGAGCCACATTATATCAAGCCACAAAAACTCCCCCTTAAAAAAAAAACCCAACAAAACAAAAAGAAAGGAAATAATTTGCTTCTCTGCTTTTGTCCTTTTTGATTCTAACAAAGAATTTGTCAGTCAATAGTTTTAGCATGTCATTTACATCAGCATTTTCCCTATTCCAAAATAAATTAGCATTTTTTTTCCCCATGCTGAAACATGATCAACAACTATAACTTGTGGAATTCTCTTTTCATTTGCTGCAGATGAATTTCAATGTAATTACGGTACAATAGGGGCTGTTGTGATCTGAGATCATCATAGAAATAGAAGAGTTAAGAAATCTGGGAAATGGTTGGGAGACCATTATTAATGAACTGTAATGCTAACCGTAGTCTGGTAATTCTGTGGGTGATATTTGACAGCATGAAATAATCCAAAAGGAAGAATCTAGCAAAACTGACACGATACAAACACCTTTGACGTTTTGTTCTGAAGTGTCTGTTTACAAACTTTGCTGCTTTAAAATTCTGCCTAGAATTTTACTACAGGTGTACTCACCAAGCATGTAAGCATCAAATTTAAATTTAAATTTCAATTTAAAATGTTTTCCTGGTGATATTTTGTGGCAATGAGACCAGATTAGCTGACTTTTTTTTGTCTGCTAAAGTAATGGCAAAGGGATTTACTGTTTTCTGCCATTTCTTTCTCTCTGAAATTCATTGGGGTTTTTTATACTAAAAGGCATTTTTATTCTTCTCTAAGATAAACTGATATATTTCACAAAAACTTATTTTTTGCTTGTTCACTGCTTCTGCTAATACATTGACTCTTACTAAGCCTGCTCCTTATGTGCTGTTTTCCTTTCTAATTAAGATGACTGAAATTGAACACTCTACTGCAGCTGAGCTGTGTAACTGGTACCCAGTTCCTTTCCCTGAATAACTGTGCCTGAGCAGTTGTGTGTACCCCACAGTGTTCACAAGCAGTTCATCTTAACCCTTGCATTGCTTTGTGCTTGCTAAGTCTATTTTCCCATGGAAAATTCTGCATAATATCTTGTCCTTAGCTGCCCTAAAAACTTTTACAATGTATTCTACTGCTGCGGGCCCTAATCCTTTTTAATAATGTGAGAACTAGTTTTATTCTGATTATACTCTGTTCTAAATCATTAATTACTGTACTGAGTTCTTCTAGTGCTGGCTTGAAAATTTATGCCTTTCCAGAGACAGAAGATACTACAAATGTTTAACATTTCTAGTTTTTCCACACTGGAATTTGTACACGTAGTTATTTGACAATTAGTGTTAATTATGTAAATTAGTTATCAGAAAATGGCTGTAAATCAACATTGCCTTTAAGGGCAAGGCTGATAGCTGTGAGGTGAAACAATGGATTACACTGCAGCTGTATCCAGGCCTTCAGAGAAACAGAGTATGTTAATGGGTTGGAAGGGACCTTAAAGATCATCGAGTCCCAACCCCCCTGCCAGGGGAAGTGACATCTCCCAGTAGACCAGACTGTTTGAGGCCTTATCCAGCCTGGCTTTGAACACTGCCAGGACTGGGGCATCCACAGCCTTCCTGGGCAACCTGTTCCAGTGCCTCACCACCCTCACAGTAAAGGATTTGTTTTTAATGTCTAACCCAAAATTCCCCTTTGAATTTGTGCCCATTCTCCCTTGTCCTATCACTACAGTTCCTGACAAAGGGTCCCCCTCCAGTTTCTCTGGAGGCCCCCTTCAGATACTGGAAGGTTGTTATGAGATCTGCACACAATCTGCTCTTATCCAGGCCGAACAGCACCAACTTCCTCAGCCTGTCTTCCTAGGGCAGATGCACTAGGCACTTATCAACTTCACGGCCCACCTCTGGGCTTGCTCCAACTGTTCCATGTCCTTCTTATGTTGGGAACACCAGAACTGGACACAGTACTACAGGTGGAGTCTCACGAGAGTGGAGTAGAGGGGCAGAATCATTTCCCTTGACCTGCTGGCCATGATCGTTTTGATGCAGCCCAGGATTCCATTGGCTTTCTGGACTGTGAGTGCACACTGCCAGATCAGGTTGAGTTTTTCATCAACCATCACCCCCTAGTCCTTCTCCACAGGCCTGCTCTCAATCATTTCTCCTTCCAGCCTATAAGTGTGCCTGGGATTGCCATGACCCAGGTATAGGACCTTGCACTTGGCTTTGTTTTTTCTTTCACTACCATTGCAAGACTTAAGAAGTTTGGTTTCTATCCTGCAATGAGGCATGGCAGGCAGAAGAAGTTACCCCAGTACTTTACTCACAGCATGTACCAGCTGAGACTCATAGCTCTTTTCTTTGTAGCCTTTACTCCTGTTCAGATGCACCTTGATGGGAGCAGCGGAATTACCCTGAAGATCCTGTTCCTGCATGCCTGGACTCATGACCTTGTAATTTGCTTTGAAGTACAATGTGGTGTGAGCTCTTCTTTCTCCTACTGTGCTTAATCACAATTCAATTATTTGAGTTTATATTGATAAAACTTGAGCTAAGTTTCCATAGAAACCATAATGATCAGAACATTGTAATGTGGTATAAAAACACTGCGCATTTTGGAAACCTAAAAGGACATGAAGTCAAGTAAAGAGCATAGAATCAGTTGCTTGCATTCAGTAATTTAGAATTGGATACATCTTGCTGACCTTTACTTCAGTACCAAGTATTCACAGAGCTTAAGACTGCCTTTATATCTCATGGGAAGAGACAGGACCTTTAAAGAATGATTCACTTCTCTCTAAAGTAGCTTAGATCTGATATATGAAGTTAAGCAATATCCAGCCTCAAAAATTTTTCATCTCATTGATAAATATCCTCATCTTTTACACTGCCACATCCTTTGGCCTCTAAATGATAATGCTACCTGACATCTATCTCCCTGAAACTGGACTTCTGTTCTAAGATCCACAGCTAATAACATGCAAACAAATATTCAGTTTTCCCATCTGTTAAATTACTACAAAGGAAAAAGGAGGGGAATTGCTATATATGAGGGCAGAGGAACATAGGATCCCAGTAGGATCCTATATAAGAATAATCATCCCAAATGTTAAGTGATTATATTAACATAGCTTATATAAATATTAAAATTTACATTAAATCTTCATTAGCTCTTGCCATCTCAGCTTTCCATGCTAGTGGCTTAGAATGGAGGAAGTTGTCAAAGCCACAGTATGTTTATCTAATATTAGGATGCAAGCCTTTTTCTTAGTTGCCCTTTTCAACTTAATTAGAACTACATTTACAGTTTATTTTAGCATAAATGCAGCCAAAGAAATTACATTCATAGTTTTAGGTACAATTCCTCATCTTTTTGTGTCAATTGAGATTCCTCCCATGTTGCTCGTCTCTCTCCATGCACTATTTGTACAAATTTCTGAGTTTATGACCTTTTATCAATAACAAATCCTATGTTTACTCATAGACTTTCTACTACCAATCTTGTACTGTACTCTTTAGAAGCTTTTATTTGATTTAAACAAAAACATCTATAAAAACCACCTGGGACTTCCTTCAAAATGCCTGTGGATGTACAAGTTGCAAACTTGTAAATACATATGCAATTAATTATAAACTTACACCCTTCTCGGTATTTTCTACATTAGTTATATTTATAACCAGTAAAAAGTCTGATTTTTCCCAACTTAATTTGAAAAATTAACACCTTGTTAAAAGTGTGGTAGTACTTAATTTCTGACAGAAACTATTGTTTCTTTGGCTGTCCTTTCTTTTCTTAGTTTTTTTTTTTTTTCAGGATTGCTTCATATGAGCATTATTTCTCATGTCAAAACCAAGGATGTTTCAGGGTTCTTAGGACAGAACCTGGGAGTTCCGAGATGTTAGCTACTGTCACCAGTCTGGATATTAGGCTTCATATACATATATGCTGAGAACTAATGTGATTTATCAAACAGAAGAAAGTAAAATGTGGAAACTAAAAGATTGACATGGTTCATCACAAAACTTGATATCAATAAATGGAGAATTGAAAAGGCATGACAAAATAATTAAAGGGATTAGAACAATTGAATTATGAAATTTTTGAAGAAATTTCTATTCTCATTGTCTAATATTTTTAAAAACCAAATGACAATAGGTTTGAAAATCTATTGACAATAGTGGAAAAAAACAGGAATGATAATTGGCAACAGCATGCTTTGTGACAAAGTTGAAGCATCAAGGTTTTTCTTTTCTTTTTCGGAGGTGATCTTTTCTTCTGATTCTTCTGTGTGATACAGAAAAAATACTGTCTAGATCTTCTAATATTCCCTTGTTAAAGTCTTCGTAGAAGGTGCGAAGAAGAGGTTCAGCTGGGATAATTTCTTGACTCCAACAAGGCACATAGTTGATTTAGACAATTCTAAAACATTCTCATTAGGAAATATTAACATCTGGAAACTATTTACTTGTAGGAGAGTTCCAAACAATTAAAAAAAAAAAAAAATCAACAATGAAAGGAAATAACTTGAAATTCTATACCTCTACTGAAAGCAATCCCCAGTGAAAATATGCCAGTTGAATGTTGTCTTATGTTTACTTTAGTGAAAAGCAAACTAACACACTCTCTAAACTTATACCATGCTGGTTTACATTATTCCATGCAGGAGAATGTTTTTGTTCTAGTCCTTGTTAATTCTACTGATAGAATGTCTTTTCCTTGTAATTTTTTTTTTTTTTTTTGGAAGACTGGTAAATGAGATAACATTTAGGAATGGGTGTGGAGGAAGAAGATAAAACTGTATTTTACAACTTGTTCATTGAGACAGCCAAAAAACACTTGACAAAACAGATTTACACACATATATATTTAGTTTTCTAGCAGCAGCAGAAGAATTGGCACATCAGTCCTGGAAAAGTGTCTGACATAATTTCTTCCTTTGAAAAGATGACATAAATATGTTCCTTAAAAAAAAGCTAAGCAAAAAAATTAAAAAGGCAATCCATTCCTCCGCTAAAAGTCAAATGAAACCAACCAAAACATGATAAACACAGCTGAAGATTTTATCTAGCTCTAAAGACTGATATGTGGATATTTTGCAACTGTATTCCAAGCAAAGAAAGTCTTTACAAAGGGAAGATACAGAATTCACATTTTACTTTCCTATATGATTTATCTTGTATTTTATTATAAATAGAGTTCATATTATAAAAGCCTAGAAACATGAGGAAGTGTTGAAGCAGATTGATCACTACTATGAATGATTGCATTCTGGTTCAGGCAACAACACTGAAAATATATGTACGTCCCTTGGTCATGGAGTTAGGCAAGCATTTGTAAATGTTTTAGCTTTTGCATATGGTGGGAGGAATACAATCGGTTTCAGTAAGGTTTGCTTTTCTTTTGATGCTGTTCCAATAAAACCTTGTTAAAATATACCAGATGCATAGGAACTTCAATTATTTTCTAAGCTTCTCATGATAAATCTTAAGTAAATGTGTAGAGGTGAAAAAGTAAATGCAAAAGAATAGGTGCAAATAAATGTTTTCACGCATTAGCTGAATCTCTGTCATAGCCTTCTCCAACATGTGCAGCAAAGGCATCAATCAATATTTGACAGAATTTTCTGCATATTATGTGCATTGTTTATGTTGTCTATTCATGCACATTCTACTGGATGTGTTCTGTGAAAATAAATCCAATTATATTTAAACCCTTAGTACACGGGGGATGGGAGAAGAAAAAAACATGCAGGTTATATTTGAGTAGTCTTTCTTTGAAGCACAGCTAACCACAGAAAAACATTCACATTTTTAGCTAGAATCAGTTTGTTTGGACAGAAATTAAATAATTACTCAGAGATTTAATTACACCTTATTTCTGAACTTAATTAATTGGTAGTGTGTTATCCAGATCACTGTGAGACTGAATGATGCTGTTGAAAATTGAATGTATTCATTTCCTATGCAGGCAATCATAAAAGACTCTGTGAAAAAGGTACTTAGTGTCAGCACTGAAAGCCATGGTATTATTTTTAAGTAAAAATATTTCTCATTTCATAAATCATGTCATGTCCCTGTCCCTGATGTTTCAATGCTGAGAACAGATTATTGCATTTTACCTTCACCTGTTCAAAAAATGTTTTGTTGTTTTGACATCTGGCCCCGGAGAAGGACAGCCATGCTCCACTGATCTCAGGCTAGACATCAGCTACATTAGTCCTGCTTATGTCTAACTGTGCTATTTACAGTGGTTTCAAAGTACTCAGATTAAAAGAAGCCGAGCTGCATTTGGCCATTAGGCTGGAAAAACACACACAAAAATCTAATTTACCTTGATGTTTTCTTTCATTAATGGGCAAGTGAGTCAAAATTCTTTTATAAGTGTTTGCCTAGATTGTACTTTTGAGGACAAGCTTTTATACATTTCAGAATTTGCAAGGTTACACTTTCAACACACTTCCATAAGACTACTTGTTTGTTTTAACTTCATCTTCAGATTTCTGGTTAAGCTATTTTAATGCCTTTTTCCTGTCTGAAATGCCTTTTTTGGTGCTATCATACATCTTCTCTAGTCATGCAGATCAGCTTGACCATTGGGAGAACATTTAGCGGACTATCAAGGGAGAAATGCTTCATAATGTTTCCTCTTAGTTCCTTCATTAGGCAGAAGAGAAGGAGACTGCATGGAACATGAAATATTAGAATTAATCTTCAAAACCATGGATATGCGTAGACTGTAAAATTGACCAATGCTTCCAAGGAGCCTTCCTGAAAGTAAGGCATCAATGCAAATGTCCTGACAGAGATTCCTTCGCATCTACTACTAGCTGTCCAGAACCAGACCAAAAGGCAACCTGACTCATTAGCCTTTTTTTGGGCAGAGGTCCGTAGAGGCTACTCGGGAAAGAATATAAAGCAGAGCAATCTTAAAGTGATCCTGAACAAAATATCCAGCACACAGATGGATAAACACATCATGTGATGGGTGAGCAACTGGCTCACAGGTCAGCACAAAGGGTTATGGTGAATGGTGTGACACCAAACTGGTGACCTGTCACCAGTGGGGTTCTGCAGGGCTCTATCCTTGGCTCTGTGCTCTTCAACATCTTCATAAATGCCTTGGATGCAGGACCGTAAGGGATACTAAGCAAGTTCACAGATGATACAAATCTGGGAGGAGCTGTTGACTCCTTCCAAGGAAGGGAGTCCTTGCAGAGAGACCTTGACAAATGAGAGGGCTGGGCAATCACCAACCACATGAAAGGGGAAAGTGTTGGGTTATGTGTGTGGGATAGGGCAACACTGGATGTACAGAGTTGCAGAGTGACTGGGGATCCTGGTCAATGACAAGTTGAACATGAGTCAGCACTGCCCTGGCAGCCAGGAGAGCCAAGCATGTCCTGGGGGCCATCAGGCACGGCATCACCAGCCAGGCAAGGGAGGGGATTGTCCCACTCTGCTCTGCACTAGGGCGGCCTCACCTCGCGTCCTGTGAGCAGTTTGGGGTGTCACAATAAAATAAAGATATTAAGTTATTGGAGAGTGTCCAAAGGAGGACAGCAAAGAAGGTGAAGAGCCCTGAGGGAAAGCTGTATGAGAAGCGGCTGAGGTCACTTGTTCTGTTCAGCTGTAAGAAAAGGAGACTGAGGGGAGACCTCATTGCACTTACAACTTCTTCATGAGGGGAAGAGGAGGGGCAGGCACTGATCTCTGTGGTGACCAGTGACAGGACCCAAGGGAATGGCCTGAAGTTCTGCCATGGGAGGTTTAGGCTGGATATTAGAAAAAGGTCCTTCAGCCAGAGGGTGGTTGGGCACTGGAACAGGCTTCCCAGTGCCCTGGGATGATGTTATGAACTTCCAGTATTCCTTACCGTCTGCTTAATGCGTGAGGCACCTGTATGTTTAGGATGGACCTGGAGGGTGGGGCTGGAGCCGCGGGACCCCGGGTGCGGGTCGGTTCAACGGCTCGGTCCAGCGGCTCTGCCGGGCTTGGGGAGAGAGCGCACCGGCAACGCTGCGCTGCTCTCCTCTCCTGCGCTCGTGGTAGCTTGGAGAGAGGTTTTGGGTGTGTTTTGTTTTGTTTCCTTTTCCTTTCTTCCCCCCTGACCTCCCTACTTCCCTTCCGTTCTCCCCGACCCCGGGGGCCTGCGGGGTGGACCCGGCCGGTCAGAACCCTGAGGAAGATAAGGCCGGTGAGCGAAGGCACACGGAGATCCATCAGCATCACCTGCTGTGAGGAGGAGAACCAGCGAATCAACAGGTTTTTTCCATCTGCCCTTCTAGCAGCCCGCTGTGTGGACTCCCCTCCCCGGAGACTGGAGGGGGGGAGGGGGTAGGGGGGAACAACCGGTTGTCACTTCCCTCGCGGGCACCCCTTTTTCTTTCCTTTTTTTTCCCTTTTTTCCTGGTTTTCCCAATTTTGGGTTGTGTTAATAAATAGTTCCATTTTTTCCCCCAACTTTCACTTGCTTTTATTGATTTGTCTTATTGGCGGAGGAAAGAGGGAGACCCCTTTCCCTTGGGGGGAGGCGCTCATTCCAGAGCACTTCCTCCTGAGAGTTTTGTCTCAAAAACCGAGACCAAAACACCAGGAAAGTAGTCAAAACACAAATCCTGACAGATTTCAACAAGGGTTTGGACAATACAGTTGGGCACATGGTATGACTCTTGGGGATTGTCCTGTGCAGGGAAAGGAGTTGGACTTAATGACCCTGATGGGTACCTTCCAACTCAGTTTATTCTATGATTCTGTGACTCTCTAGAGCATCACTGTAGACCAAACAGTCTGAAACTCAGTGGAGCTGAAGGTTTTCAAAGTTACTCTGTGAAGTCTGTAAAGTTTTCATTGTTCATTGTTCTTGGACTGCAAAGTACCAGAACAGAACTAGAAGACTGTTTTTTATGTATAATTTTATGTAATTTTCCTGTTCACCTGTTTTCAGCTTTCTAGGGGCTGATGCAGTGTTAATCCAATTTTACCTACAACAGTGCATCCATCTGAAACAGCATCAAGTCTGTATCTGTTCCAGGCTTTTAATCATGTCTTTCCTATAATGAGACTAGAAGTGTACTGGGTAGCTGTGTGGAAGGTGGTGGTGTCATGACACCCAGAAGGGGAACTGAAAAGGTGACAGTAGGAGTTTTGTCTGGGCATCCTTCAATAAACAAACGCAGGCGTCTGGATGTCCACCCAAGAGTAGCAGATTAACCACATCATTTATGGTCAGAATAACAGCTCTGTTTTGCTGTGCTGCCCAGGGATGGTAATCAAGTACCAAGACCACTAACTGCTCCACCTAGATAGCCCCAACCCACCCTTGACTGCTGCTTCCTTTTCCCTTTTTTCACTCTTAGGGTTTTTTCTTTCTACTACGGTTCCCTACCAAATAAACAATATGTCACTAATTACTTTTCACACCATGTTCTGGTACGTCTATAATCTGTTTTTTTCTGCTACTGTTACACAGGTGTTCTCAGCCACGTGCTATTGCTGATATGATTTTCTCAGTATCTTGGGCCTTGCTAGATTCCCTTTCCCAAAGGTCCTTCTCACCTCTGTAAAGTTTGTCTGTTTCTTGCATACCTACTCCTGAGCCATCAATGAAATCAAGCCATCCCCTTATCCACTTTTGTTATTGTTGTTGGATTCCCATACATCCATCTCATCACATCCAGGAGTTCCTCTTGTTCAGTAGTTTACCATGCCCATTCAACTATGTAGGTCAAGACCTAGGCAGCCATCACCTTGTAGTCCCAGGAAAGTGGGGATAACCTGAAAGACAAAAATAATCAGCTGAAGAGGATATCTTTTCAATAAATACACACAGAATACCAAAATGAGTTTTAGAAAAATTGCTTAAGAAGGATGCAAATACCTGCTTTAACAATGCATTTTAGACCCCTGTCTTGTTTAGAAATAAGAATCTAATTTGTACTATGCTCACTAGAACAATCCCCACTGACAGGATAAACAGCTGACAGAGGAATGATGCAGGTGTCCTTGCTTACTGAAAGGAGAGAATAAAAGCAATGTGCTCCATTTGCCTTATTCATGATGCATCACTGCCTTCACAAATAATAGCGTATGTGATTTAGTAATTAAATATCTTTACTACTTCCCACCTTATGTAATCACATTCAGTCTTAGAACTATAGCGCTCGAGAAGACCTCCTGACCCATCAAATATACCCAGCTGTGATTACAGCCATCCATTTAATAAATATCTAATCTAGAAGGGGCCATCCTTACATACCCTGAATCACAAAGCACTTCAGTACTTTAGAAATTAAGATCTTTAGTGTAAAAGATCACAAAAATAGAAGGAGGGCCGGAACAATCAAGTGTCTCAGCAATCCCTATGTTGATTGAATGGCAGATAACTTTTTTTAGGTGAATATAGTCTGATGAGCCTGGGAAACAGATGACACATGATGATACAGAGGTAGGTAAAAATAACTTGGTCAACACAGTAGCAAAAAATACTACCTCATCAGAATGATGAATTTTTCCATCAGTTTGGTATCCATGCAGTTGACTACCCAGAGGTGGTTCAATAACACCATGGAAAATTATATTATGTACCTGAAAGTGCAGAAATAAAATTATGTGAGGATTTTTAACTTGCAATTTCTTTGCTTTTAAATTCACTGCAGGATATTTTTGCTGTTTCTTTTAGATTTTACTTTTTCTTAAAACTTATGAAGTTTGACCTGTTGAAAGATATTAGACTGACAAGGCATCTGTAAGGGTATATTTATAAAGGTTAACATTATTTTAGAAATTTTATTTTTTGTAGGGAAACTTTAAATATTGCAAGCATTTTTTGACAATATATTTGTGTTTTCAAAAGAAATTCAGCACTTAGTTGTTTGTAGTGTTTTCAAAGCTGATATAAAATATAGACACCAGTGAATTATAAAAATAATATATGTTTACTTTTTCTTAAATTTTTTCAATGTCTTCGTAAAGACAACTTTTACTGGGAGTAACAATTATATTGTAATTTTGCTTACAAAACTGTTAGATTTGTTTCAGTATGTCAAACATGTAGGGGAGAACGGTAAATGGTAACATCACATGAAGAACAAGAGAAGGATATAACTTTCTAAGAAATATTTTCTCTTTGAATTTGATTTCAATGATGCTTTGTTTCATGCACATGTCAATCCAGGTTTATAAAGCAGTTGCTTTGCTGTAGGTTGTATAATTTAAATGCACATCCCATCAATTAATTGTTAATAAATAAATTGTTATAAGTAATTAAATATAGCTGGTTGGTTTCCATAATGTTTTTTGAAATAATGAAAAATCTTTACCAATATTTATATATAGCAGATCATTTCCCTTATCAAGAGAAATACGAGTCGTCTAAGGGGATTGTTAGGATCAGGAACTTTTCAGTACTTTAAAACAATGCAGTTTCTTAATCTTTTTGCAATGCATAGATAATGAATCCTAACCATAAAGAATAGGATCATGGTATATTAATGTATAACGGTATTCTCTGCTATATATTGTTTAAGGTTTGTTCAAGTAGGTCTTTTTCTGGGCATTTCACATACTATCTTGTCATATCACACTTTAATTATACATTTCAATTACTTGGAAGAGTTTTCAGTTAAATATAGTCTGCATGGAAAATTATTCAGTTCCCAGTTTTGTCATATAAATAATCTGCAAATGCTTTCACCATTGCTTATATGCTTACTTAGGCATGGGATCAGCTGAGGAGTATCTGTTACTTGAGTTTGTACTGAGGTTTTTTTCTGTTTAATAATAAGCTTTCAACACTTCATTTGCTACTTAAGCTGAAAAGTTTTTAAATAACTCATTTAAGAATAACAGAATTATCTTTTATTTATATTGAAATTCTATGATGAAAAATACAAAGGTGTTTTACAGTATTACTTGCAGGGTTACTTATTTGTCATCAATTAAACTTGTAATATAGACTTATCAGTTATCTTTAGGAAGAGAAAAATTAGATGCTTGGATTCTGTAAGTTCCTAAGATATATCCAGGTCTCCAATCACAAGGGTTTTTTTAAAATATCTTCAGAAGCGAAATAAGAAGCAATCAGTTGGACAAGTTTCCTCTCTGCCCAAAAGTTGAGTTGAAATAACTGCAGCCACAATGATTAAATTGTCAAAGAAAAAACCTGAAGACTATGGTAAAGGAATGTCAATTATGTATCTGAAGATCACACTTAGATGCTTCTGATGTAGCTTTAGAAACATGCCAAACCAACCCATCTTATACAATCAATTTCTTCCAAATATTTAATAATGAAAGCATGGAAAAGTCACCAAACCTTATATTCAGTAGTGTCTGTGCTCTCTGTATTGTAATACTTGTCTTGCAGCTATGACAAAGTTTCTTGTGGATAAGGAGTCACGCTTCAAGCATGATGCTGAGAATAGTGATACCAGAATGCAGTTAAGAGGTTGTTTATTCATAGTCATACTGCAAATTGGTAGTGCCGACTGGCAGTTGTAGAAAGGAGTGTGAAATTTTCACAAAGGTCAGAAATTAGATAGTAGAGATTTCCTGCACGTTGTGACTGTATCAAAGGTTAGCTTTTGACTCCCAGCCTATGCAGTACAAACATTTAGATTACAGAGGACTATTTAGCTTTATCTGTCTTTTGAGATATGCTTTTCAAGAACATTATGTCTTTTATGTTTGAGGAACATCTGCAGCTATATGTATAAGGGAATGCTTATATAAATATAGTTGATATAGATAAAGAGACATTACTTACTTTTGAAAAATGAGATTTATGCAGCAAAAGAAAGAAAACATTATTTGGTAGCAGAAAAAAGTCTACTACACAGCCCAAAATCCTCAAGAGATTCAAGAAATGATTTCGTCAGGTGTGTATTTTTCTAAAAATGAGCCTAAGTCTTTGTGAATTATGAAGACTGAGCAGGGGTGAATTTGAAATTTCATGTACCTTTATTTTCTACTACCAATATTTACTTGTAATTAATAGCTTACTAACAAAATTTAAGCAAAAGATATCACAGTAGAAAGAAAAACTGGGTAATTACACCTTGCTAAAGCATCTGTTCTCTCTGTTCATATGAGGCAGCTTCATTTCAGTAATAGAATTGGCCAGCTCTGAATGGTTATGTTTAGGACATAACAGACATCTCTATAACAAGATTAATTTTTGTGACAAGTTTGATCAAACTTTCAACACAAATAGAAAGAATACAAAAATGGTGTAACTTGTTCTTTCTAAATCCTTTTTATTCAAATCACTGCTATTTTGAAGAAACAGACCTGGAGAAGCAAGAGATCTCAGAGATCTCAGAACTGTCCTTTAGTGAAAGAAATAAGAAATTAACTCATTACAGTCACTGTATGTAGTTTGTATTACTGGTCTCTGTTGTTGATGCTTTAAGGATGACTCTACAGACGTCTGAAACTATGGAACCCCATTCATAACAGTCTACAGAGCATCTCTTAATTTTTAAGGTATTAATATCAATTGAGTTTAAGATATTATTTAATTTAACCATGATAAAGAGACATATTATTTTGGTCTCCCATCAAACCTATTTCTCCCTCTGCCCAGACAGGAAACATGTCTTATATATAAAAGTATATTTCCCCCCCTCCCCAAATTCCATTTAGGTGAAAAGAAGCTTTGGGAAAGTAAGAAGACATATAAAAGGATTGTCTGTTTTCTCTGCTGATATAGAAAGTTGTTTTGTAGCATCAGTGAATAAAAGGAAAGAATGAGAGGGTAGTAAAGTAAACATGCCTAGGAACAAAAAAGGCCAAGCAGTAAAGACCATATTGACTTTCCTGTTTTTTTAATAAAAGCTATTCTCTCTGTGGTGGACTGTAATGCAGCTACACAATGCCTTGAGAGCTAGAAAGCAACAGACCAACACATACAATTCAGGCATCAACAGGCACTAAATTGGACACAAAAAGGTGCCATTTAGGATACAAAGTGAGATGAGTCCTGTTTCACTTAGTGAGTCTAGTTTAAGTCCAAAATAGTATGTGTGTGCTTAGAATTTTCCCCTCACAATCTATAAAAACTTGGAAACCTGAAGTTCACTACAAATGTAAGACTGTAATCTGCACTTGGTTATTACAAGTACACTGAAAAACAGACCAGAGAGAGGCATGAGCAAAACCCTCCTAGCTAATGATATGAAAAGCTGCTGGTTGTATGTTTATAGCACAACTCAGGTTGGAAAGAATCTCAGAAAGTTTCTAGTCCAACTCACTGCTAAAGTAGGGTTGGCTGTGATATCAGACCACAATACTCACCATTTTCTAGATGCTTTTGAAGGTGTTCAACAGTGGAGGCTGCATACAGTCTCTGGGCAACCTGTTCCAGTCCTTGAATTTTTTTCTTATATCAGGCTGGACCCTCTCTGGTTTATGGCTTTGTCTGTGGTCTTATGTTCTCCTACCACAGACCACTGCAAAGTGCCTGACTCTCAGAAGCAGAAGATGTTACATTGCCAAAAAAAGATCTGTGATGCTTTCATGTTATATCTTGGCTAAAAGACCAAAAGACATTTTCTGTTTCCTGGTAGTCTACATTCACTTTGAAATTGCCTTTCAGAATCACAGAATTCTGAAATTGCCTTCTCAGGCCTGAGAAGAGAAGCCATTATTCACACATACAAACAAAACTTCTGCACAAAGCGGTTATTTTAAGAAGTCTTTATATATTATATTTGCTCATCTCAGAAGAGTTGCACATTGCCCAGGTCTAGAAAGGTAAAAAGCTAAGTTATTTTACTTCCTAAAATGCACTAATCTTAGTAAGTAGCATATTAAATATTTATTCATTTCAACTTTTTGTTGCAAAAGACTTGATAAAAAGGCATAGATAATCTTGTAAAGCTATTAAGTTGTTGATCTGCCATGACTTCAACTTTTCCTTTTTTTCCTCTGAGGTTTAGAAGTTTGCAAGAAATGTTGTGCCAAGCCAAACATGATGGAGATTAAGCTAATTCTTTCATTTGGAAGGAGATGGACACCGTTCATTGGATGCAATGAAGGACTTGCTTTTCTTGGCCCTACACAGTAGATCAGACCCTGACCTAATTATTCTTTCTGGATTTCACTCTCCCGTCCAATTTGGATCCTCTGAGTATTCATAACTCCTAGTACATTTAGCTTTGGTATGGTTTCAGT
The DNA here is from genome assembly GCA_013397795.1 of Orthonyx spaldingii. Lineage (NCBI taxonomy): Eukaryota > Metazoa > Chordata > Aves > Passeriformes > Orthonychidae > Orthonyx > Orthonyx spaldingii. The sequence continues at coordinate 374,168 of VZTJ01000377.1, read as the reverse complement.
GCTGCAATGAATGTTTGATAATTAATTTGCAATTTTTGTTACTAATAGTTCATAAAGTCCTTCAAGATGTATTTTTCTAGTTGGCTGTAGGAATTTCATGCCATATGGTGCCATCAAAATGTTACTAAATGAAGTTGTATCATATTTGCCATTCCTTCCTTTCAGTAAGCCTCTGTTCTGGTGAGGAAGGACATTGAGTCTCAGCAAATTCGTGCTTGACGTTTGTTATACTCTCGTCTTTTATGTATGCATGCCCCAATTACTTAATTAGTGCTAAAATCTTTCAAGGTTTGAAACAGGTTAAATAGTCTCATATTTTCATTTTTATTTCCCCTGTTTGAAACATGATGTTGTGCTACAGCCCCCATGCCTCCAAGATCAGGGCCATCATCCTGTAACTCCTGAAGTTAAACAGCATAAACATTTCTTTGATTGACTCAAACACCTTATAGTAAACCCTGAAATGTGACTGATTTATCTATCACCTTATCAATCTATTCTTTCCGTATTCTGTCATTGTTTCGTATCATTGTCACTACTGGTAGTTTAAAAGATTGGGTTGTGAATATCCTTCTTTACCTGAACATTGAAATAAAAAAAAAAGACATTACACTTTTTAAGAAAAAAGGCATTGGCCCATATCATTATAAGAAAAAAAATCAACATCTCATTGCTATAATGAAAAGCTATCTATATTTCTGATTGGTAGCTTCTGACAAAGGCTCTTAAATTAGAAACAATTCCCTCTTGGTCCAAAGTAACACCACACAAAGCGTTAAAGAATGAGGTTTTAGCTTAAAACATTAATGAATTCAACAGGTATATCCAATTTTAACTAAGTAACTTATACTAGTTTAAAGATGTATGGTTATAATAGAGATGAATTAAAAATAGTACCTGACATATTCAAAAAACACTATTAATTTTTCAGTGTGTCCAGTAAGACATAACTTCTCCTGCTCTTTTTTTTTTTTTTCTGTTGCTATGTTGTTTTGTTTCATTTAGGTTTTGTTTCTTTTTTCAAAATATACAAATGATATGCAGGGACCTGATCTTTTAAAGGCCTTCAAAGTGATCGAAACAAAATGTCCTTGTAATGAGCTCTAAAATAAAACTAAAAATGGATCTTCATCCCTGGAAAGTGTGAAGGAAGAAAGTAGAAATTGAAATATTATTAACTAGGACTAAAGGATTGCATATGTACAAACTTCATGTGAGTTAATACTGAACAAATGGAAAATGCAACATAGAATGAGATTTTACTAAAACAATGTAGAGGACTTTGCAAATGGCCTAACTTAGACATGACTAAACCCACATTCTGTCTTACGGTAATATTAAGACTTAATCAATGTAATTTACAATAACTCTTCTTCTACAGCTTGTATTAATACACAAGATTAATGCTTAATGCCAAACTAACTATCAGAATTGTGCATAAAGCTAATTTTATCACTTTCCACCTATTTCTGTGCTTCAGCTATATAAATATAAATGTGAAGGAAAATGACATAGCTAATAAGACATCTACAGGAAACAAAGCAAATGGATTCTTCTCTGTGAAGAGTATTTAAAAGATTATCTTTTTCAGAATACGATCATTAAAAGAATAAGGGTTAAAAAGCAATGTTTTGATGATACCAGAGTTTTCATGTCTTAGCCTTCCCAAGATATCTTTCAGTGGCTGCTTCAGTAGAAGAATACATTGTAAATTGATTTTCAACCTTTCGAAAAAGGGCAGTAGAATAGAAAGAAGAGAAGAGAAACATTCTATTTTGAAACAGCTCCTGAAAATACTTCCCACTTTCAGACTGTGATGTTGTACAACAATAAGGGTGTGGCAAAATTTAGATGCTCTGGAGCCATGCACTGCCACAGCTTTCCTGGCTGGTGTAAAAATGGATAGTTACCAAGATAATGTAAATTCCATAGAGATTTCTTATCTGATTTCCTTCTTTCCTTTTCATCATAGAAAAATGTCATCTGGGCCACAGAAAAAATATAAACCAGAGTGCTTCTTTATCTTAGACTAGATCCTGTTATCTAAGAATATGTGACTTTTTGAAAGTTTCTAAAGTAAACACATTTTCAATTTATAAGAGAATGCAGTTTCCTTTTTCTTAGTGGAAGACAACACATACAATCCACCCTCTTACATATAGCAATTTTTATTTCATTCATTTTTCTAGTCAAGACCTAATTTACAGGGCCCTGGAGCTATAGATGCCTGTGGAGCCCTCTGTATTTTGTTGGATAGGCTGTGAACAAAGAATTCTTTTGTATGCGATGCTCTAATATAATTTGAACTAAAATAGCTTCAAGACTCAGCAAGCAAGGAAACTAAATAACTGTCTGAATAGAAAACCAAGTCCATAATTCTAACATAAACAATTGCAGAGTAGAATAAATGGACATCTGAGCAGTTATCAGAGCACTCCCAATAATGCATTTTTAATACTTTAAGAAATGAGTGCAGAAAGGAATCAACATAGTCCCTCGGGCTATAAAGAGCTTCAAGTGGCTTTTATCTTACATCCTGTTAGATTATTAAAAGTTTGTAATTATAACTATATCAATATTTCTAGGCTTCTCACTTTACAAAGCCTTCAAACAAATAGAAATATAAGGAAAACACATACTAATCATAAAGAAGATTGAAAATGTTAAATTCCATTTACAACTTTCTGATTATACTTTTTTGCATGCCATTTTTAAATGGAGGAATGGTTATGATTTTGTGGTTCTATGTGTATCGTTCAAATAAGGAAGACAAAATGTAAAATCTGTTGCTGCAGATTTAGTGCAAACATTAGCAATATATAGGTGGCATTTAAAAATGATCAGCCTTGTTTGAATGGTTTTATGTTTGGGAAATAATTTTGGAAGTATCAATACAAGTATGAGTTACTATGACAAATACATTATTCTTAATTCTGTTCAAGTAGATGGCAAATTTGGTAACAAGATGAATGACAATTAAAACTTGATATAAAACCTGATATTCTTTGTGTGACATCAATAATTTTGAAGTCTTGTGCACATCAAGCCATCATTGTCACTCCTCAAAGTTTCTTGCATGTAGTGATTGCTGCAATACACAGCATGCTATGCAGACAAGTAATTCTTCATTGTCACTAATGTCTTAACACTCTCCTAGAATGAAAGAAATGAATAGGAATCCAATGTCAGCTAAAATTAGTATCTCTTGATGGCTAAGAGGACAGGGAAACTGGAAAAGATTAGTCCTGTCTCTGTGAATAGAATGAAAATCTGATGTTAACTCTCAAGTGCTGGAACTGAATTCCCTTAATTCAGAACAAACTTAGAATCGGTTTCACTGTAGTAAAATTCAAAGTCTGGCCTAATTTAGTTCTGAACCCCAAGAGAAAGAACTTGCATATGTGAAGGGGTAGAATTTTTCAATGGTTGGGCTTTTATTTACATATCCAAACAAATGGTCAGATTTCAGAATAGACTAGTACATCACATGCTAGGTTATTTAGAAAAATCTGCCATGATGGTCTTAGTGGATACTCAGTATGAGAAGAAATGATGGTATTTAATTGTCTGAAAGCTTTACTGTGCTTTTCAAAAATCTGCTTCAGCTGTGCATCTTCAACACTCTGGAAACAAAGCACTGCTTGATTCATAATGCACTTTGTCCCAGAATTAAAAATATAACAAATGTTTGTTTAAAAGCATATGCTGTTCACACCCACTTCTTCCAATGAAAAAACACTTGCATACATAAAGAGTTAAGCACCAAAGATATGAGCTATCCTTTTTTATGCCACGCCTCTTATACTCTGAGAGTTAGCTGAGTTTGCTGTCTAGAAGCTGACATGCAGTGTGCTATATGTAGTAATTAGATTCAATACGTTTACTGCAGCTTCTGGAGATGGATTTCTCCTGCTGATTTCTGATGAACACAATGTTAATGGGAAACTAGATAAAGTATTGAATTGTATGTAGCTGGTAATTTTTTTCTGGCAAAAAATAAATTATTTATACCTCTTTGAAGAATGTTTTAAAATACAAATGAGGATCTATGTCTTGTTTAGTAACTTCCACAGAGGAAATAGACATTCCTAAAGAAAATATCTTACTGCAAAATAAAAGTGAAACACAAGCAATGCAAAATAAATGTGAAAAGCAAACATTATAAAATCTCACAAGAACTTATCATGTTTAATTTAGAGTCCACCTCATACCTTAGTGTTGTGTACAGGAGTAAAGGAGAATTCTATTCACTTTTAAATATGTGGAAGATGTGAGAAATACAGTGTAAGGTATGGCTAGAGTGACTTCGTTCTTTTTTTAAAAGAAGTGAAAACTTACGATATTGAAAGTAATGGTCATGACTCAAGGCAAATCAGTGACACTCTTTTTAGTATCGCCAAACACTGAGAGAACCTAGAATATATCTTTTATAACACTGGATTCTGATCATTGCTATAGTTCTTGGCTATCTAAACCTTATACTACTTTCACAGAGAATTTTAGGCTTGCAAAAGGAATAAATATTTATCCAAATTTTAATCTTATTATCTTTTTATTCTGCTGGTATACCAGAGGGAATATATGGTAAAATATTGATGTTTACTGTTAAAATATGTTAGAAAATAAGCTTTTATTTAGAGGTGCATACAAAATATGACTTTTAAAAATATTTATTAACTCATTATTCTTTTATTATGCAAAACAGCAGCATAAGCCTCATTACATGACTAAAAATCTGTCTAGAAATAACGGAAGTTAAAGATAAAACAGTGAGTTTCTTCACAAGGTGTTTTCCAGAATTAATGAGGTTAAGAAGAAAATTTTGTAATGCACAATCCTTTGTGCAATCTCTGAGTTAAAGACAACAAGGTGGCTCTATATTCTTCTGACAGCAAATTTAAACCAATAACATGTTTTTAATGGTAGCATTGCTGCTGCAATCACGATGTAAGGATACAGGTAAGACAAAGTTTACCAATGGCAGTAACACTTCTTTTGTTACATCCACTGCCATAGCTAGAGAAAACCAGACAGGTTCCAGGCAAACATATCCTTTTCAGATCAATGAACAGAGGAAAAAAATCTTAAAAACAAATTTGGAAGAACCAATAGGAATTTAATTAGATATGTCTCAGTTGCAGTATTTCTGAAAGATAGTGCAGCTCGTACCTGAGGAATGAAAAAAATTTTTGGGGTGGGGGCAGTGACTTCTAATTCTCAAAAAGATCAGTTTCTGAGAGCTGATAAAGTGCCTCCTAAGGGAAGGAGAGAGTCAACTAGTTTATGGTCTTTATGGTCTCTAGTTTTAAACTGTGAATCTTAGTACTTAATGAACAATTTGTACAGCAGGAGGCTGCCAACTACATGTTCCTGATTATTGATTTTTTAAATTACTTGTTGCTTCTCAACTTTCCCTTTCTGTAATGTAAGTACTAACTGTAGGGCATTCCATATTAGGTGCCCATAATCCAGGTAGTTCTTGAGTCTTAATTCAAAGGACTTTCAGAAAAAGGCAGTGACAACAACATTTTTCATAAAACCTTTAAAGAAAACAAGTGGGAGAAAGGAGTAAAATTACTCCATGTCCAAAAGGTATTTGTAAGGCAAAACCCAGGAAATTAGATGAAATATTCAGCCCTCAGAACAGAGTCTGGTCAACAGTGGGGTTCTGCAGGGAACTGTGCTAGTTAGTTTAATCCCAGATACCCATGAAGAGATCAAGTGGTGAAATAGAAAAATCTGTTAATATACCAGGTTATTGAGAACATGAACTGTAAGAGTTGCTTGTAAAATTGCAGGAGGGAAATTGAGAGGCAATACAATGTCAGCTGAAACTCAGTGTGGATGAATATAAAGGAAAGCACATGAGGAAGATGGTATGAAAGCATAACTGGGAAATTGAAGTGCTGGGCATATGCTGACAACTCACTGAATGGCCATATGCCTTCCTCCCAAGGCAGAGGCATACCCTCAGTGAGGTTTTAGCATTGAGAGCCGTGGTGAATGACCTTGGAGAGTCTGCCTCCAAGGAGATGGACTCCTAGACTCTGCCAGAGTGGTCATGCTGAGGAGTCAGAGGGGTGATTGCTTTGGGGGAAGTGTCTCTACAATGCATATCTTTATTAGTAATTGTATGGCTTCAGTCAGGTGCATATTATTTGCCCAGTTTTACAGGCTACTACGAAAGTACCCAACACACCAGATAAAGTAGATTAGGTGACTTATTTTGCTTCTGAAGTGTCAAATAATGTCACTTGAAGTTGGGGGAAAAGAATAAAGAACAAAAGCAAATAAGGCAATGCCAATAAAAGTTACTAAGATTCTAAAGTTCCTGTAGGATAAAACCATACACAGAAATTCTTGAGATTGGCAGTATCTCTTCTCATATTTACAGCCAGTGTTGTGGGTTAACCCTGGCTAGCAGCTGAGCAAGTCAGTTGTTGGCTTACTTCCTACTCAGTGGGAAGGGAAAGAGAATTGGAAGAGCAAAATCAAGAAAATTTGAGGATCAAGATAAAAAGACTTTAAAAGACTTAAAAACAAAGGTCACATGGAAGCAAAGCAAAATAAAGAACTTTTTCATTATTTCCCATTGGAAGTCCCTTGCTCCTCCTTTCTCCCAGCTGTTATGGCTGAGCATGAAATCATGTGGTACGGAGTACCCATCTGGTAAGTTTGGGTCACCTGTCCCAGCCATGTTCCCTCCCAGTTTTTTGCACCCCCCCATGCCACTCATGAAGGGGACAGAATGGGAGAAAGATAAAGCCTTATTACTGTATAAATATTGCTCTGCAATAGGCAAAACACTGTTGTGTTTTTAATACGGGTTTAATTACAAATCCAAATCAGAGAACAATACAGGCTGTGAATGAATGCAATTAACTCTGTCCCAACCAGACTCAGTTAAGTTAGTAAAAATAGGGAGTACAAACCATGAATAGTAGCAAGCAGCCTATTATTAAAAGATACTTCACTAAAGATAATATAAAGCAAACTAAATTAACCAACTAGGTAAGTTTTCTCCCCAAAGAATTTTAAAAAAATAAATTGAGTGAGAAAAGTACCATTGAATAAATTGCTATGTGTTGCAGTTTGAAAGGTAACAAACTGACCTAAGAATGAAATTCTAGTGCATTTCTTTTCTGGTTCTGCACATCATGACGGTGTTTGAATGTTTGTCACCACAGAGTAGAAAGAAATAAACTGCTCCCCAGTTTCACCATAAAGAAAATGTAGAAAATAGTATGGACAGTTAATTGCAGGATGAAATGGGATTTCTCTAGACATAAAGAATGGTGGAATGACTATCACTGGGAATTTTTAAGAAACTTTGATAAGCATGTGTTAAGAAGAGATGGGTATGATTGTGTTCATCCTAGGTCATTTGCTCTTTATCTGCTGAGTTTCACTTCTTTTGTTATTTTTCGTGATTTTGCTACTGATGCTCTACAGGACTGTTTTCCCCTATAGTTCAGATAAAAGAACTGTCATTGTCAGAAGGCAAAAACCAAGACATACACACTCAAAAAACTTTCCACTGTCTTTGAAGTACCTACTTAAAAAGTGGAATAACTAATGCAAGCACAAAGCTGCATAAGTTTGACACATGTTCATACACTGCATTTCATGCTGTTTGCTTTCAGGCTTTCATTCCTCCATTTCATATTCCATGTTACTTCAAATAACTGTCATTTCCCTTTCATGCTTTATTTCCAAGGACTATCTTTGGTTTAATTTATCCATTGAGAGGATAACAGGTGTGCTTTGTCAATTACATCAGTAATGTAAACATGCTTTCTTGACTTTCAAATGCGTGTTTGATTTGCAAGTGGCAGGAAAAGGTAAAAAGATCACAAACGGTGTAATCCTTGCAATGAGAGCTCATGAACAAGGTGTTCAATAAATCAATACAAATACAATTGTGAGTAATTAAGGTCTGGAGCCTGGTTTCCTTAGTCTGTTTTCTAGTGGTATGTTGACAGATGTAAAGTTGAGCATAGCAATGACTGGGTAAATGGGCCAGTTCTACAAAAGTTCATAAGGAATTTTACACCAAAGCAGGAACTGCTAAAATAATGACATTATCTGTAACAGTGCAATATATAGGGTATATTTTTTAGGCACAAGGTTAAAAATCTTAGCTGGAATTAATGAGAAGAGGTAATGGATTATTACTTATCTCTTTTCTGATTTCTCTTCTGTGTTAAAATCCTCTTCTTCTAACACATGCTCTTGGCGTATGTTTTCTTTTTGCTGCCAGGTTCAGCTATCTGAGAAGCAAAGGCAATACAGAATACAGAGCGGCAGAGAGGAGGAAACAATTGCTATTCTTCCACATTTTTGAGCACACCAGAGGGACAGGAGATATCATGGCACAGCAGGGGAACAGAAGGACACAGAAAAAACACTCAAGACTCTGTGACGCTGCTTGAAACTGTCTGAAAATGTTTCAGCATGTTGAGGGTACATTCTTTGGTACTGACTGGTAGAAGTGCCGTTGATGCTTTGGAGACCTTTTTCCTGACAGAGCTCCATGGGAGTTGTATCCGTGTTCAGGTGCGGAGCTCTGGGGCGTGCCTGGTCCTGGGGACCTCTCATGTGGGAGATGTGCTTTGCTTGAGGCACTGAGTCAATCTGTGAGGGAGCAGAAGGAAGGGGTGAACAGGTTGTGTGTCATCAGGGAAAATGAAAAGGAGGTTGAGTGAGTCTTCACTGAAAATTGGAAGAGACAACAGCATGAGCCATACAAAGCACCAAAGGAGAAACAGTCTGAGGCCGTGGTCAAACAAGCAGTGGTGGTACACTCTCAAGATGGAGAAAGTTGGAAGTTTATGAGTTCTGTTTCCTGTTTCACTTACAGATCTGCAACTTCAGAAGCCTTTTAAAAGTAGGTGGAGAAAGCCCCAGAATCATGGGTCACGATGCTCCTGTGTCATTTTAACTGCCAATATATTTTCTGGAAGAGCAATAAAGTGGGGTACAAGAGATCTAGGAGATTTCTAAAATGTACAGAAGATGATTTTTGATGTAAGTGATCACTGAACCAATTAAAATGTTTTTTTGGACCAGTTATTCATTTCCAAAGAAGTGAAAACTGGTTTAAGATATTAAGGTTAAGGACAACCTTGGCTGCAGTGACTGTGAGATTATGAAGTTTAAGATCATGAGAGATGTAAGCAACAAATACAGCTGAATTTCAGCAATGGACTTGAAAGAGCAGATGTTCACCTCTTTGTGGACCTGCTTGGCAAGATTCTCTAGGAAACTTGCTTGAAGTTCAAAGAGCCTAGGAAAGGTCCAACAGACTCCTCTAGGGAGGCATCAGTGACAGCTTACCTAGAGGGAAAGAACGGTCTATTCCAACACTCAGAAAATTGAGAAATCACAGCAGAAGGCTGGGATGGATGAACATGAAAATTCTGTCTGACTTCAAATACAAAAAAGAAATACACAGAAGGTGGAAGAAGTCCACTCAAAAGGAAGAAAAAGGTATTGCCTGTGTGTGCAGTAATTTAGCTAAGAAAGCCAAAGGTCAGATGGAGTTGAATACAGTGATGGACATGAAAGAAAACAAGAAAGGATTTTGCAAATATATTGACAGTTTAAAGAAAGTCTAGGAAATGGGCCCACTGTTCAGTGGAGCAGGGGACTTACTGACTAAGGATGTGGAATAAGTTTTCTTTGCTTCAGCTTTCACTGGTAATATTTACCAGTGAAATATTTATCATATTTACTCAGGCATCCCAGGTCCCTGAGCCCACTAGCAGAGTCTATAAAAGTGAAGCTGAACTCACAGTAGAGGAAGAGTATGGAATCACTTAAGCCAGTTAGAAATTTAACAGCCCTTGGAACCAGATGGAATGCCTCTCCAGTGCTGATGGAGACGGCTGATGGTACTCTGGGTGCTCTCTGTCATCTCCTAATGGTCATGACAGCTGGGACAAGTTCTTAATGACTGGAAAAGGCAAGTGTCATACCCATCTTAAAGATGGGCCAGAAAGGAGATTCAGTTAGCAAGCTGATCAGCCTCACGTCAGTCCCTGGGAAGATTTTGGAGCAAATCCTCTTAGAATCCACTCTCAAATATGTGAAGGACAAGAGAGTGACTAGCAACAGTAAGCAGAGATTTAAAAAGGGCAAGTCATGCTTGAGCAATCTCATGGTTTTTTGTGATAAGGTGCCTAGTGTGACTCACAAAAGGATGGTAGTGAATGTTTTATACTTTGGCTTTATTTAACAAAGCTTCTGACACTGTCTCCCATAGCATCTTTGTCACTATATCAGTAAGACATGGTCTGGCTCCTAAGGTGGGTGGAAAATCGGCTGGACTGCAAGTCTCAAAGAGTTGTTATCATTGCCTAGTTCATCTGAATGAGCTCTGTGTCCAGTTTTGGGCTCACCAGTACAAGGAAGATACTGACATCAAAAAGTGAATCCAGTGGGACTCACCAAGACTGTTAAGGCCTTGGGGCACATGATGCATGAGGACAAACTGAGACAATATTATTTGTTCAGTCTGGAGAAGAAAAGGATAAGGGGAGACAAGTTGGAACATGAAAAATTCTGATTAGATACAAGGACTATTTTTTGTTTTCCACAAGGTGGGGTAAAATGAAGGAACAACTTGTCCAGAGACTTGTCCTTGGAATTGTTCAAGTCTTGACTAGACTCAGCCCTATGCAACTCCTGTAAGTCTCTAATGAGACTTACTTTGAGCAGTGAGTTGAATGAGAGGGCTCCCTTCCAATCTAGATAATTGCATGATTCTACAATTCTACAGTCCTATTAAAAATAGATGCAAGCAAGAAACACTCTTCAGTTGGCTTTAGTTGCGCATGTAACAAATGCACAGGAAGATGAGAATGGGACAGCTTAAGGGAAGTAGGGCAGGTGTGTTGGTACCAGTGGTGAGTTGTTAGCTAATCATCCTCCTGTACTTCGCAGTTCCTGCATACGCACATGATGGAAACAATTTAAGGGACTTGGTGCTACAAGAAAATGTTTAAGCCACAGGCTGGTTTTTTTTTCAAAAGCCAGTATGAAGCAGTATTTATTATTGCAGATGACTGGGAGGTGATAACATGGTATTTCTTAAATACAACTGCACTGCAGAAAGAGCTTAGAGGGAAAATGAGGGAAGGTAAATATCTGTCAGGAATCACAAGTCTAACTTTTCATCTGTGTTTATGCTTAAATGCTATCCTGACTTGGCTTTCAGCTTCAAGCAATTCTTGCTGCTTCATTCTTTTTACCTCACTTACGTTTTTTCTCATGCATTTATGTTTTAAAGAATGAATAATTTGGCATTCTCAGTCCTCAGTTTCAATTATCTGGAGCCAAAACTTTTTCCTTGGTAAGGAATACCGTTTTTTACTCAATTTCCACTCTGCAAGTTCATTTTGGAACCTCAAAATTAAGTCCTAACTTTCCTTGAATATTAAACTTCTTCAGTGATGTAAAGGAAAAACTCTTCCTCCGTGTACTCTGTGACCATTGAATGCATTTGCAGAAGAAGTGATTAAGTGATTAAGAAATATTAGAACTGGTGTAAAAGTCATCATTAATAAAAAGGAAACTTTCCTTATTCCTAAGATGCTTTTGTTGAATTATTAATGGAATATGGATGAAGCTGAACACTTGACTAGAATTTTTAGTGCTAAAAATCTGATGAAAATTTTTGCATGTAGGAGTCAAATAGACAATCTCTGTCTTTTAGTTACAGAGAATTATGACTTTTCTACCAATAAGATTTCTACATAATGAAGGCCTCTCTCATTTACCTTTTTGTTTTGAAGATCTTTGTTTCGGTTTTGCTTTGACTTCTTATATATTGTGGTTATCTAGAAACAGAATAAAAATAATTTTTTTATGGAATAAAAATGAATTCTGCAGGGTGTTTACAAACACAGAGGAAATCTGAGCAACTTGCTACAAGTTGGCAAATGCAATCTAAGTGCCAGCCAAGAAAAATTTCAAACATGTTCACAGTGTGAGTCAAATTCCTCAGATTGTTCTGATAACACTGCCAGTTGTTTTTCTCTTGCATTTTAAGTCTGCTACTTTGTGGTGCCTTCTACTGAATGGTTGCAGGTTACCAGAAGGCTTTAATTTTTGTCATGTAAGGTTTTTGTTCTGGAAAGCTGTACTACTGAGAACCTAAAATTACTCATGCTATCATTACAGGTTATTTTGCCCATCTGAAAGATGGAATCAGTCCATGAGACTTAAATGGCCCTCTGCCAATAGCTCACCAAGCCAGTCTTCCCTTGACCTAAGATTTAAGGAGAAGGATAAAAAGGAAGAGATCCCTGAGTTATTGTGAATGGCAAGGTTTTTTTCAGACTTGTAGTGTAACTTCCCTGTTGTTTCTAATCACTGCACTCTCACTGAATTTGTCTGTTCTAATTGACTTAATCAACATGATGCAAGCACTCTTCCCTGGTTCTATTCAGTTACATTATCTTGACTTCCTCTCACCATCATGTATGATCACTGAAGGGATTGTTTTAAACTGCTGCTTTGTTCCAGCTGGGCAGGTTTCTAAAAATTAAATCTAGTTAGTGAAAGTCACTATTTCAGTATATCCCGTTCTTCTTCTTCTTAACGCACATTTAAATTGGTAAAATGTACACTGTACTGACTTTGTTCTACAAATTGTATGTGTTTATGTGCCTTTTTTAGATTTTGTACCAACTTGTATTATGTTGTCACTAGGTTAAAAAAAAGTATTTTACTCAGTTTTAATTTACACATCATTAATTTAGAAATATGATTTAACTATTGTATATAATAGCTTTAGACATCTGGAAATATATTTATATATATACAATAGATTTACTAATCCTACATCACACTTTATAATCCTCCCCTAGGCTTATAAATCCTACTTCCTGTATGTAATTCCTATGATTAATTTACAAATAATCCCAATAAATCCTAAATTAAAATGAGTAGACTTGTAAATCCTTTCTTTGCATTTGAAGTATGGAACCAGCAGATGACTTGCAAATGAGGTCTTCAAAGCTTGACAGCTACAAGTAAATCTTTTCTTATTCATCTTCCTTCTCTGCCTTCCCAACGTTTCCTGTACATCCTGGTCATCTGCTTCTTTCATGAATTTAAGTTTTATTTAAACAAGACAAATTGTGTAAATCTTCATATGCTTCAATTGGTTTAACCACGTCACAGTAATCACACCAGCTTCAAGCCCTAAAACCTGAACTGTACTGGAGAATGTGGATCAAACCAGAGACCCAAGAGAGCATGCAAGATGTGTAAGGAAGTGGTGATGGAAATTCAGTTGAAAACATTTTCTTCTGAAAAAGAGCAACTGCATCATGCTCCATTGTGGTGTTTGATTATTCTGTGACATTCCAGGTTTATTTTTAATGGTACCCAAGGGTGTTATTCCTCCAAAACTTAACAGCTTCTGTACCAGCCATTCTGGTTTTACAGACAGTTAAAACTGATATCATTTATAAACTCAAAAGGAAGAGTGTTTTCTTCTACTGTACATTACAGAGTAGCTGAGAAACAAGGAAGATGTTCATGTCTCTGAAAGACTCAAATGTATTATCCAAATTACATTCCTGTGTCCTTTAGGTCCACATACACATATAGTATTGTCCACACACTTGTACAATCCCCCAGTGTGCAACTAAAGACCTGCACAGCCCCAAACTGAATGAAATAAACAACTTCATGTGAAAATCCTGTTTGTTTATCTATATATGTATTAAGTGGCAAAGACTCTTGATATTTGGTCAGCAATTTTGCAGTCAGGATTGTGTTTGAGTCTTTCTTTGCCTCATGTGAGGAGTGGGGAACATTTAGTAATTCACTGGTTCTGTCAAGTCCTCCCTCCAGCCACCACAGTTTGCTAAAAAATTTCTCCCCAAAAGAAGGGTTGTCCATTACCTTCTTCCCTGCAAGTGCATAGAGTTATGAAGCACTTTAAGAATTTCACTCAACCTTTATTCCCCTCAAAATTCAACCAATACCCTGCCCATTCCATGCCCAAGCCTCACTTTCATTTTTTGTGACCAGCTCCCTGTGGTATCACTGCCTGACTGCAGGGAGCAGTGTGAAATTCCACTTTTTTCAAGTCCTGTAGCCTGTCCTGCACAGATCCCTATGTATTCCTCCCCAAGGTTTTCTTGCCTTTATCCCTGATTTCCAAGAAGCAAGAAGCTCAAGGAGGCAGGTTAGTGGCTAGCAGGCTGGAGAAAAAGTGCTTAGTAGGTTAAGGACTTTCCTAACAGAAATGAGAGATCTTGAGAAAGGTGAATGTTCTACTTTCCAACTTTTTTTGAGGGAGGGGTAATTTTCAATTCAGAAATGCCTATATTTACACTTACTTCTATGTGAATTCATATGTAGGAGGTGTGGCAGGGAAGCTTGTAGAATACTTTCCCTTGAAGAACCTCCTCTATCTGAAGTCCATTGCTTATTCAAGACAAATTAATTTTTAAATGTTTGTCAGGAATCATTTGACTAAAAACTGTTCCAGAAAATTCAGCTGGCTACAGAAGGATGAGTAAGTCTAAATACCAATCTTGAAAATTAAATATAAAAAAGAATTATTTCACTTTGACTTTAAATAGCTGGTATCTTGTTTATATAGTCTCCTGGACAGGTATATAATTCCTAAATTCCAAAGAATGAGCAGTAGAAATTTTAATCTTCAGACTGAGAAATCAGTTAAAGCAAATGGAGATCTCTAAATTGGTACTGCAAGGACTGTCTAGCACTTGAGGAAAAGGAACAGTTGAAGGCTGTTCTTTTCTCTCTTCCCCTTCTACATTAAGATTTAGTCACTTCTGTTTCAGCAACAAGCTGCTGGTGTACCAGAGGCAGATCATGCACAAAATTTTAATTAGATGAGATTTTTGGACAGGTGATGTCCTTAGCCATTCAGGTACCTGGCAAATCAAACTAACTCCATTGCTAGCTATACTTTCAAAGGCAAAAATGTGCCTATTTCTTTACACATATGTAAAGACATGTTACATGTAATATTTTGTATTTATGTTAGTACATATATTTTGCATGTATGCATGTATGTATGTGTGTATATATACATAATAATAATAATACAGAAATACTACTCTAGTAGTATGGCTTGTGTTATGCTTTACTAACACATACACTAGTATATGAATCTGTATGAATATATATATACTCATGCATGCATATACCTGCTATCACACACTGAAACTTAATTCTCCCCAAGTGTTAGAGGAAAGTTATTACCTATTCATTGGTAATACAGGCTAGTGTTAACAGCTCATTGGGGACATAGTATTTTCACTGGGTCTTTGTTTCTTGAATACAAATAAGGAGAGGAGTAGCTAGACAACATGTTTTACCCGAACTATACTTCTCTGTATTATCCCTTACTTTTTCTAATCAGTTTCTAATCGCCTATATGACTTCTTAATTATACAGCTACACATTTTATCCTCTTTTACACTTTCTCTTCCTGTTCCTGCTAAGCCGTCTTCAAGGACACTTGTGACAGGGTCTTTCTTTGTAAGTGTCTCTTTCCAACCTATACATAGGGATGAAGTTTTAGCAGGTAGCCAGCTTCTCTGCAAAGCGGGTGGCAAAACCATGTCCAAAAAAGCGAATAAGAAATTAAACCAGTGCTAAAAACATAAGATTAAATCTATTTAAATGTTCTTGAATAATGGAAGAAGCAGATAAAAGAGAAGCCAGAAACTAAGTTTAAAATCTTGCCTGGAATTTCAGGAAAGAAGCCTGTATTTGCCGTAAAGAAAGTTTATCATGCCAAAAGGAGGGTAATAAGTTCAAAGAAAAGAACATTTTTTGTCTTTTTACATAAAACAGAGAGGAAATAATTTTATAGTTCAATTTTCCTGACAAAGCCACAGAACAATTAAAATGAATATTTAGATAGAAGTATAATGTACAAATACTTATTAAGTATTCAGTAGTTAATTACTTATATGAAACAGATTATTTTCCACTGATGGCTGCCTCAACATCTTGGTCATAAATAAGGAAGAATATTGGCATTACAATATAATTATAGTTCCAGACTAACTGCAAGAAATGCTGTATTTCCTATAGCACAATTCTCCCATCCTTTTTTCTTTTTTTCTATAGTTTTCTATAGATTTGGTTAACACATTTACAAGCAGAAAATCCTGAAAACCCAATTCTAACCTGAAGAAAGATGACATCTTTTTCATTGTGTCTGAAATTTTGTGTCTGTTGTTTACCAGATCTTTGGAGTGCCATTACATTTACAAGTGAAAACCTAATTGAATGATGAAAAGCTAAATTCATTTGATTCCAGGGAATTATCTTATTTATAATACTGTATTGGCGTACACCAAAAGCATCCCAACCTAAGGAAGAAACAACCTCTGTCTACCAGAACTACTGAAGTCACAGTCATTGGTCCAGCTCAATTTTATAATGAAATTGCTGTTACTATAACCACAACTTATAGTTTATTATGTCCCTGACCTTGTTACTGACCTTCAGAATTCTTAAAATTCTTTCAACTCAGTCTATAATACTAATGGTGAGGCAGGAGAGCCTAATTCCTCGTATTCTAATGATTTTGTATCTGCTTTGACAGAGGACAGAAATACACCTTGCTAAGAGAAAAGATATTATGTTAGAAACCCAATCTGTTACAGGAAAAAATACCTCTGAAAGATAAAAGAGGATTTTTGCAATACAATTGAAATTCTAGCCACCTTTCTCCATGTTCTGTCTGTCAATATCATTCTTTTATGCAAAATCATGATTTAAATATTCAAGGGACTGTAAAAATATATCAACCATCCCAGACTTTATTTTCTGATTTATTAGTGTAGCAGAAGTAAGCTCAACATTAAGGATTATAAAAATAATATTTGAAAACATTCCAAGGAAATGAAAGCCATTCATTAGCACATACAATTTATAGACAGAAGGTCAAAAATTTGTTGTAAAGACTAGCAAACAAAGAGAAGCTATTAAATAAGCATGTGCAGGAAAAGATTTTGAAATTATCATTGATGAAAAATAAGTAGAATACAAAAATTGCTAGAAACAGAAAGCAGATTGCAATTCTTCACTATTTTCTTAGGGAGAGTGGTAGCACCATCAGCAACAGTAGGACTTTCCTGATATTATTTTGATACATTGAGGAACTGGACCCAGATCCCTTTGTTTTCCACAGCACTGGGTAGCACTGGGGTAAATGTAAGAGCCCTGGATTCATCTTTGCTCCTGCTCATTCTGCTCTTTGGCTGCTGGAGCTCAGGGCCAGTTCAGAGGTAATGCAGCTGAGGCCTGCCCGCTTCCTGATCAACTCATTGGGTAGAGCATTTCCAGCCCCATTTAACTTCCATATGCTCCTGACTTGTCCCCAGAGAGGGACCTGGTATGTGGGGCTGGAGCTGCCTGTGGTGCCCTCCACCCTTCCCTCATCGTGCCCATGCAACACTCCTGACATGCCCCTGTTTTGATGTAATATAATTTTATGACCTGTACTTGTAGAAAAATATTGTACAATTTAAAGGGGAAAGAGGTTAAAGCTAAAAGTAAACAAAGGTTATGTTTTAATACCAATGACTGGTGTGTGTGAAGGAATTTCCCTCTTTTGTACCCATCATATGAAACGTGCTTCCCTCAATTAAACGTATATACCCATAAGAGTGTCAGATGTTATCTTCCTCATAATCAATAATCTGCTTAGTATCTATATACAGGCAAAATTCAGATCTTTCTATAGAAGGCTCACTTGCAGATGCTATTCTGTTTTCCTGGGATGATTGATCAGAAGTGTGGAGGAATCTAGATTGAGATCCATGCACCTGGAGAGAGGCTTAACACAACCAGAGACAAAGCACTGAAGTCTTCCCTGAAACTTGGAATGAGGCCATGGTGTTCCTGAGACATTTGGTTTCTCCCACACTCTTTGCAACAGTCTCTTTCTGAATACTTGTATAAAGAAAGGGAAAGTGCACTGTGAACCATATGGACTCTATATTTCCCCAGCCATTTTCAGCTCAGTTAGTCCCTTTATCTGCTTAGTCATTTTGTATCTAATTAATCTCAATCCATTCCTAAATTAGATTCCACTGTGCTCACTTCTAGAGCAGTCTAACCACTATTATGCTGCCTACTCTGGATACCCTCTGCAAACTCTTTGATATTTTGTATTCTCCACCTTGAATGCTGGCTTGTTTTCCATATGTACTTGTGCCAGTGGGGCAAAATAAAGGTGTTTAAAGTGGCAAACTGAGATGGTAGTTCCTTATTGCTTTCATCAGAAACCAAAGTATTCTACTTGTCTTATCGAGCAGCAGGGAAGACTAGGCATATATTCAGATGGAAAACCTTTGACAGCAAAGCAAAGGTGTCACACCACATTTTTAGCAATTTACATACACTAAAGTGAAAGATGTCATTTCATCATGTCATGAAACACTGTCTTTATGAATCCTTTTGTCACAGGCAAGAGTTTGCATTACTTCAGAATATTATTAATGCATTTGAATATAAACTGCTTGGTAATAAATCACAATTCTTAAAAGTCTCATAAGTATTTGCAATTATCTTTCAAACCAAGCGGATCTTCAGACTACTTTACACTGCTGCTTAGCTTACAAAATTGAGTGTCACATGAAAAAGATAGCACTTTAGTGTTTCATTCAACTGTGAATCCATGGGACACAATTGTAGTGTTCTCATATAAAAATAAAATGAAGAATTCATTCAGTGCTTTTATGCCCCAGTCATAAATGAATAAAAGAGAAATAGAAGTAACTAGAGAATAGAAGACTAAATTCACCTCTTTTTCCCAGGAAGGCAAATAGTTTCCTAAACAGTGGAAATGTATAGATAAACAAGAATTACCACTCTCACACCCACAGTTATACTGGACATCATGCACCAATCCTAGTACTAACCAAGGCGTTGGAGTTGGAATTACTTGAGAAGTACAAAACAACAAAAAATTAGTAAAAGACTACATCTGTTTCCATTCTTACTGCTGAGCAGGCAGCAAGACATGAAGCAGCCTGACTCCCTAAGCATAAGTTATTTTATTGTAAATAGAAATGTTCTTGGGTCATGTCCTGATTGTCTTCCTTTAACATATCCAGAGATGGCCCTTTCCTTTCCTATGACAGTCATAGAAAGTATTTCAAATTTTTGAAACTTGAAACAGCTTTTATTTTACCTGCCTGCAGCATTTGAGTGTTCAAATTTACTGAGAGAGAGGTTTAATTTGAATCATGGCTAAAACTGCAGTAGTGGGTGTCAAAACTGTGGAAACCATGATTCTACTCAGGCTGTCACTTACTCTAAAATAGGAGGCGTATTCTGATGGGCTGGTGTTATGCCCTGTACCACATGGGAATAACACAGCTGGAACCTTTTCTCTTGGTTCTGTCAGTACATGATAACGCTAGTCATATCCAGCACCAAGAATTGAGGCACGGAATTCATGAGTGGAAGAAACACAGTCAGTTAAAAACTTTAATGTCTGGAACCAAGACAAAGGGTTTAAAGCAGGTCAGGGACAGTTCTTGGGCTCTGGAGTCAAGAGGGAGGTCCACAGTGGTGCATCTCCTGGGAAACCATAGACAAAATGTGAATTGGAAAGAGTTCTTGGTTCATACCATGCCATGAACTGGACATTGACATAGACAATGCTAGCTGGCACAGGCCGAAACTGTGCCAAGGAATCTGCTAGAAATTAAATGGTGAAGGTTATTTCATGCCGTTCTTTCACTTTTTCCCTGGTGATCTCTCGTATAAATATAGATGGAGGAGTAGAGGTGGGATTTTGCAAGATTTAGAGTTGCCCCAGCTTAGAAAAATAGAGACAAGGACTTCTTATCAGGGTGGACTTACAACACATCCATTCTTTCAAAGAGCAAAGCAGTTCTGTGTTAGATTACTGGTTATTAATGCCATCTAGTGCTTCTGATGCTGTGGGCTTAGCAGTGCTCACATGATGCCACTCGTGACTGCAAGTCAATTAGTTGGTTCTTTTCCTGAAGTAAAAGAATACAAGTCTACACATCCTATTTTCTGGAAGAATGCTGTAAGTAAATAATATTCTGGTTGTCGGGTTCTAGAGATATTTTCCAGCAATCTTATGCTTGATTTGTCATTTGTGTAGATAATCCAAGGTCTATTTGGCCAGAGACCAACCACAAATGAAAAGTTAACCAAATGTTTTAGAAAAGGGAACTATTGGTACAAAGGGAACTATTGGTTCAGGAAGTACATCTTTTAACTTTTTACCCTCTTGCACTTCATTATTCGTTCATATTGAAATGAATGAATGCTGAGTTTTTCAGCCATGTCCTTCTGAGGTGTTTCACTACACATGTAGTAAAATTCATAAAACATGAAGCCTAACTGTGAGAAAAGATTTCAGAACTTTTGAACAAACCTGGTAATTATTAATTCAGGTAGACATCCATGAAGGAATTCCTTGTTCCTTTGTTTGCAACAATTCAAGAGTGGCTTGAAAAACTCCAAATTTTAGACTTGTATTTTAACAGTTTTGGATATCTAAATTATTTTTTGATCCCAATAACCATAGAGAGTTTTACTCTGTGCTAGTGTTCTCAACTGGTGATGCTCCTTGTGTACTTACCCAAGACCCGTTGAACTGCCATTGTGTATTTTGTAAATAGAACAGAGAATTGTTTGATTTGTCACAAAAAAAAACCTCAACAAAACCAACCCAAACACAGGTCTATTCCTGTTCATCCTTTCGATGACAAGGATATGGACCAAACAGAAACCTGTACACTGACCTGGGCTGTGGCATGCCACTATAGTAATAAACATGATGTGTGCAAAAGTACTCTATACTTCAATTCCATTTGTAGCAAAACACTTCTAAGATATAATTTAGACATGAATTCACATGATTCTAAAGTAAGCCTATTAAAAATTTTCTAATGAGCTTTGAAAAATCCTTATCAGCCAACCTGTTCGTTTAATTAATTTGTTAGATTGTGTACCTTGGTGAATTACTTCTGGATTCCTCAGAAAACCTCTGTTTATTCTTCTGGTTTACCTCATTAGAATGCTTAAAAGAAGGAAAACAAACATCCAGCAAACAAAGAGAGAACTTATGAAAAGTTTAGAGTTCTTCAGACAGGAAAGAGGACAGACAGCTACTGCAGTTTAGATTCTTGTTAGCTAAGAGACCTAGATGTTCACCTGAACTTTTTCTTTATACAGCCAACACTCTTAGAGAAATAAACCTAAGACTATCTTAATCATGTCACATACATTTGCTTGGTCTGCATTTGGTTTTGCTTCCATTTGAACATTAATTTCTCCAGGGAAAATGTTTCTTCCAGAATAAGGTAGAACCGTTCAATTATTTAATTGAATTGCTGATACAGGTGCAGGCACCAACAGATATCATAAGTTTTTCTTTTATAAAATTATTGCCTAACCTTGAAAGAACTCTGTGTATTAGAGTTCAAACTGGGAATAAATTTTGATTACCAAGTGCATTCAATTTGAATCTCAGTTTGAAGCTCAGATTTTTTTTTTTCTCATTGGACTTTCTGTGAGTACAGGAGAAAAGGTAGCTGTGATGAAGAAAGGGAAGGAGGGGCTTTTCAGTTTACTTTGGGAGTTTGACTATATAGTATTTTCAGGGACCTAGCAAGACATTTTAACTATTATCTAGGAAAATGCATTATTATTACTAAAACAAATGTCATTAAAACAATTAATCCTATTAAAGCCTATGAAGGTTATAAATACTCATAATCCCCATTTTCATTGGAATTTAGACAATTAGTTTCCAGCAATAGCTATGTAATAGAATTTCTATGTTTTATTAATTGGAAAAAACCATCACTGAATATTAGATACTACTGACATCTAGGTCATTTAGAGCTGTAACCATGGAGAAAGAAAAAAAAGAGAAACACACAGGATTGACCTGTACTGTCAACATACTCTCAAAATTATATTTTAACATAACAGGTATTGCAGAATTATGGAAGGACTGAGGTTGGAAGGGTCCTCTGGGGGTCACATGGTCCAATTTCCTTGTTCAGAGCTCATTGTCCAGCACTGTGACATCTTTTTAGTATCTCCAAGGATGGCGACATCACAATCTCTCTGGTCAACCTGAACCAGTGCTTGTTCATCCTCATAGTGAAAAAGTGTTTCCTGAAGTTTTGAGGGAACCTCTTGTGTTCATTGCCTCTGGTCCTCTCACTGGTTACCACTAAAAAGAATTTGGTTCTATCTTCTTTATATCTTCCTTCAGATACCTGTATACAATGATGAGATCCCCCGAAGCCTTCTCTTCTCCAATCTGAACAGTTCCGGTCGTCTCAGCCTTTCCTTGCAGGATAGATGCTGTGGTCCCTCCATTATCTTTGTGGCCATTCACTGATCTCTCACCAGTGACTCCTTATCTCTCTTTTGCTGGGGAACCCATAACTGACCATATTGTTGTTCATATGGTATAATTCATAGAAATCATAGGAAAAATTAATTTGGAAAGGATCATTCAAGTCTGTAATGCAGGACTAGCTTCAAAGATAGTTTGTTCAGGGCAATCTAATTTCAAAAATCTCTAAGGATAAGATTTCACAACCTCTGCAGTCCACCTGTTCAAGTCTTTGACCACTGTGTTTATTTGTTAAGATATTTTCCTTATATCTATCTGGAATTGCTTTGCTGCAGCCTATGAATATGGTCTCATTCTTTCCTTGTGCAGCTCTGAGATTATTTGTGTCCCTCTTTTCATAACCCAGTCTTAATGCAATGGTTGGCTGCAATTACATCCCTCCATCTTTTCTCATCCCTATTAAAAAAAACAAAATTCCTGTCATTTCTTTATGTCTATATGATGCAACCATTTCAGTAACACTTCACTGGACTTTCTAGTCTGTTATTAAATACTTTATTTAGTTCAGTCTGTCAACCATGTTGGTTTAGGTCTGTTATAAATTCTATTAGGTCTGATAAATTATATCAATGCTTTCTTTGGGGATTTTTCATCAACTTGAGAAATGTCAGTCTCCAACTGACAGGCTGACCACTGGTCTGGACTCAAAACTTGAACCTTACCAGCAGTGTGAATGTTCAGCTCACACTGTCTGGCCTACAACCCATGTCTGTGCAGAGCTGAAAATTCACTGCAGCTTGGTAAGACCAGCTATGAAGGCTGTCCATTGAGATTCCAGGTGTGAAGGGGAAAAAAGATAGTACGTAAGATAACTCCCACCACATTACTTAAAAAAAAAAGAATAGATGAACAACAGATGCAGACTGTCCAGCTAAGAAATAGAGATTCACAAGGGTTATCTGCTAGACTTTTTTTCAGCTAAAGTTCAGGTGCAATTAATCTGAATATTGTCTGATATCAGAGAATGCTATTGCAAGTGTAGATGATAACACCACCTACCAAAAACCAGCATAAGACTTTTCCTGACAAGAAACCATTTGCCATAGGCTACAATTTGACTGAACTCAAGGTTTTGGAGTTAATTTTTTATTTCCTGTTCTTCCATCTGCCTTTCATTTCCATGTATTTGCTTTAATTAAATTGGTGAAATTTATGCAGCTAGGGAAAGCAGGAGCAGATGCCATTCTATAGCAGTCATTTCTGAGAAGAAAAGTATCTTATCTTCACCTGTTCTGTCAACACACTGAATGCTACTCTTAAGTCTTGTAGTCCTCCGTGTAATGTTATCAAGTTGTAGGACTCATGCTAGACTGTTTCCTCACACTTAAAAGAACTTTAGTGTTTAGCAGTTAACTTTTTCTGCGACCCATCTGCAATGGGAAGGTGCTCTATGCCTTTCTAACTAATATTGATGGCAAGTGTTATTTAAACTTCCTGGTCTTCACTGAAGAAAGTTAATATTTATTTAAAAATACTCACTTCTTAGGAAAAAGGATCTGAATAACTGATTCAATCTTTTGATCTGTTTTGAGTTCTGTAAATACAGGATATACTTTTCCTTTTGGTAAAAAAATTTGATATTTTCTGCAAGGTCTACCGAGACTTAAGTCTTTCCATGGGTATTTACTTAGCAGTTGTAGCTATCCTTTCAGAATGAAATGATTCACTGTGTTTACCACATTTTGCAGAGTTACAGTACAGCCAGAAAGTTCTATCAGATGATTACTGTCCTCAGTTAAGGTAGATATTCTTTATGTTCATTTTTGTTCATTTCTCAATGAAGAAAAAAGGAAATCCTCGATAAAGAACATTGGAACTTCTACCTCATTTGTAAAGAAAGATATAGCATATTCACCTCAGGCTTAGAAGTAATGAGTCGACAGAAACAGTCTGCTAAAAGGTAGTCTTGAAGTAAAATTTTAGATGCTCTATGATGATAATAAAATACTGCTTAAAGATAAGAACTAGGCATGTTTTTGTCATAAACTCAAAAGGAAAATTCTTTACCATGCCAACTACTACTGCTAGTTTTCATGTCTCACATGGCCTAGACAAAACTTCGTTACACCATGGTATTTTTCTCCTTAACCCAGATAAAACTAAACTCACAAAACAAAAGAAATTTCATCATAATTTAAAAATGCACATTTGGGACTATTTCCTGTTAAGAACAATGTCCAAAATTAAATTGTATCTAGTATTTCCTAGACAGAAATAAATCGATAGTTTGAGAAGCACACCTTTGTAGTATACCTCCTTCAGTTTCCACAACACGTAATGTTTCTGTAAACTGAATCAATAAAATTTGGGGGGGTTGACAAGGTTTTGCTGCCTTCCTATATGAAAACTTTCCATTATTCCTTCAAAGGAGGAAATGGCCTGAAAATAAAGGGATATTACCTAGTAAAATGAAGATGAAATTATATGGTTGTATGATTTGATAGAAGAAATTAATAGTCTGATCATTTATTAAGGCCCAAATAAGGATGTGATTCTGTTTGTCTTAAAGTTATTCACAACAGTATTACAATAAAAAAAAATAAACATATCTTAAATTATAAAAGAACAATTGGATGAAAATTAAATTAAAATCTATTTTATACACTGAAAGAAAACTTCTTCCTTAGCCACAAAACAATTATTCTATTTGGTTCTGGTTCCAGTTTGCCATATGGCATTGTGGATTTCTGTCCTGCTAAAGTGTGCAATACCTACGGGATTCTTGTGACTGAATTCATAGTAATTTTTAGATCTCTTAGGCATCCTCAGTAAGATGCAGTATGTGCTATTATAATTTTTAATTTTTTATCCCAGTACTGAAATAGCATTGAATAAGCATTTGGCAGCAACATTTTCCAGTTTTCGCTGAGATTTACACTCACTGCCTAAATAAAATTCCAATCCCATATACAGAACAGAAAGCAAATGCTTGTTCAGAAATTACTGTTGCAAGAAGTGCTGTTTTTTCTGTTGAAATTGCAAGGGACGATGTAATTTATAAATAGAGGAATTTAGAAAGTTGACATTAGGAAAAAGCTATCAAAATGAAATTTGTAAGATGGAGTGGATGGCATTCTGTAATACAGAAGCCCTATTTACTCATTAATTATTTAAATGCAGCATAATGGAATTGTTGTAGATTACAGAAAACAATAAATTCTTGTTTTTCAATATTTCTGGTTCTGAGTGATCAATACGCCATGTGAAAGCATCCCATAACAAGAGCAAAAGGCTACTATGTAAGGTCTATAAATGATGTACAAGAAGCCAGGAATTCAGTCAGCAGTAAGCCCAGAAAGATAACAGTGAACTAAAGGATGTTTCTAAGAGTCTAGAAAATGTTAGGAGCCTATAAGAACAAATTCTTATGGTGAAACCATGCAAATGAAAAGCCTTTTAAGATGCCACTGTTCAAACCTTCTTCCCTCCACCAAGGAACACTTGAAATAATTGGCCTAGTCAGAGAGGTGGAAAAGGAAATCAGACTTAAACTTAGAAAATTGGCAGTCCTGGCTGAAAAAATAGATACTGTTTGCAAATTAATGACTTGGGACTGTAGGAGGTATAACAAGCACTAGGGGTGGCGTCATGGTCCATTTGAACCTCATAAATGTACAGGATAATATACTCTGTAAATTAAACTCTACTTTTTGATGAAAGGAAACAAACAATCTTATTTATACAGGCTAGTCTAACACGAATTCACTCATTCGTCACTTCAGTAATTCATGACTCACAAGTTCTCTAACTTTTAACTCGCATGCCTATGACCAAGCCACTTACCTTGCAAAGGGTGGGAGTACTCATTCTTCCTCCTCCCTCAAAGCACAGGTGTCCTCTGTGTCACACAGGAAAGAATGAAAGCCTTGGCAGCCTGGCTGCTACTGCACCTGCTTCAAAATCTTCTTAGGTAAGATGATGTATTTATAACCTCTGGCTTGGAAATTTGGTCTATGTAATTTCCATAAATTAATGGATACAGAAGGAACTTTGAGCAATTAATATGCAAGGATGGAAGACACAATGTCTGGAGGAGACAGCAAGCAGCAGGTGATAACAGCTGCATGACGATCTTTGTGCTGTCCTGTCTATCCTGTCCTGCCTACATGCGGCTCTCTTGCTGACCTAATGGTGCTGCTCCCAGCACGTATCAGTCTTAGTTTGAGCTGTGTACCAGGTCAAAACCTGGGCAGGAGCTGAATGAACAATCAGAGGGGAGAGATTTAGATTTAAATTTCTTTAGGATATTAATAGGCCACTCCTAAGCAAGATAGGCACTAACATCTCATTTTCTTTTTCATTGTAATGCTGCTGTCCTGAGTAAACAGTGCTTTTCTTGGGGAGAGCTCACTGATCATTAACTGAACTTATCAGTGTTCTCACAAAGGAAAAGTGCAAATACCAATCTGAATTTACATTTGTTGAGATGATTACAACATATTGTAAGAGAAAATTAAATTAAGCAATTCCCCTTTTTCTCTGCTTAAGACTGACCCCAGCTATACAACAAAACACAACTCTAGCTCAGAATCAGAAAGCTCATTAAAACCTTGCTTTTTCGTATATCTATAATATTGCATTGTGATGCTCTGGACCTTTCTGCCCTTTGATACGAGTAGCACATGGAGTCCTCAGCCTTTCTGGCTGTCAGACTGCATAGAGTTATCCAGGGCATCCCCGCTCTGCAACTGCACCCCAAAGACTGTGTTACTGTGTGGAGTTTGGTTTGAAGAAATTAAAAAAGTGGTTTTATTTTTAATTTGTTTGGTTTTTTGTTTAATTTCTTTTCTCAAGGAAAGTTTTGGATTTATGCACTTTGACCACAGCTTAAGCTTAGAAAGCATTTGTCTAATTACAAAAGCAATCAGATATTCCTGTCATGACAAAGATCCTGCAGAGAGTAAGGTATCTATGGCCAAGCAGACCCAACTGGGCAGTCACAGAGAGTCTAAGCTTAAAGGAGACCTCGTCCAAGAAACATTAGTCTCTATGCTATCCTGTATGTTTTGGTATAGCTATTGTTTTTGCTGTATTATAGACTATGTTGTAGTACCAATGATGCCTGTCCTTGCTCTTGAGGCTGGATGGAATGTAAATCAGATCTCAGCACTACCTATCCTTTGAATAAAGGAGAATTAACTTCTAATATGTACTAAACCTACATTCTAGTTTTTCATCCAAACATCAATGAATTTCTTTCTCTGAACCAATTGCCCAGAACATGTAAAATTTTCCTTGCATTACTTGCTGTTTAGTCATAGCAACGGTAATACTTCGCAGTATTGCAGTAACCATACTTGTTACTCTTTGAATTTTCAGATTTTTTTTCAATGTGCTTATATTTCAAGTGTGCAGACCCTGCGGGCATGAGGGACTTGCAGCATACATATTTCAAAAAAGTTGTCTCTTCTGCTACAATAAATCTCTAAATATACACATTATGCTGTATTAATTTTTGTCATACTAACCAGTCCTACAAGTAAGTTTACCTAGGTTAGGTCCAAATGAAATACAACACTATCAAATGAAGCTGTTCTTACAAAATACCAGACATAAATAATTTATTACTATTTTCCTCATTCTAACCAAATGGCTGTGCTGGTGACATTTTGCTTCCTAAAGGGCCTCCTAAAATGCCACATACACACATTCAGAAGTGATTCCTACATGCTGTTTAGCAACTGATTTTAACATTTAGAGGAAATTAGAAATTTAATGGTGGTAGGGGTTTGAGGAAAAAAATACAGATGTTGTGAAGAGTGCTATATGCCAGACCATGAAGAGAAAGCACCAGATAGGAAAAGGTCACTGATGCAGGAAAACAAAAAGAGGATCAAAAACAGTGCTAAGAAGAAAAAGACTGTCAAGTAAATACATTAAGAAAAAGATACAAAATACTAAAAATACTCCTCTAACCAGCTTCTAGGAAGTTAGCAAGATATGCTGATTACTGGGAGCTGTTAAACCTCTTGTAAAACATTTGAATTTGTGAGGTGCAAAAGGTGTCATTTCCAAAGCAATGTTTTTGGTGACTCCTAGTATACAGAGCACTCATCTAGATAGAAAATCAAGACCAAGAAAAAGTTTGAATTTCATCTGCAAGATGCAGAACAGGATTTGCACATAACCCAAGTCCCCTTTTCTTTGACATAAGTGCAAAATTTGTATCAGTTTACCATAAGCTCTTTTTGTGCCAATTAAATGCACATCTTACTTCATTGTTGAGTTAGTTTATTAGAGAATCTAAACATGATAGCTGAAAAAAAGATGTTAACTGCATCTAACTTGTCTCAAAGGGATAGCAGATCCTTAATTCAGAACTGAGGTGTATGGTGAGTATATAAATGTATTTATTTAAGTATTTCACTAAGATAACCTGCTGAAATAAGCATTTTGAGCAGATCCTATGTCGGTAGAAAATGCATGTATTTCATAAAAACACCTTGATTTTTATGAACTAAGTACAGAAGTCGTTCTTTTCCTTTAGGGATTGAGAAATGTCAGTCTCCAAGGAAGGAAAAATTTGGCAGGCTGACAACTGCTCTGAGCTCAAAATATGAACCTTACAAGTAGTATGAATGTTCAGCTCACACTGTCTGGCCTGCAACCCATACCTATGCAGAGCTAATACACCACTGTAGGCTTGGTAAGACCAGCTGTGAGGACTGACCATTGAGATTCTGGGTGTGAAGAAGAATTCAGCTTCTGGAAGACAAAATTAATAGTTGTTTAGTAATTTTAGTTCTTATTAGTTGTTTCATCATTTTATGTTATAAAACTTTCAAATGTATGTAAGAGCATATATGCATATGTATATGAACAGACAGACCTCACACAGACTTGATTTATAAAGACCTGTAAATCTTATATTCATCAAGACTTGGAAATTGTCACAGCTGAGCAGATCAAGGAGAAAAACCACCACATGTTGACCCTGACTCCCTGGCCTCACTTTTCCTCTGCCCATACCCTTGAAAAAGGGGTTGAAGGTGTGGCACTAACAAGGGTGCAAGTAGAGGAATTGGGAATGAAGGAGTGAAGTTGAGGCTGGGAAATGGGACAGGAAAAGTGTTGTTTGTTTGTGTTTTTGTTTCTCACTGTCAAATTAGTAATTAAATATTTAGTTTAGTTAGCAACAAATTAAGTTGATTTTCCTTGAGTTGAGTGTGTTTTGCCCACATTGGCATTTGGTAAGCAATTTTAAAGTCTTAAGCTTGACCTGTGACCTTTCTCAGGCCGGTCTTCCTGTTTTCTTTCCTTGTCCCACTGCAGGTGAACAAACAACTGGGTGACTGCGAGGGTGTCTGACCGTCAACTAAGTTAAATCTCCCACACCTCTTAATCTCAGAAAGGATAGCTTTTATACTTGTAGAATAAATACTGAAACTCCTAGCAGCTTTCATGGCACCCAGCTTTCACACAAATCATCTATCAAAATCATTCTACCTAATTCTGTTAATTATTTTTATGTAACATGTTCTCAGTCTGAGGTGGTTTAAGGAGAAGTATTAATATGTGCATTTGACAAAAAGAGTGAGAGTTTAAGGTAGACTCTGAAACAGGAATGAGTAAATTAAACTTTTCATCTGGTATTTTTAAATGTTTAACAATATGCTCTTTCTCATCCCAGTCACTGAATTATGGGACACTTATTATGATGAAGTGTTTTATTTCTTGCACCTAGACTAATCTATCTTCTTTTAAGGGACACCGTGAAGGACAATGCTTTCACAAGTACACCTGTGCCAGTGATTTTTCTGAATTAAAATTGAAGGCATATGGCAGACCTCTGTGGAACCTTACCCTGGTCCCTGCCTAAATAACAGAGGACCAACCCTGTGGATGGCTGCTGGCCCGATTTCCCAACAGACCCATTTCCTTGAATTCCCTGAGCTTCTCAGTGCTGCTGGGCTATTGGGGATGTTGTGAGCCGAAGGACAGGCAGGCTATTGCTGTGGAGAACTGAACAACTGGCTCCGAAGCCCATCTGACAAAACCACAACACACCTCACTGGTCCACATGTGCAGGAACTGGCTCTGCCTCCCTTGGTGGTGGGCACAGCTGAGACCTTGCAGGACAGGAGGTCAGAAGTACTCACTGCCATTTTAGCTTATTAGTTGTCCACTTCTATAGTAACAAAAAGCTTCTGTCTGCAATGATCTTAACAGGCTCCTTGCTTTATTACTGGAAGGGTTAATTCTCATGTTTTACTGTATGGTATAAAAAGTTCAGATAGTACAGTTGAAAAATACTTTTTTTCCAATATTCTTGCAGGTTTTCTTTAGTAAGCAGTGGCACTCAGCTGTTAAGAAACCTTGGTAGCTCTCAGTTATAAAGAATTCACAGTTTTTCAAGCAGGAAAAAAAGGAAAGATATATTCCACACTTGATTTTCTTTTCACTTTGCTTTGCAAAACAGATAGGAAATGTCAGTCATTGCAATAACAGCCTTGTACACTGGCTGTTATTCTGTACTGTGTTATATCATTTCTGCCTCTATAAAATAGATTTCAAATGGAAAAAAAAAACATTAAAAAACTTGGTTTTCTGATATACCTACTTT
Organism: Orthonyx spaldingii; assembly: GCA_013397795.1. Taxonomy (NCBI): domain Eukaryota; kingdom Metazoa; phylum Chordata; class Aves; order Passeriformes; family Orthonychidae; genus Orthonyx; species Orthonyx spaldingii. Next base: position 343,176 of record VZTJ01000377.1, on the reverse strand, counting down.
GCCTTTTCTGGGACAAACATTTGCCTCAACACTGCACAACAAAGCGAGTCATGGAAATCTAAGTGCAAAGTTCACCTTGCTAGTTTCTCAGTGCTTTCTCTTTTCAAAGGCTCGTGCAGAATTACAGGCCAGTGCTAATGTCATTCAGAATGGTTTTTCTGTCCAAATGTGCCACATCCTCGTTTTAAACAGCAAAACACTACTCTGTGGCAACTTTCCTATGGCTGATGCTTTGTGAAATGAATGTGCTGCAAGTGCAAGGGAGACAGTTCACACTTTAGGACCTGGACTGGTTCCTGCAGTTTTAACTGCATAAGTTTGTAACTTTTGAGCTAGTGGTCACACAGGCTAAGCAGCCAAGGAAGCTCTGTTATCTGAGGAATTTTAACTGTTGGCAGATCAAACAGACCTTATTGAATCTAACTTCTGGGTTTAGAGTGCATTTCTATGTATTAAATGCATGCATTTTAAAGGTCTTTCATATCTGAGAGGAGGTGTAGTTTTGTCCATTTTTTTTTCTCAGATATGAATCTGAAGGCCAATTTCCTCATAATATATAATTAAAGGCTGACTTGAAGCATCCAAATATCTAAAAAGCATGAGACATTCTTCCTTTGAAATTTTCTCCCAAAGAATAATAAAGTTGTTGACTGGCTTTATGCTATGAAAAAATATATGTAAAATATGGAAGCACAGGAGATTCTGGCACCCATGAATGTGTAGAATCCTAATGAAATATATGAATATGGAATAAGCAAATATCAATTTTGATTATTAAAAACTTATCATATATGCTGACATAATAAATGCATAATTTTTGGTTTTTTGACCACAGACAGCTGAAAAGTCAGGGTAATACTCTATTAATTCAAAGAGGATAATGCAGAGATGAATGCCAAATCTATGAGGAGTAAATTTTAGTATGGAGCAATAAAAATGTAATGTATGAATACAGGTGAAATGTAAATGTGTACTCTCGTAAAAATGAAATTTGATGGAAAACAATAATGCATTTACAGCAGCTGGGGAAACTGAAGAATGTCCTCTCGACTTTAAGAAAGAAAAAAAGTGAGACACTGAAGATTTTCAAGGTATCAGAATGATTGATTTCACTCCAAATGAAATCAGTTGAAGTTGGTCTATTTAATTACAGCATTAGGTTGCCTGTTTATACAAGTGTTTTTATCTGCAGCCTCATATTTTTAAATTTTCTAACAAATAAAAAATAATAAGAGAATATGAAATGTATTCTTTAGAGAGATGGAAAACAAAGCAAGGAAGAAAAAAAAAGGAAATTTTACAAGTAATGGAGAAGCAATCAACTCACTGAGTAAATAAAAGCAGACAGAAAATCAGCAAAAACTAATTAAATATCCCTACAGTTAAGCTGTAGCCAATTTGAAAAAAAGAAAACAAAAACCCCACGGATGAATCAGATTTAATTATTTAAATGCAAAAAGAAAACAGCAAGACTATTTAACATCAAACTTGCTTTTCCCACATCTTGACTTCTTCATTAGTGCTTGCTGAAAGTTGTTTATGTCTTGTACCTTTTAGAGAAGAAATGAAGAACTGTAAAATCACATGATAAAAATCCCATTCTGATGGATGCATTATGTGCTCAGGGAATGTGATGACTTATGCTTGTACCTGTCATTATCTTGATGTATTGCATCTTCAGTAGTGAGAAGACTGTTCTTTACTATGAAATCAAATAGATTTCCAGAAAAATAAGGAATTCAGAGAGGCATAAATTGTAAATAAAGTCTAACTTGCACATATTATGTAAAACATGTAGTAGCTAAGTTATACTGAAATAAATATGTTTTCAGCAGCTGTGATTTTCAGATCTTTAAGGTGCATGCTTAGAAGGGAATTTAGATTTCAGCTTTTGTCTTAGGCCAACAGAACAAGTTTTCAATCACAAACTCATCTTAACTCTAGTCAAAAAATCTAATATTGTCTTCACATGCATTTATATGAAATATTAAGGTTTTTAAGAATGTAATTATTTTTAAAATACAAAAGAAGACTTCACACTGTCAAGCATCATCTCTCATTTTCATCAAGTTCATTATCAAATTAAACTGTGCCTGTCACAGTAAATCTTGAGGAGTTCAAAACTATGCTACTCCATAATTATTATGATTAGACCTCTAACTACACCCTGACTTCAACATTTGGAATTGATAGCAAAAAGTTAAGTCTTCTTCTTGTCTTTCATTTAACATATAGTGAACCCCAACCATAAATAAACCCAAGAATTCACTGAATGGAACAAAAAAAACCCCAAACGGCTCTGTGTATTATTAAAAAAGACTCACTTTCTTAAGTATCTGGAAGTGACTATAAACACACTGAAGATAAGACACCTCATTGTAACTCAGAAGACATGTCTAGACACTTCATACTTTATACAACTCTGCACAAAGTCCTTCTGCCACCACTGAAATGAAAATTATTTTCCAGATTGGGTCTGTTCTTCAAAATTATATTTGTATATATTCAATGCTATTTTTATTTAGACATTAGTAATTTCCTACGGGGTGGAATAAATATTGGCATACTCCATGGTGGAGTAGATATGGGTTTTGCAGGGCATTGAGTGTAGGTTGCCATATCCCAAATCACAAGTGATGATGAGCAGAGGGAGTAATTGTTCATGTAAAGGTGGACTAAGATGTTTTCAGGATGTTTTAGAGGTTACAGAAAGTTTATCATTTAGACAGAAGAGGTTTCTCCATTGCTCATGGTTAAATGTCAAAATGCAAACAAAATATATCACGAAGCCAACTACAGAACAGCTTCTAATGACTCTGGGGTTTTGTTTTCCCCAATTATTGTACCCCAGTTCTGCCCACATTTGTACAAGTTAGAACTGAGTAAGAGGAGCAATAAAAGTTGACCAAGCCAATCAAAATATGATAATAAAATGATAAATTAAACTTTTATTGGAGATTTACCTAAAGATAAACTATGACACCTTGGTAATACAAAATGTTAATTTCTCTTTCATTTGAGAAGAATGAAGGTTTAATAGAAAATGGCAAGTTTTTCTCCATGGCAACTGTTGCCACAATCCTTGGAAACATTGTTGCATTTCTGATGTTTGCTTATTTTTATATTGCTGGAAAAAGAAATTAATTATTGATAGTTTTGATAAACTTGATAGTTTTATGGATAAAAACTAAACTTCATTAAGAATATTTAATGACAACAACAGCAACAGTGAAAGGATATGCCAGATTCAAGTTTTTTGAAGTTTGACACTGTCTTTATCTATTAATAATTCAAAGTTAAATTTCAGAGGTGTCTGTAATGAATGACTGAAATGGGAAATCAATCATTTTATCTTTTTTTTTTGCTGCAAAATAGGTAAATAAACTCCAGACAAGTCAGCATTCAGAAATTCATGCAACAATCACTAGAAAGAATTGGAAGTTGAGGGGTTTTCTGTTACTTCTTTTCATCCACAAAACTCTAGATGTGTTTTCAAAAAGTATGGAGATTCTGCCTTTGTCTGCCTGATCACTGTGGCATCTTGAAGCAGATCCTCTACCAGATGTTATCTCAATACACTGAGATTGAAAGGTTTTTGAAATAGTTTCCAACATCCTGAGCTAGTTTTATATAACAACCAAAACACAGCAAACCCAACTGCATGTTCTACATGTGGCCTATTGTACAGGTCATGAGAAAAAGATATTATTAGCAAGTGAAAATATGGCTATTTTAAAAAATTTTCAGTGGTTTTTCATATTCTAGTTTTAAAATCCTATCCAACACATTTTCATATTGAAGTTTATGGTGCAATACACTAAAGAGTGCAAACTTTGTACCTAATTTTTTGAAAGCAGTTTGAAACTGTGTGTGTTGGGGGGGAAAATCATCAATAGCAAAGGTATTCATTATTGTAAGTAATATTAAGACCAAAATATCCAAATCTTTATCCCAGTTCAGTTGCTTCCTCTGGGTGAAGGTGCTGACCTTTCAGGAAAACATAAATCTAGTTTAAAGTTTTCAGTTCTGTAACAGCAACAAAAGTGTACAAAAATTCTCTCTGTGCAGAACAATATGTACTTGAAGGTTACAATCACTAGAAAATTACAAGGAATTGTCTATGTATTAATTGTTCAAATTATTTACTGTTTTTGAGGTTTAAACATAGCTTGTGGCTTCTAGAAATATTCATCACTTCTGATCCTATACACAGAAATATTTTAATCTCAGCAATAGATTTGTTTAGATAGATATGATGTTTTAGGAGATTCCTGGAATAATAAAAAGGAACAAAATTACTGTCTTTGCTATTGACTCTCCATTTAAATAGAAAGATTGGAAAGATTTAGCAGTAACAAAAATTGACTTCAAGGGTTACTTGCTTGAAATTGATGCCTGATATGGTGTGATCTATTCAAAGGAAATAACACTCTGAGTATCTTTGAAATGAACGAAACCAATCTTAAATAAAGGGAAATGGAAAGAATCTAGTAGAATCTATATTACTGTGGTTTTGAGGATAGTAAAATCAGAGAATAATTTCAAGAAACTACTAAGAACTGTTTTGTTTGAGAATATTTATTTGGCCTTGAAAACAATCTTAAAATATCTCTGAATTTCTATTATAAATGTTGCAATCTGAATTCTCTTGCAGTACAAGAGAGTCCTAAGAAATAACTTTAAAATAAGTTATTTAATGATGATCTGGGTGTAGCACAATGTGGAATTTTCACACAGGCTGAGAGAAAAAAAGAAAAATCTAAAAGAATTTCAAACACTTGCCTCAAGGGGATCTCAGAAGGTCCACTCAGTCTGTCTTATATGAAGGAAAACAATATTTGAAACCCTATCCTGAAGGATGTTTGGCTACTTCCCTTTTGCAAAAATCTGCAGTGAAAAGGTTTTTATAACCTCCAAGAAAACCCTTTTTCCTGTTTATAATTAGCCTTTCCAGTTATTTGCAGGTTGCCCAGGGAAGACGTGGATGCCCCATCCCTGGAAGTGTTCGAGGACCCATTGGACAAGGCTTTGAGCAACCCGGTCTAGAGAAACATGTCCCTGTCCATGGCAGGAGGTTGGAACTTGATGATCCTTAAGGTCCCTTCCAGTCCTTAACATTCTATGATTCTATGAAAACTTCTCTTAATAACCGATCACCTATGATAAATATCTGTTACCAGTCATCTCTTTAAACAATCCAACCAAACAACAACAGAGAAAAACTGATTGATCCTTTTCAATAGTCTTTTCTTCTAGGGAAACCTGTGTCTTTTTTAGTGTATTTTTTAATGTAGTAAAACTTCATCTTTTGACTCAGTTGTTACAAGACAGTGTACCAAACATTTGACGTCGTTTGTTATGCTCTTTTGTAATTTCCTTCACTGGTAGTCTCTATATTCTCTTACCAACCTAGACATGGTATTTTGACAAAATTTCAGCATTGACAAGTAGAGGAAACAAATAATTCCATGCAGTAACAATGATTCTGTTAATAGTTACTACAGGTTCAGACGTATTTCTTTTCCTGTCTTCTTATTAATCTAACACTTGAGTATATGGGGCAATGCAGTATGCACACTCCCCAATTTCAGCTCGGCAGAGTCCCAAGTGTCTAAGAAGATCTTGAAGAAGATGTGGACAAGAATAAATAGCATGTATGTGAATAAAATATCTTTAAAATTCCCAGTTACTTTTCTGCTTTGAATGCTTGTCCATGTATGGATTTACACTGTAGGGTTTTGCTTCTTTCCTTTTCTCTTTTTTTTTTTTTTTTTTTTAAGAAGGATTCTGTGGAAAATAAGTTAATAAAGATATCACTCAGCAAGGCACCTGCAATAATATTGGCTCTGGCAGAATATACTTTGATCAGTGAAGGCAGTCCACATGGGTATAAGGTATTTTAACAAAGCCCCTGATCCAAATTCTCTTTGTGCAGAGATCTCTAACTATTGATCCAAACAGCCATTGAGGTTATTCAGAACAGTCAGCTTCTTTGCAAGAGGAGATAATTCCTGTTTTTAATGCCTGTAATCAGGCATAAACCCTTTGTTGACAAAGGAAGAGTAGACCACAGACTTGCAAAGGTTTATTTTAAAAATAATCCAGGAACTCTGTGCAGTCAACAGGTTGTAGCTTATTGATCAGTTGATGCCTACATCAGATAACTAACCCATCTTTGCATGGTTGGGCTATATGGGTTTTTTTTACACCCTCTTCTTGCTGCATTTCAGGCAAATCTTTTTGTCGTGCTTCTTATTTAGAAAACTTTTTACCTGGCAGGTAAATGCATTGATCCTCCTTAGCAAGATATGTTCTGCCCTATTGACCCTTACTGGTCAATTGATGAAATATACTATTGGACATTAGTTGTACTCTATTCACTCAGTCCAAGCAGCATGAGAAAAATCTTAGTGTCTTATTTCTGTCTTGAAAAAAATAAACAATGTCTCTGTTTTCTCACTTCTCACAAATACAATTTTGGTATAACCCTTTTCACTATCAGCCCCTCAAGAAAAAGGGTGGCATTTAGTTGCAATGACATGGAAGACTGAGTCTGTGAAGGAAAAATGATGACTTGAGCTCATAAATGTAAAACTAGAAAAAAAATTAATATCTGGATTCAATCAGGTTAGTACCAAGTCACTTTGTCACCTTAGGCAGAACCTGAGATCAACTGTGACAGAGGTCTCATTCATAAAGGAAATATTGTAAGAGGGATTGATTACCACCACATGGATCTCCTACTTCCTAGCAGAAGAAATAGCCTTGAGAAAAACTATCCTCACAGACAAAAAGAGTGTGTAAAGTATCAAATTTAATTCTGTGCAAAAATAAGGTTTCTGGTTAGCAGAACTAGATTCATAGATCTCTAAGAATCCAGTGAGAATAACAGTGGAGTGAAGTGAGGAAAGAAAGGAAAAGGAAATGGCTGATACAGAATTTCAGACTTCTACCCTGAGCTCAATTTTAGCACTTGAAGGCAGAAGTTTGTGGCAATTAGTAGGATATAGCAGGCACCAGGTATTAATAAAACCAGTGGTGATGATCTTTCTCCTAGATGTTCCAGGGGATAGCTATTGTGCTTGGGATTTAGAAGATCTAAATTGGTTCTGTGTCCCCTTTTATGGTGCCATGGGCAGAACCTCTGGAAATGGTTGTGATGTGTTATCATTAAAAAAGCAAGGAACTGAATCAAATCTGCAATTACACAGATCTACTCCTGAGCCAAATTGAGCCTTTCCTCAAGCAACCAAGATCCTCACAATAAAAAAAAATCCCACATCTTTTCACAGAGACATAGACAACTAACAGTTGCCTTACGGTGCTATTTCTTCAGTGCAGAGCAGATATTAACATCAAATAGAAGCATGTGTGTAATTATCTCACTACAATATTTATAGCCACTAGCTTGAAACTTTGCAGTGGTTAAGAAGAGATTGGTCACAAATGCAGAAAACTCTGCCTTCTGGGGCCTTTTTCTAACCTCTTACTGCCCTGTGGATATTTCATTCACCCATGCCATTAAGAAAGTGGTAAAGGTCAGACGTAAAAAACCCATAGATTGTGCCTGCAAAAGGAGTAGTACTTTCTTTTCTTTCTTCCTGCTGTTCCAGAATTGCTAGATTCTTAACGTCTTTGTTAAATAAGAAAGAGAATTATTTTATCTCCAGTAAAAAAGTGAAAGCCATGTGAGTGAGTTGGCTTTGTAACTTACTCTTTATTCTAAGGTTGGAGCTATCTTCAAGTAATTTTGCAAAACTTGGAAGTGGTTTTTTCCAGATAAAGGGCGCTGAGTTTGCAAACCTGAGCATCCTGTGTGATATAAAGAAAACGAGCAGTCCCTTCCTCGGGAAAATATATAAAAGCTGGAAACTTAACAAATAGTGTCTATGTGTTTCTAGTTTACATTCAACAGTTGGTTAGAGGCCAGAGCTCAAACATACTTCTGCTGTGACAGTGTAAGACTATTTTTTGACATCTCAGCCGAACAATGTTTTGCCTTGAAATCTGCCTTCCTCAAAGTTTCAAACAAAAAGAACAAATAAACCTTGACTTTTCAGAGGAGGAGGAGCTCTGATAGAATCTAAAGGCAGACTTCTTGCTAAATCCAACCCTAGAAAAGGAGAGTAAGCTTTTGCAACTCAGAAAGACATAGCAGGAACTTATAAACTTAGTGTCTTGTAGTGGAGGAGTGAGCTTCTGACACTTAATTAACAAGAATCAGAGATTTTCATTTAGACTTCCTCCCTGTGACTTTTCTAAGCAAGTCACCCTCACTGCAGTTGGGGTTGGCACTGGGGTCATTGAAGGGTCATCCCCCTCTTTGACAGGAAAGTGTTCCTGCTGTTTGTATTCACAGGAGTCTCCAAGAGCAGAAATCCACATAGCTCAGTGCCTGCTGGAGATCAGACTCTTGTCTCAGATAGATTGTCTGATGTCTCCTTTTTAACAAAGTACTGGTTGCATTTAATGTATTTTGATCTTGTGAATATCAGATGCATTTTTAATTCTCATTTTGTTCTTTGAACTAGAAATTCCTCTTAGGCTGACACTTTGTGCAAGTCTTACAAACATAATCTTGATTATTTCTTTCTTTAAAGCCATTAATGAAAAGATCATTTAGAACTTGGCCTAAGCCATATCCCTACAGGTGTCCATCAGAAACATCTCAGCTCATCAGCGAACCATCACTATCCACTCTAAGTGTACACATGACTTGGGAATTTGGCTTATGCCCATAGTAATAACCTGACCTTCATCATTTTCAAAATGTCATGTGATTAGTGCCAGAAAGATTACTGAGGTAAAAATATATCACAAGTATTACATCATCCTTATCTTCTAGGCTGGTTATATTGCCAAAAAGTAATAGCAATGATCAGAAAGAGTACATATTTTTTACTGTTGTCATTCAGTTGCTTATAAATTGATTACTCAATGAATTGAGAAGACAAGTTAAAACACTAAATCTATAATTTATCAATTATATCTTTTCTTCCATTGATACAGTTTCCTTTGGAGGGTAAACTTCCTGACATAGCAATCTCAACTATTTCTTCAAGAATTACTGTAATATGGTCTCTATTACTTATGAGGTACTCCTGAAAGAATTTTGTCATTCTCTGAACATTTGAACCTCTCTCACTTACCCTATGCAAAGTTCCCCTCCACACATTTGTAGGACTGTGCCCTACATACTCTTTTCCAATAAATAATTAAGTACTTAGTCCCACATTGCTTTCTTCCTTTGGTTGCTGTTGTTGCCTGATCAAAAATTTCATCTGAAGCTTCTTTTTGATAAGTGCTTTTGTTTTGTTCTTTCTCCTTTTATCTTCACCTAGAGAAATGCAACAAATTTGCCTCTCACCTTACTCTCAGCTTCAGAGAGTGACTTCAAAGCATTTTTGATCTACAGAATAATATTGGTCTCCTCTTCTCCTGCTCATGCTTCCTCAATAAACTGTTTCTGTTTTACTAGACTTCCAATTCTATTAATTTGTTTTACCAGGTTTCTGTGATATTGATTAACCAAGATTTTTTGGTTAGAAAGCAATATTTTGGATCTTTTCTCTAAGCTGTTTTGAGTTTCTGCTGATAGTTACACAGACACCTAGTTCAGCACATCAGAGAGGAGTGTGTTTCAACATAAATGTTGCATCTTAAATGTTCTATTGTGAAAGCAGTTTTGATGCTTTCATTGACTGTAGGTGTTTATAACAATGGATGTCAGTCTGCTGTCCTTACCTCTATGTGAAAGTCACACCTTAAAGGTACAAATGAAATCCACACCTATGGCAAGTCTAAGGAAATATCACAAAGTAGTGACAGCCCTTAAACCTCTCACTGAAATGATGAGTGCTAAGGATGTTAAACATTTTACTATATCAGCTCTTTAATCCTTTGTTTTGATGATTTCACAGGCAGTGGTTTCTGCAAGAGGTTTTACCATATCTTCTAACTACTATAAAATGTGAATTTGAAAGTTTTATTTAGTAGGATAGTGGCCAATGGCTAAGAGTGTTGATAGATATCAGAGACAAGTGGTGTCCCTCAGGAGTCCATACTGAGATCTGTAATATTTAATATATTCATTAATGACATAGAGGAATCAAGGGCACTCTCAACAAATTTGCAGATGACACCAAAATGAGTGGTGCAGTCGACGCACCTGAAGGAAAGACGGCATCCAGAGGTACCTGAACAAACTCTAGAAGTGGCCCATGGGAATCTCATGAGGTTTAACAAGAACAAGTGCAAGGTGTGGTTGGTCAGTATCAACCCAGGCTGGGGATGAACAGACCGAGAGCAGCCCTGGGGAGAAGGACTTGGGTGTGCTGGTGGGTGAGAGGCTGGACATGACCCAGCAATGTGCACTCACAGCCCAGAGAGCCAAACGTGTCCTGGACTGCGTCCAAAGCAGCGCGCAGCAGGGGAGGGAGGGGATTCTGCTCCTCTGCTCTACTCTGGTGAGACCCCACCAAAAGTGCTGCAGCCAGCTCTGGGGTCCCAGCACAGGAAGGACAGGGAACTGTTGGAGAGAGTCCAGAGGAGGCCACCAAGGTGATCAGAGGGATGGAGCACCTCTCCTATGAGGATAGACTGAGACAATTGGGATTGTTCAGCCTGGAAAAGAAAAGTCTTTAGGTGACTTAATTGTGGCCTTCCAGTACCTGAACGGAGCCTATAAGAAAAATGGAGAAGGACCTTTTCCAAAAGCATGTAGTAACAGGACTGGGGAATGGATTCAAACCAGAAGAAAATAGGCTTAGATTAGATATCAGGAAAAAATTCTTTTCTCTGAAGTTGGTGACGCAAAGGGACAGTTGATCTGAGAAGCTGTGGATGCCCCATGCTTTGAAGTGATCTAGGCCAGGTTGGATGGGTCCCTGAGCAACCTGGTCCAGTGAAAGATGTCCCTGCACATGGCAGGGGTTTAGAACCAGATTCTCTTTAAGATTCCTTCCAACCCAAACCATTCTGTGATTCTGGTGTAGAATTGAAAGTCAAGACTCAGGATACAGAGCTGTGGTCTCAACTCCATGGAAGCTCAAAATATGATTTATAACTCCCTGATTTCTGAAGACTTGGCACCAGAATTTCAACTACCACAGGTGAAGCTCTGGTTTTAAACGTCCAAACCTGCAACTGTGATGCCAGTGTTACACTGCTTTCAAATTTATTATAGATCAGGGGGTTGTGCCATCATTGTGTAAACTTGGACCCTAATTTGGAATTCTCTGTTCTGTACAGAGCAATTTTAAGATCTATTTTGACATCTTAAAATCTTGTAACATATTTCATGCCCTAAATCTAAATGAAGCGCTATAATTTTTTTAGGTCTAAATGCAGTGCAGCTTAAAAACATTTCAGTGGCAATCTTTGGTGCCAGAATACAAACAGAAAACCTAGCATGCCTCAAGCAGATGGAGATATCCATCAAATTGTTTAAATATTTATACTAAAATACATATAAAATCTATGTATATGTTAGAAAACAGCAGTTAGGGAATGCAGTTTCATTGAAGTGCTGTGTGAGGCAGAGGTTCAGTTTTATGATAGCTCTTTGACTAATGAGTTGTTTCCATATCAGTCTGCTTTTCTAGCTTGCATATTTTTTGAAAAAAAGCTTAAAAGATGAATCTATCTCTATAAACAATCTAATTCACTTCAAACTGGTTCTTTTCAGGTGTCACTTTCTTTCCGTGCAAATAACACTTAAGATTTCGTGTAATGGTTTGCAAGATCAATAATTGATAAAACTGTATATAAATCCTAGCCTACCCTGTGGCAAAGACATGCATTTCTTTTTCTCTACAACAAGAATAATTAAAAAAATAATGTTAGAGTGAGCTAAGAAATCCAGGTGTAATCCACAGTTTAGATATGATACCCAAACCCACCACTTCACAGGTGTGCTTCTGCTTGCCTTGACATTTTACTCTACTGGTCTCTTTCACTCTACAAGCTGCTTACTTAAAATTGTTTGCCATATCCTCTTCTTTCTCAGCCACAAAGGAAAGCAGATAGAGATCTATAAAAGCTCTGGACCACTAGTATATTCAAAACAGATTTTGCTCAAGCCCACAAGCAAATTTCCCACTAAATGTCAATACAACAACTCTTTTTTTTCAATTGCTGGAAAAAAACACAAGTAACCAAACATGGTGGCTATAGCACTTGGCCAAGGGCTTATACTCACCTGACTTGGAACAAGTTTAAGCTCACAGTTCTGACGACAAATTCCTCTGGTTCTGGAGAGGTCAGAACATTCAGGCTGCTTCACAGCAGCAGCTGTGCTACTACTGGGAACCGGGAGTTTTCAAGATTCATGGCATCAGACAGAATAATGGTCATGAGAGCCTGCATCTCTAATCTAGTAATGAAGCAACTTGCTATTGCAATTTGCATTAAGTAGTTCCTGAATAAAAATGACATTAAATTAGAGAATGCTCCTAAGTTACATCTGCTTTGAATTCTTGGTGAGAAAAGAAGTTGTTTCCAACATGGTACAAAGAATAGGCAGAGATAATTAGAACTTTTTTGATGCTTTTTAAGAAGAAAAATTGTTAATACCCTTCAATTATGTTTTCCAGGTTAGAAGTTGTAACACTATTGTGGTCTAAATTCTTCCCTTCTCCAGTTCTACTCACTTCTGCTCCATGTGCTTACACTAGTATTCTCCTATCACAAGAGGAAAGGCAGTTCTCTTTTATCCCATAACTTTTATCTTTTTGTCTTGCCAGTCATCCTCAAGTATGTGGAAAGATGTCCCTTATGCTTATCTTGTTCTCGCTCTGGAAGCTTTAGTTGTCAGGATGCCTTTTATATGCAACTAGACCTAGCTTTGTTTGACTCTTTGGTGATTGTATTACTCAAATATTTAAGCAAAGTTCTGTCTGGCGATGCCATCACAATGTTATAAATACATACTACTGTTAATTTTAGCATTTAATAGTTTCAGATTTTATAGTGTAGCTAGTGTTGATTATATCCTCCTTAGCCCATTTACAGTTTATTGGTGTCACAGGCCTCTGCATTGGCTAAAATCTTATTTGTCTTAATTTATTTATTTTTAATTTTTTTTTTTTTCATTCTACTGTGAAGAATATGTGGCACAAATCTTTCAGAACAAGAGAGCTCTTATGGAAAAAACCCTCTACTTTCTGGCTGTCTGCAGAGATGACTCAGTCTCTTTTACACAGTGAACTTGCCATTCAAAATAGCTTTGCTTTTGCTGTCATTAGTTACAGCGTGACATCCAAAGACAAAGATGCCATTTCCCATCTACTAAGTGATTGTATCATTGTCTGAATAGAAGGAAGTATTAAGTTCCCACCAGGAATGGGAACTTATGTTTGATATTAATGCCTCTAATGCTGAAGTGGTTTACTTATTTCTTTAATCAAACAGACAAGAGAAAACATAATTATAATAGTACAAGCCTGAATGGCAAATTAATCAAACCTCTTTAAAGTTCTGATTTTGCTGCTGGAATGTTGCCTGCTGTAGCTTAAAAACATTTTGCCAAGTACTTAAGGTGCTCAACATTTACAAACCAGGAAGGATGTGAATTTTTTTGAAAATGTCCTCTGGATCTACTTCAGTTATGTTTCTCTTAACTGTCATTCCAGAGTAACAATGCTTTGCTAGTTCTCAAAGTATGTATTTTCCTACGAGAGAAGAAGAAATGCAGTCGGTAATTTCTCATTCCAGATGTATTTCCTCCTCACCTGTTCTGAGTTGTTAAATTGTAGTGAATAATGAAGATTATCTTAAGCAAGGACTCAGTAAAAACTGCAAAGTAAATGAAAGTTTGGTTCAGTTTTATAAATGGTTACTCAGCAAGAACAAGGAAACAAATCCATTCTGTAAATATTACTCATTTGTTCAAATACAGCTTTCTCACCCCCACTGTGATTCTGACACATAGACTGCCTAAAGAACAAGCTGTTGTGGAGCCATGGATCACCTACGTGTGTTTTATGATAACTCTAAAGCATTTATTTGGACTTTACCCAGTTTACCTCAACAGAAATTTTACCTTGGGAAAGAATGAATATCCATGAGGACAATCTTTTTAAAAGCTGTCCCAAGTGACATTTTTAACAAAACACACTAAGAGAATGACAACGAAGTAGTCGGTCTGGGATCAATCCACCATCAAGTTCTTCCCTAACTCACCTTCTGTGTTAAGGTGGAAAAGTGAGTGTGTCTGCCTCAGAAAGTAGAATTAGATTTCACTGAAGTTGTTGTAGGCAGTTTTAAATTCTAAATAGTTAAAAACTGGATGGAAATCTACCCATTGGTGATTGCAGTGAGACAGCAGGTGACTATTCACTCATATTCTCATCTCCCTCTGCTCATTACTTTCAGTCTTTAGACTAAAAGAGAGAATCTGTTGTCTACAAAACCTTCCAGGTGCCTTGCTACAATCCGCCCATTCTTCATTTTGGTATTGCTCTTTTTCCTGTTTTGTCTGTCTGTATGCAAGGACAGTCAGAAGAAATTAACAGCAAATCCAAATTAACGTAACATTAATCTGAATGAAATAAATACTATTCCTGCTTTCACGGTACTGTAAGACAATAATGTAAATTGATAATTTGAAATCTAGAGTTTAGTCAGGCATTGCAGAGCTACCTCAGGGTTTTTTTCTGCTTTTAGCTCTCTCTGTACAGGAAAAATTATGGAAATGGAATAGAAAGGATACATTAGTCATTTTATTTGTGTAGAACATATATCAATTAGCAGGGGTCAGTAACCTGCAAAGGTTAACACCAAAGTACTGAGAAATCAGAAGGATTAATAGGATAACACTTTAAAAATGAAAATTTGGATTGGAATATCCTTAGCATTCATCTGTTAAACAATACTTGGATGGTATAATTTCTATCAGTCTCCAGAAAAAAGTTTCTTGAAATTAGTGTTTCAGATAAATGAGCTTCATACAAGTGCATGATGTCAGGTTGAAGTTCACAGGTACCGGATTGCATTACAACTCGTGCTGGGTTGGCAAGAAAAGATGGGACATGGACAACATGCATTGACTTTTTTCCAAAAAAGAGAACCTTCCCCAGTTACTTCAGGGGAAAAGTTAGTCAACAAGGAGAGACATCCATAAAATTCCCTATAACTAGATGCTCCATAGTTACACATCATAGAGTTGGAGTGTGAAGGTTGTCATGTGGCAGGGTGGGGAAATGGGAATATCCCCTGCACTCACAACTGTTTGGAGACAAGGTGTTTCCTTAGTTTTGACAACAAAAACCCCAAAACCCAACCAATCAAAACAAAACAAAACAAAACAAAGAAGAAAAAAAAGAAAAAATAAGTGAACTCTAATCAACTCTTGTTAATGGTGAGCAACTTCACAAAAATTGGAATCATATGTTATGGAAAATGACTTACTTAATAGGCAATATCTGTAGACATTTGGAGAAAGCTGAACACGGAAGAGTTAAAAGGTAATAGAGCTTTCTTTTTCAAAATATTTGTATCCTTTTTACAACCCAGGAAATTCTGAAGTGTTCCTGGAATGAAACATTATTGATAAACAATTTTATGATCTGAGTCACTAGTGACAGAATAAAAGGATGGTTGTGTTATATCAGAGCCCAGAAATGATAGTCGTCCCTGTTTGGAATATATCAAGAATGGAAAGAAACCCAGGTTCACCTCTGCAGCTGTGTGAACTATGGGGACTTCTTTCTCTAGTGCGCAGGGGGCCTATCCCTGTATTATCAGGGATAAGAAACAGCACTAAAAGATTTAGCAAAAGTTCAGAATTTCTTTTTAGGTGGGTGGTGCCATATCCTATTGTAATAGGCAAAACACAGGATTGAGATGTAAGAAGAGTTCTGTAAAGAAAGTGCCTTATCCTTTCCTGGTATTGTGATCCCCTTTCAGAACACCCCAATGGGAAATGATAATACAGACCCAGCACACTTGCTCCGCTAACCTGCCTAATTGTGTACTCACTCATTTCAGTGAGACTGCTATGCTCCACAGGCTTCCTGCAGTTTTACGACAAAGCAAACAAATCACTTTAAACTTTCCTCTTTAATGTCCCCTTTTTTCCTAGTCAACTATAACATATAGTGTTTGGCAAAAATAATTTTGCCCAGAGTGAAAACTGATGGAACAGGACAACAAATCTTTTGTGCAGTGCTTGCAAATCTGGCACAACACCCAGCTTTGCTTTCTGCACTACATCTGTCACTGCAAAGACACTACTGAGGTGAAACAAAACTAGATCTCTATCACCTTTTGCAATCTCATTGAAATAAACACAGTGCCTTCTTCCACAAAAATGCGATTAATTCTTTCCTTCAAGCAGCGCAATGTAATATTCATGTGATGAGAAGTATCTCAGTCTACTCATCAAAAGTATAACTACAGTAGGGAAATAGACTTTTCATTATTTACATAACACCAAAGACATTAATTTGTGTCTTTCATTTATCTATTATACTCTACTAATGAATACATGACTAAATTGAATACCTCATTCTCTAATTGCAATTAAAAAAAGGAAGTCATCACTCAGAAATGTTACCAGAATTAACCTGCTTCTGTGGTTAATTTAAACATATGCAGTACAAATAATCTTACTTGAAGCAGATGGACAGCTCAGAAACATTCATTCTGTTTACCAGAAAGAGGTTTGGAGTTAAAAATATGCAAATGTATTTATTTATCTCAGGTTCTGCTTCAGCTAAATTGGAAACCTGTAATTCTTGCACATTTTAAAATTAAATTTCTTTTCTATTTCTTCAATCAATAACAAAGGGTAATACAAACATTGATCTCACACACACAGAGATACAGAAAATTTATTTAATGTAAAAGAGAAATTTATTTTTAAATAAAAAGCTAGCATATCTAGGATAAAGTGTTAATGAAATAACAGAAGAAAATGTAGTTTGTGGGGTTTTTTTTCTAGAAATATCATGTTGCAGATCAAATTCCAAGCCCTGCACTGTTCCCAATGTTCTTAGTCTAGCTCATTGCACAGCAAAGGTCCTGGACCTCACAGTTTGGATTTATATTGGAAGCAAAGGTTCCAATAGTTCAAGTGATGATAAAACAAAGTGACTGTTACTGTCCTTCTTCTATAACAAATCAGTTTATGAAAAGAAATCTCTTAGACCCAGGTAATATCACAGGAAGGCCCATGGCAAGCACTAATTTTAATCACTCACTGGATCAATTACCAAATGTGCTTGGGACTAGAGAGCAAGACTGAGGCTCTCTCTCCAAGTAAGGAGTTTAATATATAAATACAGTAATGTAGGGTTTTAGATTTCGTGAACATGAACTTCTTGTCCCTGTCTGACCTGATGAGTGAGATTCCTACTGTGAAAGAACAGAGCTTTAGTAGGAGCAGAGGGATTCCCTGATGCATGTTGCTGCCCATACACTCCCTCCACCAGCAAAAGAGAGGGGTAAGGCATGCTGTTGAAATGAAATGAAAGGTAAGTGAGGAGGGATGACAGTGAACTCACTTCTGTTAGCTCAGCACTGACATATGCTGACTTCAAGTGTGCAGAACTGCTGTACGGTGTGTCAGCATGGGTTTATAGGGTTTGAGTTGTTCTGATCCGGTCAGCTAAGGTTTTGACATTCCTACTCTAGTCAAAACACAGTTTCCCAAGTAACACATATTCCTTGTTGTTTTTAATTTTTTTCCATGTGATCTGCTTTTTTTTTGTTTGCTTGCTTTTCAGTTTTGACATATTTTTAATTTGTTTCTTCTTAACTTCCAATGAATGAGTAGATTATTTATTGTTTAATGTAAAGCACAATATACTTAACAAATTTGACCTAGTTGGCAATGTATCTCCCTTTACCCACTGCTGTATTTTTCAAATTCAAAGATGAACAATGAGTGGTGCTTTAAGCCTCTAGAAATCAATTAGTTTATCATTTGGCATAATGCATTTGAGACTAATATAGTACCCTAAAGCAAGAGAGCTTCTCAAAATTTCATTCTTTTCTTACTAGCAAGTGTCTTCAATACTGTCATCATTTCTCTATATCATAATATCCATTTGGCATATGTTGAATTTGAATTCAGGTCATGTGTCAGGTTGGAATATGGACTGGTATCAAGGAAGTAAAAAAAATTACAGTTTCAGCTGACCCAGAATTTCTCCAAGTGAAAGCAAAGATCAGTGCTGATACGCAGCAATCTAGTATTTTCCCCATCTCATAGGTTGGATCTTTATCTAGCATAATGCCCATTCACATCCAGATGAAAAAGTTTTCTCTCAGTGAAGTTTTTTAAACTTTCATTCAAGACAAAAACAAAACCTTTTTAATTTCTGGACTCTGAGTCTGGAGTTTTAGATTGTAGACTTTGTAAGAATAATTTGAAATTAACAAATTGCATTGCACACCTGTAATGGTCTTACAGACAGTAAGGAAAATAAAGGTTTTTATGATCCACCAAAGGTAGAGCACAAGTCATCAATTAATGAAGACAGAAAGATCTCTAATCTTTCTATTTAGTGTTTCTGTATCACCTGCAGTCTTGCACAAAAAAATTCTATACATGACATATAACATTAACAGAAATAAGTGATATCAGTAACTTAAAAGAAAAAAAATTTCTGTGATAATCTCAATTTTAACATTAAATATTAGATTGGTTAAAGAAAATAGTGCAACTAGTACTGTAACATACTTTTCACTAATGGATTTCATCATATTTGAATAAACACTCTTACTCTGATGCTAAAATCTAATTTAATGTCTCTACGGCATTTATATCAGCAAAACTATTACAATATTTTTACAGACCTATAGCTTACCTGAATATTACAAGTTGAAGATTATAGGTTATATGACAAGAGAACAATTTCTTTGAACAGATGATTTTTCATTCTTAATTACCTAGAGTCTGTATTTTTCATCTGGAAAATACTTACTATTACATAATTTTTTAGCATGCCTGTGTATGCCACAATCTTTTAATCACACTTTAAACACTGAATATGGATAAATCTGCAACCTCTGAAGCTGTGCAAGAACATAGAAGAAAGACTGTGCTGCACTGAATAGTGAAACAAGATGTCCTAGATGGTCAGTGTGATACATTTCAGACCCAGCTCTAATTTTCATAACACCATTAGATTGTGACATAATCTGTTTTTGAGTTATTCTAAAATAAAAAAACAAAGGGCATTCCTTTGTTTTGTGGAATGGACTTGTTAGGGGTCAAAGAAGAATGAGATCTATCAAACCAAAATATTATTTTTAAGCTAAACCAGTGAATTTCGTTTCTCCATAGAGATGCAGCATCTGTGCCTCTACTTACGGAAGCAGCATGATGAAGACTTGTGTCTTCTTAAGAACTAATATATCTGAGACTAAGAAATTGCTTTTCTCTGTTTATATATTTATGATGATGATGATGATGGTGACAATGATGATGATGATAATTTTTTTGCTTTTTAAAAAATTGTCCATTTGTTCTTTAAGAATCTTTGCAGGGAACCTTGGGAAGGGAGCAATGGTGGCAGACAGGGAAGATGCTTGTACTTCTAAACAACTAGAAAATAATTTCATAAGGCCAGAGACTGCCACAGCATCCTCTGTTAGGCTGCAAAATCATCTGAAATGTATGCACAAACCCCTGAACAAAAGCCTGACAAAGAGGCCTTTCCAATTCTCTGTTGTAAGTGTTCAAAGCTAAGCTTTTAGGAAGGCTATTATAGTGTGTTTAAAAGAAGTCTTTTGGTTGAAAATCATCCCTAAAATATGCAATTCAGAGGAGTTTAATACAGCCTGCTGAGACTTAAAACATACCCAAAGGTAAAAGACAGCTTTAAGGATCCAGTTTTTCTAATATGTATTACAGAGGGCCAGACACGATCAATATGTCCTAAAAAGATTGTTGCTGATTCTGTGGTCAAAACTGAAGTTTGCATTTAATCTTGGAATTCCATCAGAGAATATTTTCTCTAAAATTAAATTTCTCACTGTGTATATATAAAGCACTTCCTGTATTCAGATTAATTAGAATTTCTCAATGACTATCAGAGTATTTTAATTAGATACTTTAAGAAATATAGCCTGTTGCTGGAATGCTTTTTCATGAATGATAATAATCAACTGCTAGAGATATGTCAACTTGTTACACAGATCATTGCAATTAAGCAAATAAAAAAATTCTATGAAAATAAGGAGGAGACCAAATATTTTATTGGAGTAAACTAATTTCTTTAAAAAAATTTCTTTTTCTGCTGAGAAAGAATTCTGAAAATGGTTGGGGGTTTTCTGCCATTTTTGTCACACTCTTCTGAATAGCTATAACAACTCTGAACAAAGATCTAAGTTAATAATAATCATATAACTCACAATGAAAGGTTAGTAACAGCTTAGCTAAAAGGTTCTAAATAGCTTAGCTAATTAAGATGGCATAATAAACAAATCAGGATGAAATTTTAACATTTTAAATAATTTATGAAAGGACTTTTACTTTTTTTACTTGCACTTTCCTGACAAATCCATTCAGAAAGAACATGTGACAAGTTTGGCTGACTTGAATCTATATCTTTCGGTGTCGATTTTTTGACTAAAAAAAAAAGATTTTTCTCTGCTATGTACGTCATTTTAATTAACTTCTCATGTGCTAGCTACAAATGATATTTTGCTTTTTGTAAGAGGTTTTTTGTGTATTTTTTCCCTTTTTTTAATGAAAGGAGTAGGGCATATAGATTTGTTGTTTTTAAAATCTGAAAGATCAAAAAAAATTACAAACCTCATTCTTATGGAACACTTTACACAGTAAAACACTGAAATATTTTTCTTAGCTGTTCCTTATTGAGCTACGGTTTTGTATTTTCTTATAACAGGAACACCTAGATAATACTTGCAAAGTGTCCACCCACAGATAAAAAAAATCCATGTTATGAGAATCCAAAAATAACTTGCTTATTATCTAGTGCAAATAAACATAGTGACAATGTTCTTTCATTTTGTTGTTTGATTTTACACTCAAATTTTTTCATGAAATAATAAAATCAATTAGAAAACCAAAGTATTTTATTACATATGTCATTAAGAAGAATAAAATAGTTAAAAACTTGAAAAATAATAATAAGAAATTATATTTTATCACTGTTGGAATTTGTTCCTCATTTTTCTTTAGAAATTCAATTACAAGAAATTTAATCTGAAGAGAAGACGTAGGATAGATTGAGCAGTATCTGACAGGCTTCTATCAAAGTATCATCTTCATCCATCTTTTGTACTTATTTTGGCACAGTTCAGATAGATTACTCACCTCATCCTGAATTCCCCATGTAAAGTAACAAGTTAATTTTTGTCTAATCTTTCTGCTTGGCAAGCTTAGACTGTTTTCCATGCTTTTGAATTTACTGCCTTTTTCCAGTCCCTTTGTATCAGAATAAACAGGACTGTGCACAGCCATCAGAGAAGATGGTACTCGCCTTCTTTACTCCATAGTTCACTTATCAATTTCATATTCAAAAGGTGAAATTAATTAAATAGAGACTCTGAAAAAGAAAGTGCCTCCAGGAAACTACTCTTTAGATTTTATTTTTTTTTTTGTTACTGTCATTTGCCTAATGGTTCCAGTTTCCTGTTCTACTTCCTCCCTCCTCTAAAAACTAGTGGCTTGTCTGATGTCCCAGCCTGCTATGTCTAATAACATAATATGTCTGTCTTTCCCAGTAACATCAGCTGAGCTAATAAAAGATATAACTTTTCTCCACCAATTTTGTTGTGTTCAACTATAATGAGGAAAACACATAGCTGCAGAGGAAAAAACACTTGCATTTAATTTTTTTATTTTAAAACATATGTATATGTACATATATTTATGACACTCTTCTGATTACTATACTTAAAATTAACTATTCTATGCAGCAACAGTTGCATAGATCAAATGATCAGGCTTCTAAACAACCACAATCTGAGGTCTCTAATATTATGGAAATCCATGCAATTAATATTTTTAAAGGTGTACTGAATTTCAAATCATCTTCATTAATGCCACAGTTTCATTCCAACTACCTTTTATGTTTTGCAAGTATGGTTAATATTTCTGCTCACTAGAAAACTTCTTATTCATTGCAATAAATTTGAAATGCAAAGATTCAGTTATACAGGAAGACAGGATGAAGAATTTCACCAAAATGGTAAATACTCTCAAGTAATGGATTTTGAATATTGCAGTTTCTATATTGCATATAAATCAGCTTGCACTATTGAACATGTTATGTTTTTCCCTGCATAACTGGTTATTCACTTATAATGACTCCTTCTTGCAACAAACCACATTGATAAAGTGTGTTTATGATGAAAGTACACAAAGCCATCTATTACAACATCAGCTGCTATAGGAAGAAACCTACAGGGTGCCCAGACAATGACCTGTAGTGTCATGGGTGGCCTTATTGGGTTTCAGAATTGTAAAACATACGAGGGAAAACTTCATTTGATAGAAGATCTTGTGGCTGTTCTTCTGACAAAGACACTTTAATTCAGGAGAAGTAAGTTTGGGTAAAAGCAAATAAGGTCTGTGAAAAATTCAGCATTTCTGGCACTTAATGAATCATTCTTGCTTCAAAGTTTAAAAAAGAAAAAAATAAATAAACAACAGAAGATATCTTATTTTCCTTTTTCATAGGTTTATGTACTAAATCTTCTCACTTTTGTCCTCCTCTTATCTACTTTGTGATGTGAAGGAAACAAAGATTTTACATGAATTTGCCCCAAACATTTCCACTTAAGTGTTAAGATATTTTTGATTTTACAGCACTTTACTGTTACTTATGTTGGAAGACTTTTCTGAAGTCTACAGTCATCCTTCTGATAAAAAGCATCTACTGTGCCACCAAAACTGCAATCCTCTTAGCCTTCACTGCAGGTATTGTGAGATAAGACAGACACTTGCCAACCATTGTCAGACTAAGTCTCTATTTTTACAGAAACTTCAGAGTAGATATTTGCTAGTGGCAACGTCCTGGGTTTGTCTCATAACAAATATTCAGGGCCTTACATCAAGTACAGCTGAGTACTATAACAGGTAATTCTGTCGCTGTGTTTTACTGATAACCCAGCTGCCATGGTTTCTGGATGAGTATCAAAACTCTTTGAAATTATGCATTGTTTTGTCATTGTTTGGCTTGACATCTGGGATAGTGTCTGAATCAGATTGAAACAGCCCCCTTTCCGTGATTTCAAATATATTCTGCTCTCTTATCTGAAAGAAAACTACTTCTCTGCCTTATGGATGTGAAGTGGTTCAGATGGGAACACTCAGGGAATGTGGGAGACTCAGGGGAGTCGTGGCTCCTTGAAGAGGTACTTCAGTCACATTCATATGGACAGTAAGCCTGCACAAGACTGAATATCATCAAAACAGGTAGTGCCAAATCTGATTGATGCCACTGCCAGAGCCTCCTGCCAGCACTAGACTTTTCAGTACATCGCTGTGCTCTGACTTGTTTAGAACAAGGTTTGAAAACAGCTACAATATTTCCTTTTTCTGAACAGTTTTGAAACTCCTCGGCTTAGAGGGTGTGATAGCTTCAAACAGCTTCTTGATTTTTTTTTATAGTAGCTGACCCCTTGTGAAACTGTGGGTACCAAGGGCTCTGTTCAGCTAAATAAAAATAGTGCAATGAACACCACTGAGACAATTTTTTTACTTTTTTTAAAAATCCGTTCCAGTCCTATCATTTCTATATGTTGTACAAACCCCGAGAACATGCTCACCTTGCAACTCTTTCGAGGGGCGTTGTTTTATATGACATCATTAGACATTTGGTGAGAGTTTCATTTCAGGAAGACAGCATAGATCACTCAGTCAAACTTAAACCCACCATCAGCCACACATCAGTGTCTCCACTGTTCTGTCCAATTACCTGTGTCATTGAAAAGTTGCAGAAAGGCTACCCCTCACCATACTGTCTCCACAAGCTACTGCAGGAGTCATTCTTTGAAACACAGCTTAATATCAATGATTGCGCCTAAATCCTGTAAGTGTAGATCTCAGTGAATGCTATCCTTCACTATATACAATTTTGTTTAGATAATCCTTTTAGCCAATTGTACTTGCTCATTTTACTATTTTATAAAACCCCTAGTATTATTTCTGTGTTTCGTGGTACAAGAAAACTTTAATTCACCATAAATTGCAGGACCAAATGGCTCATTCTGCACCAGTGAGGTTTCAAGTTTTATTGCAATCATTTGGTAAAATTTTTGAGAAATTCTAATGGTTCTCTTTAAAATCTCTTCATATCCAAGAAATGTATCTTCAATTATTAAAATTATCTGATTTGGAGTATTTTTTTTCCATTTTTGATAATTTTATTTCATATATTTGATTTCTCTGTGTCCTTTGTGTGATTTTACCATGTCAGTTATATGGATTAGCATTTTCCAACTTCAACTAGGACATTAGGAAGTATACTGAACAAAGGTACTTAGACTACTTAGAGTATCTTATTACCTATTACCTGTATTGCATGGGTCGCATACTAGGGAAGGAAGTTTCTAGTCACATCAGACCCCCAAAAATCATGTAGGAGAGGAAAACCTGGTTTATCTACAGGATATAATGGAACAACAGCCTTCAAATTCAGTTCTCCTTTCCTGCCTGAGCCCTACAACGTTTTCTTCCAAAACTCCCTATAACCTAGTGAGCCCACAACTTTATAAAAGCTGTAAAAATACGGGTCTCTCGTGCTGGAAAACAACAGTCTCCTGCAGAGCATTTTGTTACTCTTTACAACTGCTACTGACAAAGAAGATGTTGTAAACCCGGTCCTAGGAGCACAGAAGGATAACCTGGGGACTGGAATAAATTGAATTTTTGGTCTGATTATGCTGGAAGAATAGTTGCTGCCTGGAGAATTTCCCGGTAGGAGCACCTGGAGAAACATGGTTGAATAATTTCTGACAGAAACATAGATTAGTGGTGCTTCAGGATAAGGAAAGCTGGTGGAATGAAGGTCAAGGACAAAAACCACTGGCCAGGAAATGCTGGTCTAATGTACCCATATTGTAAGGTTGTTACCCAAAACTTCATCTGAAAAGACATCAGTGTACAGCAGTGTTCACAAATACACTAGGTATTGTGAGGCAAATGAAGACAGTCTGCACTCCGGGTCAACATTGAAATCTGGGGCTGAAAACAATAAAGTGGACAGGGAACCCCATTCCAGGGATAGCACTTGAATGTTTTGCACTGCCCTTCTCTGGCTTCTTGACAGTGTTTGTCAAAGCAACCTATCACAGCTTGTCCTTAGCAGCTCAGAGGAAACCTGGCAAAAATGTTCTGTGACTGCTTCTGGATAATATGAACAAAAAGTGGCCTGTGGCGGTCATCCAGTCAGTGGCGCAGCCGCCGGCTGGGCCGCTCATGACTATGGAGACTACCTTTCAGCCTGCCCTTCCTTTAGATCAGGCCGACTGGGTAGACGAGACCTCTTGGGACAGTGAGTCCTGAGAGGTAGGCGGGNAAGTGGCCCTTAAAAGAAGTATGTGCCCAGTCTGTATGTGGATGTACACATACAGCACTGTCACCATTGCCTGTGTCTTACAGACCTTATGGTACTACAACCAAAAAAGCCATGTAAAGTGCAAGGTGCTGCCACAGAGAGTGAGGGAGTGACATGTTAAAATGACAGATTCCACATCTTTCACACCCTACAGAGAGAAATTATATTGTCAAAACTAATCTCTCAGGTGTAGAAATTCAATTTCGACATGCAATGATGTCTCAGCCACAATCCACACCATGGATCTAAAACTGTGTAAGGCATACCAGCTGCCCACCTGGATAACATCCTATAGGCCAGCAAACAACTGATTTATAGCCATGGTAGCAGTGGGATGTTCATACCCAGGCTTGTCTGGTGTTCTCTCAGAGGACACTCTTACAGTTTGCACAGCAAGAAGTAATGACATAAGACACAATGGAGAAAATTATCTCAGAAGATATGGCAGCAGGATTAAGATGAAGTTTCCAGACTATCAATTTAATCTATTTATAGTTGTGTAATGACATAACAAGGTATGCAAGTGGGTAATTGTAGAACAGTGTAAAGAGACTTCCATTATGTGATTGCAATGGCCATCATAATTAACATGTTTGGAAATGTATGCAATTTAACAATGATCAGTTGTAGGCGGTTGACACTGGCTGGATGCCAGGCACTCACCAGAGCTCCTCTATCACTCCCCTTCTCAGCCGGACAAAGTGGAGAAAATATAGTGAAAAATTCATGAGTTGACATAAGGACCGGGGGAGATCACTCACCAGATATCATAACGGGCATAACAGAGTCAGCCTGAGAATATTAACTGAATTTATTCCTAACAAAATCAGAGCAGGATAATGAGAAGTAAAATAAATCTTAAAAACACCTTCCCTCCATTCCTCCCTCTTTCTGAGCTCTATCTTCTCCGCTGCAGTGGCACAAGGAGATAGGGAATGGGGGTTACGGTCAGTTCATCAAATGTTGTTCCTGTCAATTCTCAGGGAGAGGAGTCCTTCCCCTGCTCCAGCATCCGGTCACTCCCCTAGAAGATAGTCCACAAATTTCTCCAACACAAGTCCAGCAATTCTCCATGAACTGCTGCAATGTGGGTTCTGCTTCCATGGAACTGCTTCCATGGGGTTGCCCCTCTGAGAACAATCTGCTTCAATGTGGAGGTCACACGGAGCCACAAGTTCTACCACAAAACCTGCTCCAGTGTGGGCTCCTCTCTCCAAAGGTCTGCAGGTCCCTGCTGGGATCCTGTTCCAGCACAGGCCTCTCATGTAGTCACAGCCTCTTCTCAGGTATCCACCTGCTCTGGCACGGGGCTCCTCCATGGGCTGCAGGTGCATCTCTGCATTCCTATGGTCTTCACCATGGTTTGCATCATGGACTTCAGAGAAATTTCAGTTTTGACACCTGGAGCAGCTCCTTCCCCTCCTTCTCCACTGATCTTGGTACCTGCGGAGTTGTTTTCACATGTCCTCACTCCACTGTTCTCTGTCTGCAATTAGCTCTGCACAATATTTTTTTTTCCTTTTTGAATATTTTGAATACCACAAAGGCAATACTATCATTCCTGATTGGCTCAGCCTTGACCAGCACTGGGTCCATCCTGGAACCAGCTGGTAATCGCTCTTCCAGGCATGGGGGAAGCTTCTGGCAGCTTCTCACAGAAACCACCCGTGTAGCCACTCCGCTGTTAAAGCATGGCCACCATCCAGCAATCCACCAATCCAGTCCTCTGAGTTGCTTTGAAATATGAAGGAAAACTGAAGTATAAACAGCACAGTCTATTTCTCATCCTAATTTCCAGCAACACTTACTAACTTCAAAAGGTCTTATAAGCAACTTTGTCCTCAAGGCAAAGGTCAGGATAAAATAGTTAGAATTTCAGTTGTTAACTTCCTCAGTTTTGTGCATTTATTGAAATATTCCCTATAGAACACATTTCACACAATTAACACTATATATTTCTCTTTCACATTTTTTCAAAAAATAAATGAATAAATAAAGAAATGACCCAGGATACACTTAATCTCTCAAATATATTCCCACTTGGAATTCCAAAAAGGAATTTTCTCTTGGTTCTATAAGAGCATATTCCTATTATATGTACCACTGGAGACCTAGCAGGTGCTTCAGAAATCTTCAGGGTGAAGTGGCGAGAAATAGTGTATTTTCACTCAAGCCAAAATATTTCTTACTAATTCTTTTATTCCACTGTGAAAGGAATATTTTTCTGCTAATCACCACTATACCACATTTAATCCCTCTGGGCCTTGCCTTGCCAAGAATCTGCTGTCCTTGTGTCAACCTTTCTCCATCTCTGACTTTCCATCAGTCTAGACATATAGCTGGAGAAGCAAGGAGTCCTCAGGGAGTGGGAACACTAGAAATTTGGAGTAGGGTTAGAGACACACAGCTGTTCCCTGTGGTTCACTGAAAATCCTTGAAAAAGTAAAACACCTTTAAAAAGCTTAGGCTCTGCCATCCACCTGAACACTACTGGATTTTGCTGGGCAGTAATTAGTAGAATATAATTGTGCAACAATGTAAGTCATGTGGTGGAGCCAAAAGCAATCATCATGGAAGAACCAGTTGATCTTTCGGTTGATGTCTAAATCACTGCTTCTCTATACCACACTTAGAAATGTTACAGTTTAGTGGAATGGAAAAGCATGCTCACCCTCTACTGAATTACAAGTGAAACTGTAAGCTTCTGGCTTTCTGAGAGAAGAGCAGCAGTGCAAAGTTTTACTGGTTTGCAACATTACTGCTATGTTAGTGCGTCACTGAGCTCTGAGAAGAGTTCTGCTGTCAAATATCTTCACTGCAAAACAATGTGCTTGCAGTGAGCTTCAGTGTGACTAAATTCATAGGGAACCTAATGATGTGCAAGTCCACTGTTTGATTGCTAATATTCTCATAGCTCAAGGCTCCATTTCCACAATCCCTCTTTACCCCTCCTGCAATTTAATACAAAAAAAATTTCCCATAAGTTCATCAATCTTTTCTTTCTTGCTGTCATTCTGCTGTCAAACCCACAGATCCATCAAGTGCTTATCTCAGCCTTTACAGAGATGCTCCACAGAGAACACAATAGAAGAGTTATGGAAATAGGTTAGATCTGAGATTTTTAATTATCTTCTCTTCTACGCTTTCAATCTGCTATGCTTTCAATCCCTGCTTTAAGTAAGTTCTTGCACTGCTCCCACTGTCTCCCTCTGGAAGGTTTCCAGTATTTAACTTGACAATGTAGCTTGCACTATCCTTTCTCATGAGAGTTTGAGAAGATCTTTTAACTTCTTTTGTAGTCTAGGCACTATGATGAAATTTAGCTTTGTTTCTTTTCTTTTTTTTTCCCAGAAGCTCCTAGTGCTCCTGCTGGACTTTAGGATGAATTAAGAGGGAAGGAAGAGAAAGAAGTTCAAAATAGGGCCAGGTTTATTTTATAGTCTATCTGAAAGGAGCCAGCCTATGAAAAAAGTCATAGAAGCTCTGGAAATTACTCATCAGCTCTCCATCATACATTTGAAGACTATATAATACATTAGTAAATGAGAATCTGTTTAGTATAATAGATTATGAAATGAGTATTTGAAAAAAATAATGATTTCATTTCCACTGCATTATATATACATCTAAATTAATTTTGATTTTCATTAGGCTCTGAAATATTTGACTCTGCTTTAGGAAAGTATTTGTGCAGGTATGTGCACAGTAGAGAAGGAAATTGTTTTCTGTGTTACTCCAATCTCATTTATTTTTAATGTGTGCAATTTCAGGGTTTTTTGCTAAGTATATTTTTTTACTATTTGTAGGAATTAAAAAGAATTTTGTAGTTCAGACCAAGTCCTTCCTTTATCCAAAGGAACTTTAAAATATGAAATTCTAGAAGAATTTTCATTGCAGAACAGAAATTTCATTGGTGAGTCGTGGCATATAAACAGAGGTATATTGTAACATTCTCATTTTCCCTCTAATGAATAAGCATCAGATTTCATCAAACAAAAACCTAGGTACCTGAAATACTTCCCAAAATACAGCAATTTTTGAACATCCTTTGATTTTCTATAACAAGAAATAAACAGCTGAGTCTACCATCAAAAAGATTGGCACTAAACAAGGTAACAGTTTAGACAATATTGAAGAAAATAAGTTAAACAACTTCAACTTTTGAATTCTCCTGGAATGGGTATAGAACTCTTAAAATTTTGAAGAGTGACACTAAAAACTAAAATACAAGTTATAGCTCAGACAGTCCTCAGAATACAGGAATTTTAATTTTAAAATCATAGAATATCCTGAGGAAGGGACCCACAAGGATCATCAAGTCTCCAACTCCTGGCCTTGCTCAAGACACCCCAAGAGTCACATCATGTGCCTGAGAGCATTGTCCAAATGCTTCTTGAACTCTGTCAGGCTGGTGCTGTGACATCTTCCCTGGGGAGCCCGTTACAGTGCCCAATCACCCTCTAATTTCCAACCTAATCCTCCCCTGACACAACTTAGGGCTTGCATTTTGTCACTGGTCACTAGAAAGACAAGTACTTTCCCCTCCACTTTCCCTCGTGTGGGAGCTGTAGACTGCTATGGCATCTTGCCTCACTCTCCTCTTCTCCAGGCTGGACAAGTCAGGTGACCTCAGCCATTCTTTGTATGGCTTCCCCACAAATATTTAGCTTTCAGCCTTACTCTGTGATTTAATGAGCAGAGGACTGAAGCATATATGAACTGAAATCCCTTCTAGCTAGCATTATTCTGTGTTTTCAATCTTTACCTTTGAGAAGAAGATTCACAAAAATTTGGATGTTCTAGCTCCAGTAGGAGACACTGTACATTAAATGAATAAACACATACCCATGATTTTACTGAAACAATAAAAAAATCTTAGAAAAAAAATCAAATATTGGGGATTTTTCTGAACTGATGTAGAACTCTATGTAAGTTAAAATGAAAGTTAAAGGGGATTGGTGCTTGTAGTTACATAGTTCATAGAAACATCTTTGTTGAATGTCCATAAAAGTAACAGAAAATAATAGAACTTCTGCAGAACTTGAGGATAAACCAGGTATAGAAGTCTCAAAACCTTTTATTCCCCAAGTTATTGAAGAGATACAAAAGTTATAGCAGTAAAAAACAGACAGCTATACATTGTTATCTCTCCAAGGAAAAGTTGGAGAAATCAAGCCTGATTGCATAGGAAAAAGTCAGTCCTTCCTATGTAACAAATCTTGGCATCTGTGAGCCAGATAAAAGCTGTTATCTTATGATATGTTCTTTTCAGATAGAAAATCTGTGTCCTTACTAGATAGCTTCTGTGCATGTTACTTTCTTGTCATGTAGGGGTAATACAAGTTTCTAAGCTTATATTCTCTGTATTTACCAGATGTTTCTTTTGCACCTCTAGATTGTCTCAGCTCTAGCATGTAATGAATATAAAATATTACTTTAATTTGAGCAGGAAATGGGCTGAAATTAAAACTGTCAATAAAGGAAACTAGAAGAAACAAAGGGGTCATGTTATGACAAAACAAGGAAACACAGTATGTATTTTTCAAGCTGCTCTTTCCTGAGACACAGTAAATGAAAGACTCATTTACCTGGCAAGAAGCAAGAAAAACTCTGCACTGGGCTGTTCCTGATCATACAACAGCCACCTAAGACTCTGAGAAAGAAAACACAGGTACAATTAAAACAAAGGGACAATAGAAAAAACTCTCTGGCTTTACACCAGTGTTGCAGTACAAATTTATATTTTCAGCCATGGTTTTTCTTTAATTCAGTGTTGCATAACATCAAGAAGATGTTGACTTTCCATCAAACAGATCTTGACCAGGCTGTTCACTATTGTAATTTACTAGCTATGGTTGTTACTAGAGAGCTTTGTGTAACTGATGGTGGCATTTGATCTAAAAGATCACATTGATGTACAGTGAGTGATCTTTAAAAAACATTGTTGACTGCAGGAAGCAAGCTCTTCAAAGACAGCAAAGCTTTCTCTTTTTTTCTAATACATTATTCATTAATAATCTGAGTATATTAATTGGCTTATTACTTTGAAATAATCAGAGACTTTATATGAATTATAGGTCACTCTGATCTTCATATCACTGACATTTATAATTAGTGACAGAACTTAGATTTTCTTCTGCTTTGTGACTAGTCCTCGAGTATTTATAGAGTCTTTAGACATATCTGCTCTGAAAGAATGAAGGAAACATTGAAGAGCAGAAGGGCCAATGAAGTCTTCTGTGTGAATATACCTTTCTAATTTTTTTTTTTTAGTTCAGAAGAAATTGAGTGACATTTGCATAGACAAAAATTGTGACTTAAGAGAAGTCTGTAGAAAAAGCATCATGAATTCAGAATAAGTCAGCAATCTGGAATCTTTAAAATTTAAAAAATTGTAAAGATTTAATGCATTTTACCATGTCAGGTAAAGAATACAATGTCATCAATACTGAGGAGAGATGTTGAAAAATGATATCTGAATATCTTTTAGCTACTTAACTCAGTGCCATTATTACTCCATGACATAATTGCTCAATAAAACATGAGATTTGACTTCATCATACTGATGCGAGAGAATATTTGTAAAGGATGTTCCATGTTGCCGAAAAGCTAAAAGTTTTGTGCTATCAAAATTACAAAAAACAAAACAAAACAAAAAAACCACAAAGAAGATGAAAAGGAGAGAACTATACAATAATATGCAGTATTTTTTAAGAGGCATGGATTACTCTTGACTTACTTTATTTAAAACTTGTGAGATATGAACTTTTCACACATATAATCCAATGTAAAGGATGTAAAGTATGTTTTTGAACAATTCTGACCTCATGTACTTGGAAAAGAAATAATTTTATTGAGCACAGGTGTCAGGGTTTTGGTAGCAGTGGGGGGCTGCAAGAGTGGTGCCAGTGGTGGAAGACAGTGAGGGGTGAGAGAAAAAGTGTGATATATTGCCCTTTGAGACCTGAGGGGAGAGCAGGAGGAGGTGCTCTGGGTGCCTCAGCAGAGATGTCCCTGTGTCTCCTGCAGGGTCTCTGGTGGAGCAGGTGGTGTCCTGCAGAGGCCCCATAATGGAGTGGGTATCCACACTGCAGTGCCTGGAGAACCCCACTGTGAAGGTAGATATTCCGTGAAAGAATATGATTCATGGAGTCCATGCTGGAACAGTTTATCCTTAAACATTGTATCTGACGAAAAGTATCTTGACTCTCACATCAAAAGTCTGAGTAGCACACTGTGGTGTTACCAGTGTTTAAGAAAAGAAGAAACATATAACTCAGTCATCCTTTTGGTACGACTACAGTAGTTTTAAGCAGAAAATGAAAAATCATTCCTTACACACTTTCTCTATGTTCATGACTTTATTATAACTATCGTTTTCAGCTTTTTAAAGAGAAGCAGTGCCTTTGGTTTCTTGTCTTCTGCAGAAAGCACTTCTGAGCCCTCTTGTTATCTTCTCTGTAGTCCTGGTCAATGGGGAAAATAAGTAATCAGGAAGTGCAAACAGTACACATGTTGTGGTAGCAATGAATTTACATAGTGGGATACCGCACTTTCTGTTCTTTTCTCTGCAATTATTTGAACATTCTGTGAAGATAGAGGTGATAACTACAATGATTACAATCTCTTTCTTAAGCAGTGGTAGCTGCTTCTGAACTGTAATAGCTTGTGTAAGGTGTTGTCTTTGCTCCCATGTTTTATTTTTCTCATGTGGATATGAAATTCTGTTTGCAATTTTTATTCAACATCATAAGATTCTGATGTAGTTCGCCAGAGAATTTTAGTTTGGACTGTCACAAGGTTGATTTTTTTTCACTGCAAACTTCATAACACTGTTACTCACCCTCTTTTTCAAGCACTTGTGAATATCTTGACTGCAAATTTCTTTCTGTTTCTTCATTATCTTTGTTCCTCCATGAGTCAACCTTTCTAGCTTAACCACTGCAACATAGGGCAAAAAGACAAGAGTAAATATTTAGTGCTCTTTAGAGGGCACATGGGATAATTTCTGGAAAAGTGTGAATTACTTACTCAGAGGTACTCTGATAAGTCAGTGCAATATATACAGATATTTCACAGACAGTGAAAAGACTATAGATCTTGTCCTGCACTTCTTTAAAATGGTAAGAAGTTCTGCACACATCAGTATTCCAAATATGCAAGGTATATCATTCTTAGGAAGTAGTTAAACATTGTCAGAATCTGTTCTTTAATCACTCTCAGAAGAGTATAGATAATATTTCATTGTTTGGATACGCTGGTGATATAGATAGTCACCAAGAGAAATACAGCAGTATTTTTTACTCAGAGGGATTCTTAAGTCATGTACCACTAGAAAAAATGCTAATAGAATTAAAATACAGAACTTAAACACATAGGTAATGAAGGAAATGCTTTACAGATAGTGCTGGAAATCTATACCTGCCAGACTAAATACAGCTGCAGCATATGAAGCATCTAAAGTAAAAATGTTCAATTACTCATCTATTGGACTATGATCTTTGCAGAGAAAGGATAAGATTTAACAGCTTCCCTTCTTACATGATTGTCTCTGTCAGTTTAAACCCTGCACTCTGAAATTCACTAAATGCCAGCCAGTCTCCAAGAATCCCCCTTCAAAGGAAACCTTAGGGCTTTCTTTAAATCCAAAGAAAACCCCAGGAGAGTGCTACCTTTCTTTTCCAGGTAGTACCAAAGAATTGCAAGAAGAATCTGTTTATACTGAAGAATCTCTTTATACAGCAGAAAAGCTCCATATTAATTTGAAAAACTAGATATTAATAATGACATATTCTGAGCTACTTAATAAGCTTATTAATATATTATCCTGTTTCAAATAACGTTGTGCTCTATCCCTAGATTCAACTGAGTAGCATTCAGGGAAGGACACAAAAAATATTTCCTGCTTTCTTTCCCTACTTTACTTCATCCCAGAGATGAACTTGACAACAAAATGGAATGTTTGTCCTACAGTAAGGCAGAATTACTTTGAAGAAAATGACGCTTTCCAAAGATTTAGGAATCTTTCATATCCAAGGTGATTCTGGATCATGACATTTACCTGACTATGTTGCACATAATTTCAATCAGTGTTTTATGCAAGGAGAAGGCTTCCATTGTCATTGCCAATCCTAAACCCAGATACTCTTTTTATTTTCCCTGGTATGTCCTTTTTCTTAATTCCTGTAGGAAAATTACTGTTTTAATAATTTATGTAGAATTACACAATAACTAAAAAAATTTAAAAGACTGAGGGAACACCTAGGAAGAATTTGAATTATTTCAAGTTTGAATGCCTGACAGGATAATTTGGACTCCACATGCTTTGGTGACTCATGCTATAAAGGGAATAACGCAGATATAAAAATTTGGCTCCTGGTGAGAATCTATGGGTTTGAGCTGTTAATCAAAACAAGTAAATTTCAGTAATTTTAAACAACAAATATTTAAAAGAGAATTTCTAAAGACAAGCTACCAAAATAACAGAAGAATACTGTATGGAGCTATCTGGGTACCTAAAAAAACCCCGCCTGGTCAGTTACAATGTCTTTAAACCCAGTAATTTAAGGAGAAAATGAAGTAAAAACCCACTGTGATATTTTGCAGTAGATAATTCATCTCAAGGGCCTTTCTGTGTGTCAGAGAAACAACGTCAACTGTAAGAGCTCAGTACTCTAAATCTAAATTATTTTTCTCATTCTTGATTTAGGACCTAGTTGTCAGACTAAATTTTGTTTTCCAAAAGAAATCTTGCAATGTCTTTCTAGCTTTAAAGATTTTTTTTTTTCTTATCAAAAGATATTCATTCACATCTAACAAAGGATTGGGACTAACAGGCATAACTGAATAGGTATATGATTTAGTGAAATATGTTCAGGAATATTTTTAGAGCTTTACTGAATCACAGTCTGAAGTCCAGACTGTTGAGTTACCTGGAAAGAAATCCATTCATATTCGTATCATATATATATATATAAAAAAAATACTATGCATATCCTGCCCATGGGGAAGAATGCTATCATGAAAATTAAAAGCAAACTTCTGAATTGATCATCTAAATGCATTTATTTTCAAATACTGATATAGAAATTTAAAAAAAAAATCACATAATGATGTATATATTCTCTTCAAAATCTCCAGAAATGGTGCAATACCATTACACTTGTAAATCACCTGTGTTAATCAGCCCCTAAAATTCGGTATGGGAGGTTAAACCATTCTTTTTGGTTGTCTGCATTCTGGACAGACAGTTACTCATACGATCTCAGGTACTTTAGCACTGTCATAGGACATGATTAAATTAGTTAATCTGTCCTTTTTTCCTACAAGAAAATATGTCCATCATGCAAGTGACTCTTAGTTCTAATTGTCACTAATGAGAAAAGATTTACAGATATGTTCATCTGTATAATAAGGGAATAAGGGGAAAAAGTTCAGCCTTATAAACTGGAGTGGCTTTTGAAATCATGAAAAATGAGCAATTTTAATTTACTCTTTTTGTTTTAACATAAACTGAAAACATTGCGTGAAGATATTCTGTTATTTCTATATCTCCTAGACTTAGAAGACATTGGAATTTTCTGAGAAAAGTTTGATCATTTGGCAGGCTCATTGCTTCGAAAGAAATCTGAGTATTTTTTTTTTTTTCTCCTCACTGCAATAATGCCAAGAAACATATTTAAGCTGCTTGTTTCTTAAACCTACTCTTCTCCAGGAAGAAATTTTCTTTTCCTTCCTGTAGACAGGATTCTGAGTCCTGCATGTATCATAATCACCTTAGAAATACCAGTGCTTTCATTTAATCTTTTTTGGATAAAAGTTCTTCACAATTCATCAAAATCTGTCTGGAAGAAAGAACAACATTATTTAAATGGAAAAAAACCCCAAACCCCAATGATATTATATGACATCTGTACATGGGGTCCTGAAGGTTATAATTGAAAACTGCTGACAATAAAATGTAACCTGCATCATTAGGCACTCTCATAAACAGTAGATTTGGGGAATGGCACCTATGACAGCATTAAATTGGGATAATCACTCTAGTTCTGATGATCTGCTTTCAGTAAATTTAAATTTTCATCCTTAAGAAGTCTGCATTGCTTGAGCCAAGGTCATTAGCAAATGCTTAATAAATTACTACCCAGAGCGTGAAAGGATTTCTCAGTGTCAATGGTTTCCAGTGAAGCAATTCACAGCTCGGATTTCGACTGGAACAGGCACTTCAGGACAAACTTTGTCAACAAAATGCTGTCTTGCTTGTACTCGTGAGCAGAGCACTACTTTTCTAAAATTTCATCAGGTCTCTTTGTCTGTACAGGTTAACTATTTCCTATTAACATTTTTTTTTCCACTGGCACGACAATAGGCATGCTTTTTCCAAGACATTCAATGTCCTCCCAGACAAACAGTCCAAAAACAACCAATATAATTTGACAAATTTGCTTATCCCAAGAATTAATGATGTAAGTTTATTTAACACTTAACAACTTTAATAATTAGGGTAGTAAAACCTACAGTTAAGGAAACACTTGACATTCTCTTTTTCCTTGTACTTGTGAAGGCACAAACTGAAAATAGCAATGATAGGGCTTAATAGACCAGAACTGTTGGCATAGATTCATTTAAAAAAAAAACAAGGAAAAAAGAAACACTGAACATGTTGGTTTACAGCACCAATGTTTGCATGGATTGCTCATGTGTAACATGTCTAGAGAAATATATTTTAGCTGTTGATGTCTCTAAGATTTGGGATCATATAATCATAAATCCTGGCAAAAAATTACAGCACCCAAAACTAACATGTCCAAAACCAAATCAAATATTTTTTGAAATGTGGTAATTCAGTTTCTTAACATTTTCTGTCTGGCTCCAAAATAGAAGAAATGCAGATTTCATAGACAGTTTCAATAATTTCAATGCCCCTGAAGCCTCAGGGTCTGCTTCCACAACTGCTGAATTAACTTACAACTGAAAATATTTGTTCTAAATGAAAAGAATGACTACTAAACTTCCACTCTTTAGTACCCATAGCAATCACTTGTAACTCCTGTTTATCACTTTGAGACCTAAACCAGTGTGCATTTAAATATATGTTATTTTTTTTTTTTCACAGCAGCTAACCCTGATGGGTTTATTTTCTGCTGATTTTACTAAGTCAGAAAATATTGTTGATCAAATCCTGAAGTACCACA
The DNA here is from genome assembly GCA_013397795.1 of Orthonyx spaldingii. Taxonomy (NCBI): domain Eukaryota; kingdom Metazoa; phylum Chordata; class Aves; order Passeriformes; family Orthonychidae; genus Orthonyx; species Orthonyx spaldingii. The sequence goes on along the minus strand of VZTJ01000377.1, from coordinate 305,444 downwards.
AAATAAGAGTGAGTTTTATTCAAGATAATTTTTTGATTTTTAAATTGTTTAGTTAATTTTGAAAACACTGTTGTTGTGAGGGCAGCTTCAAGAAATTAAACATTACCAGTAAAACTTGAATGTTTTGCAAGGATTAAAGATTTTCTTAGCAGAATTAGCTTTGCAGTTCCCAGTTTAAGGTGACCAGAAACTTCTGAGCTGATTGGCACTTACACAATGCACTGGTAACAGCACTGCAATGGGCATTAGCCACTTGCAGGCTCATTGAGAAGTACTGGCTTGTAAGCAGAGAGCCAGTCCTGCTGTCAACAACAGAAATGTCTGGAGAAGGACATTATAGGATGCTCAGAAACCTCAACTAAAAAGTAGTAAAGGAGTGAAGAAACTGAAGAAAAAGGAAGAGTGTTGCACATCTACGACAATCTAGCAAAGGAAATACCAAGCCATCGATTTTACATATGGGAGCTAGAAGCTCCTCCCATTATAAGGGGATCATTCCTACTCAGGTGTGAGAGTGTGTCTGGGGAAGGGGGTGGTGAGACAGAAGGAGTAGAGAAGGATGGGGGAAAGCTGTCTAATAAACCTTACGAGTTAGCTTCCTAACTCCCAGCTTTTGGATAAGCCCAAGAATGCAATGTGGAAAATGGTGACAAAGAAGTGGTCGAAAGGAAATCCCACAACTCCAGCAGAGTCTCCGGCAGAGGCACAGTCACGAGTGTAGTAGGATTTATCATCTATGTCAGAACAAAACAGAAGGCAAGGGAGAGTGGGAAGTGTGGGCATGATATATTCAAGCAGTGGGTTTTTTCTGTACATGGTACCCAGATGACTATCCTGGAATGTCAAATTATTGTAGAGCTTGCTCAACACAGTTTTTTTTGTTTTTAACTTTCTGGCTTTTTCTTCTTCAAAGCAGAATGCATCTTTCTTTCCAGGCTAATCCATTTGTTTCACACCAATTCATAGCCTTTCTCAAAGGTTCATAATCAAGGAACAAATTATAAATTAACTGAAGCAAAGTAGTAGCTTACTGGCATAAAAATTGGAAAACAGGTAACTTATGTTCTGCTTTATCCTTGAAGGAACAAAAGTCATGGTGATTTGCATATTTAATTTTTGACCAATTAACATTAAAAACCTTTCTGTTCCACTGATTCTCACCTGTTGCATTCATATTCTCTCTGTAAAGTGAAGTGATGGTAATGATGGAAAATGTGGCTGAAGTGGAAAGAATAGAAAAGGTAAATATTATTAATGGTTCAGTAAAATTGCACATATTGTGAATCTCTTGTGTAGCTCATGTTCTCTCTCCCTGGCCTTGCAATCCTGACTTGGTTAAATTTTTTATGATTATATGTATCTCCTGTTAAATGATTCTTTGCTTTCATTTCTTGAAAACCTTGTATCTTTTCCCTGATCTTCTTATGAGGGGCAGAGCTTCAGCTACTGTAATTTAATTTTTTTTCCTGAATTGCATAGTTCAAATAAGAAATAAAGTGAAAGAAAATTACACTGTGAAGTTTAACTGACTTGTTTTGTGTTGCAGGTGTCCTGATCTCAAAATTGTGTTGTGTAACTGTTTTTGCTGCCACATTGTGAATGATTATATTCTAGAAAAAAATGAAATCTCCTCAGATTTCCTCTATTAATAATTTCTTTAGTTGCTTAATGTGAACTGAGAATTTGAAGAGATTCAACTACATGCCCTAAATTGTTTGAGGTACAGCAACAATTATGAGAACATATCACATAATAACCTAGAATATTATTTAAAAATATATATGTATCTGATATTCAAGACAATATCTGTGTCTCCAGCCCTATGTGGATATGAGATTACTTTAGAAATTGCTGTAATAATAATTATCTGATAGACTGGGAAGACACTTTCATTTCAATTTTATGAGGAACACCGCTTAACTACAAATAAATTTCTTTCAAGAGTTTATCAACAAAAACACAAGATAATTTCTTGGATTTTACTAATCATATGACTATCTTTAAAATTTTAAAAGTTAAAAATTTGTGCTTTAAAGGACTCTCATATTTAAACATAAGCACAGTAAATATACGTGTTTGTATAAACAGATACGTTATATTATATCCATAGCATTTATATAAGAGATATACTATTCCTTTGCACATATATATGGCATACACATATCATTTTGACATATATTGCATATAATACATGCAGTATACATAAGGTAAGTACTATTAATAAAGAAGATTTTGTCACTAATTTAAAAAACCAGGATGTCAAGTTCTTTATAAAATTAAAAATACATACATTTAACAACATGAATATATTTTATGCATTTTTCAATCTAGTTTTGTTCCCCTAGTTACTCATGATTTTTTATTTCCTAGAAGACATCTATATCTGTTCATGTGCAGCTGTTTATGACTAGAGCTTATAACTGGTACTTATTTTGTTAATCAGAAAAATAGATAATATAACAAATTTAAACATTAATTGAAAGCTAATATTGTAGTTTATGTTCTCATTGCTGTGCTATCTGCTAGCTTGTTTTCTTATTATTTATTCTAACTGATCATTTCTGATCAGTTACTTTAAAAGAATTGCAATAAAAAAATAATGTAAATCAACAGGCAATTCAAAGCAATTTTCCATGCCAATAAATATAATACATAAAGTATCTGATATGTATATATATAAATATTTAGAGTTATTTCCTCTCCTCATGTGCGCAATAAGTGAGTAGTTGTCTAAAGGGATGTAACCCCACTCATTACTCAGGCTTCCTGAACAGAACATGTCAGAGAAAATTCTGGAAAAACTATTACAGAAAAGTTCTGACCTACTGTTTGTGATGAGACTTTCTCACCCATCAGTGAGTCCAAATGCTGGACCTTTCATTTTAGGAGGATGCCAAACTAGGCAGGTCACAGCCCTCGAATGTCTTTGGGTACTCAATCTAAGGTGTCCTCTGAGCAACGAGAGGCACCAGATGATGTCCAGATATCCCAGGCAACCCAAGCTCACCCAGGACTCTATTCCATGGCTCTCTGGAGAGGCACCAGAATTAGCTGCTAAGCTGGAGACTGAGAAAAGCCTAGCAAATACAGAAAATATTCACAATTACTAATATAAACTACTCAGAAGGATGAAAGGCAAGTCTTCAGAAAGGAAACAACTTTGTCAGTGCTACACTGGCAAAATACAAGCAGCTGCTCTTCAGGAAATAGATGTACTCCCAGTAAATGACTTTGCTATGTAGTGATAACACAACATCAACTATTTGCTTTAAGTATAGCATTTGACATAGCATCAGACTCACACAATCATTTTTTTCTGAACAGGAAGTCATCACACATTCACACTATATATACACTAAAAATGGTTGCTTAGTGGTGGACTTGGCAGTGCTGGGTTAATGGTTGAACTTAATGATCTGAAATTTTTTTCCAACTTAAACAATTTTATGATTCACTGGGACAGAAAAATGTAAGATAAAGAGTGCAATGCAAACCTCTTCATACATAGACTATGAGCTGTGCCTTTGCAATGTAAGGAGCTGAGGTAAAGGTGGATAAGGGAGTACATGCACTCTTCTGTTTCCAGATATTGCTCAGGAAAAGTAAACCTCTTTTAAGCCTCAACCTAAATATACTCCAAGAAAAGTCACCCACATCATCCACTTTCAGACTAAAAAATCTGAACATGTCTAACATCCTGTGTGCTGGAAAGGAGGAAGGAGAAGAAACTTTTAGAGGAGAGTGGAGTTTATCTCCTGGGACCAAGTCTATTGCCAGGAGCCTATGCAGGAACTGAGTGGAAGGGTAGGATTCTGCTAGTGTAGCTGTTCTTGAAGCAAGAAAGAATTTGGGACTGACATCTTCTGTGGAAGGTGTTTGTCCCATGATCCTTTTGCAGAACCTCCTGCATTTGTCACACTTGTGGTGGTAATGTGCCCACAATCAGCAAAAACCTCCTTCTGCATGACTACTGAAAAAGGTTACTATCCTGGGGCTCTACATATTGACAAGGCTGTACTGGGTCTCCCCTCACTGCTAGAGTGTTACAGTCACTTTGGCCAAGATCAGAAATGTGGCCAGGGTCTGGAAAATTGGTGCTTGTACCTTTGTTGTTGATAAATGTGGTTTTGATGCTTTGAATAATTTTATAAGAAAAGGCTGTTGTCTTGTCCCTGAGCCTTTTATTTTAGCAAGTAGAATCTAAAATGTGTGAATATTCCATCAAACTCAGCATATGTTTGCGCAGTTCATCAGTCCCAGTGCTAATATTTTGAGTCGAGAAGGCAGTCAGGACTGAATCCCAACTACAAAATTATATGTGAAAAGATGTATGCACAGCAGCTTTGACACTTTCAGTTAGGAAAAGAATTCATGGCTTTTTTCAAGCTCCTGGCATCTGCAGAGTACATACACTGAGATAAAGGACAACATTCAGAAAACAGCATGACACTGGGAGGAATGCTTTTAAAAGGTAAACAGTAGGTGTGAAAACAAAGACATGTGGTTTGTCAGAAGCCTGGAGGGAAGAGACAAAGTAGTAGTCTAATATGCTTTCCAAGCAAGGAGAGAAAAGTTGGAAGTAAAGCAGATTTATTTGTTGATGGGGTTTTTTGTTGTTGTTGTTTAGAGTTTGGTTTTTGTTTGTTGGTTTGGGTTTTTTTACCAGACAGCTCAGCTACTACACTGATTGAGATGTCTGTGCTGAGATGGGCATGGTGCATGCTGTGAGCTGTGGGTGGATGTGAGAGTGGAGCCTGGCTGGGCTCAGCACTGCCAGGGAACCCACTCCTGATGGGAAAACTGAAGCAGCACCTTGCACAAGTTCTTAAAGGAGGTAACTCTTTTTCAGTATACTGGCATGGGGCAATTCCTGCAGGCTTCTCCATCTTGTAGCCATCTGGCTTAGTGCAGTCATGACTCTGAGATTTCAGGTTTGAAACAGGTGACATGCCAACAACCAGAGTGGGTTCTCTCCAGCACTACTGAGCTGCAGTTGGCCCCATCCTTTGAGTGAGTGGAAAAAGGATGCCACCAAACCCCAGTTACAGAAAGTGAAGCATATATTTATTTCTTCTGCATACCCACCCTTATAGAATCACAGAAACGTGGGTCATCTAGGCTGGAAAAGGCCTCTAAGATCATTGAGTCCAACCATTAACCCAGCACTTTCAAGCCCAACACTAAACCATGTCCCTAAGTACAACATCTGCATGTCATTTAAATAACTCCAGGTATGGTGACTCAACCACTTCCTTAGGCAGCCTGTTCCAAGGGATGGGCACTCTCTGTGGAGTAAAAAAGCTTCCCAGCTAGTGGAAGAATGACTTGGATTAATCATAGTTCCCAGAAACATGACTCAGATGGTGATAGCAAATCTCAATTGCAGAACCAGCAAAAGCAGCAGCACCTTGTCATCCCAATAAGTGCTAAACTGAGACTGAAATCAGAAAATGACATGACAAAGAGTATTTCTCTTATTCCATATGATCATGGTAACATATTTCATGATCTTAGTAACAGCTCACCCTTTAAATTCTCCATATATAGGTTAAAAAAATGCAGAGGGAGGAAATGGATGGATTAATGTTTCACTTCAAGAATGGTGAACTTCAATACTTTAATTTCATTATAAATAGATGTCAGTCTGATGCTCTTATCCACCCGTCCACGTTTTTCAGCTTGTAAGGACAAATTTATGTATACTTTTAAATTAAGGCAGTTGTGTACTTCAGAGCTGAACTGAAATGTAAGTCAGAGCTGAAAAAATGCATCTGTCATGATACCTGCATCAGTCAGAGTGACAAATACATAGCAGATGAATGTCACTTGAAATTTCATCTTTGCATGCTCTTTGACAGTGTGGCTGAGAGGTTAGTTGTGATTTTTTTAAGTATGGACCATTGGTCATCTTGATCATGGTGATAGCATAGGGTTAAAAGGTTTCCAAAATCGTGGTAATTAAAATAAGCCTTGGGAACAGGAGTGGGCATTGTCTTTGCTAAAATCATGTGAACCTGCACCTGTGTACCCACCTGTATGGTGGATGATGTGATGATTGCTTAGTAAATATAATTGATCACAACAAGAATTGTGAGAAAGGAACAACAATCATGAGAAACGTTGCGGGGAGGAAGGCTTAAACTCATGCTTGGGTGAAAACAGTATATACAATAGGACAATGTTGAGTTAATGAATAACATATGATTGTACAACTGTTATGTAAAGAAAGAGTATAAAATGTGTCCATTCTGAATCCATGTTGGGATCATGATTTGGGTCTGAGCCCCTGATTCCCAGACAGTGCTCTCAATAAAAGCACCTGCATATATTCATCCAGTGATTATGTGTTTCTGTGCTAACAATGGCAAGGCTTCACCACTACATAAAAAGGAATATCCAGGTAGCAAATGGAGTAGCAGATTTCCATTTTCCATCAGGTAATGAAAACAAAAGGTAAAAAATCAAAGGAATGAGTTTCTAGATTTATGGTTGAATCAGTTTCATAGTGATAAGGGCTTTGCTTCTCTTGGAAATATCCAGAGAAAACAATATCTGAAAACATGATTAGGAAGAAAAATCTTAGAGAAAAGAACATTAAAAAAAAAAAAAAATATTCTTGCTGTACATTCTGGGTGGCTTCTTAGCACATTCTAAGTTAGAGATTATAGCTTTAGTTAAAAAAGAAAAAATTATGCTGAAAGATTGATAACAGTTTTGTCTGATTGTCCAACTGGGGCTTATCAAAGTTTTCAGTAACAAGAGCATGATGTACTGCTATTCTCACATAGCACAATTGCTATGAAGCGAGCACTGGAAAGCTGTACACAATATTTGCATTCAGTAATAGCTAAAACAGAACTTTCTTTATTGTAGTAAAATCACACATAAAGTTTTGGTGTACTATTGCAGGAGGGGCTTATTTTTAATTGATTATGATGAAACTAATTTTTAGACTGCAGTACAGTGCTATTTCTAGGAGGCAGGTTGAAGAGCTGGAAAGCTAGGTGGGAAAAGATGTCTTTCTTAAGGTGCTAGCAGAAAATGTAGAGCATTTTCAGGATTAGCAATTGTAATGAAATTATATTAGGAAAAATATTCTAATATTGAATGATTAGAGTGTTTAAGATTTTGAAGACTTATTGAGATCTGGGCTTCTTCATATACTAAAAATTGATAATTATACCTCAGCCTCATTTCATAGAAATTTTCCAAGACAGAGAATACTGTCAGAGAAATGTCAGTCCTGAATGAACTTAATTCTTAACCTATTAAAGTGAGTTGAACTTTGTCATCGACCTTTCTATGTGTTATTTTTTCCCAAAGAGTGAGTCACAGAGATTGTTTAGGAATCTCATTTAAAAATCTATTAAGAGAAAAAAGTTTATAATTTGCTAGTAGACTGTTTACAAAAGAGCCCTCTTTATTTATTAGGAAGATAACCTATTGCATCTCACTTGTATTTCAAATTTAGCCTGCCTTTTTTAAACTTTTACCTTTTTCAGATAAGATTTTCTTTCAAAGACCCTCTCTCTTTTATGCTGCCTGTCATCAAGGTACTTGCCACATATTTCAGTTTTTGAGAATCTTGTAGATACAGAATTAGTTTTAAGGCCCAGATCTAATTTCCACCTCACATTGCAGCTGTTCAGCATGCTGAGATAAGTGACATTTTCATGTAGCTTAAAGGAAAAATACTCTCATTTCAACAAGTCCAGATTTCTAAAAGTTCACACATTAAGAATAATTTGTCATCTGAGACATACGATGATATTTTAAAAAAAGTGTTTAATATCAGTTGGCACTGCTGAACAGCCATTTTGTAGAGAAATAATCTGTGTGATATAACTCACTGCAAGAAGCTGCAAGAAAACAACATTTTCTAGAATTATTTTCCTTATGTCTTTAACAGAATAAAAAGTAGTAGATCCTCTAATAATTTTCTTTCCTAGGAAAGCTGATTGCATAATGTCTGTGAAGTACATGTTGCTCTGAAGCAGTGATGTAGACAAGGTGTTGGACTGGACAGCTGCCTGGTAACGTTTAGACTCACCCCATATGTCTGTATGTGAACTTCAGATTTTCTTAGGAAAAGATCAGGATGAAACCCACAACATTACACCATCCCTCCCATTCATTTTTCATGTTGCATAAAGAAGTGAGTTGTTGCTAAGGTCTGTGGAAAACATCTTTTGAGTGGGAATGATGTAATGAAAATTTTGGAAAAGTTAAAATTTGTGTAATTTAACTGCAATGTAATTTATAGATTAATTTCAACAGTTTTCAGAGTAAGCTTAAATTGTGAAGTATCCTGAAGGCTGATCTTATATGATCTTTTTAGATAAGGCTTTACATCAAATCTGTAATCATGTTCTCTTTTCACTTTTGATGTATCAGCCTTACAAGCATTTTGGTTCATCTAACAGTTACACCCCGCTTAATAGGTAAAATTCTCCCCCCAATAAAGCTCTGATATATATGTGAAGTTTTATTTTGGAGCATTACTGCTTCTGAGAATATTGAAGAGAGATTAACTGAAAAAACCCCAAACATAAAGTGATTTCACAGGACCATGTACAGATTTATGGCTCTCTGTAGTCTGTTGTGTACACAAGTTTTTTAAAATATGAATTTAGATAGACATTAAAATTCTTTGATTTAAAAACTTTGACTTTAATTAATGAATATCTTTTTGACCGCAAGCATAAATTCAGAAAACATAGGAAAGAATTCTAGAGAGAAGAATTAAAAAGATAATATCTTTGAGAGGAGAAGAAAGGTTATGGGCAGAATGAAGAGGCTGGGAAAGGAACTGGCTTGATATAATGGGAATCTGTGAAAGAGAAATGGAGTGTCACAGATAGAAGTATGATCTGTGGTAGCGTGATGTGGGTGAAATGAGCAAAAGTATCAGCACTGAAAGGCAAGATGTGGATAGTAGAAACATAAAGTTAAAAATTAGGTAGGAAAAAGGACCTGTAAGGACTTTCATCTGAAAATCAGAGGGATAACAGAGGAGTGATAATGGCATGCTGAAATTTATTCCTGTACTTTACAAATCTATTCTGCCCATGGAAAACTGATTTCATTCTCACATTTTTTGTGAACAAACATTCAAAAACATTTGGCAAAATATTCCAAACATGTCTGTATATCAATAGCTGACAAAGCCAATTTTTTATTAAATTAATTGTTAAAGTTTTTTGTCCTCTTGTCAAATAGTTCATGAACCTCCTTCCACTTTTTTATGAAAGGCTACACTATGTTAGAACATATTACTGCTTTGAGCACTACTGTTTTATCAGCCATGATCAACATTTTCAGAAACTAGTATAAGACAGTGGCATAATTCCTAAGGAACTTATATAATACCACTTTTGGAATTGCTGTTTGAAACTAACAACATTTTATATACATATGTATACATACACATATACATATATGCATATTATTGCCTTTTCAGTTAGTGTGTGCTTGATAATTGTTACAAAGGTGTAAGGTTTATTTGCATACTTAAATCTTGACTGTGATCTATGAGAGACAGGTACTAACTATTTGTTGATCTGATTTTTCTTGTCAATAGGAATAACACTTAAATTGGAAATTAATATCGTTTTTTCAGCCATGTTTTGGGCACCTTCCATTCATCACAAGCGCATCTGTGTGACTGCTGCACGTAAAGTTAATGAACTAGTTTCAAGGCATGGTGCTTTATAGACATAAATTGGAAGCTTTTAAATAAGACAGACACAAATCATTCTGTTGTGAGAAATAAACTACCTGACAGACTCCTAAGGGTCCAGGCTGCAATGAGTCAGCCAATACTGTCAAGTGACACTTGCCACAGCACTACTGGTGGTTCAGAAATTCACAGTAGCTCAGAGATAGCAACACTTTAGAGATATTGTTTTGAATTAAAATTAAGTTTAAAGGAATTAAGCAGTGCTGGAAGATCTAATGGCAGCCAGAGTAGTTCGGAGCAGCCGATTCCTGTAGTGTGGCATATGTTCATTGTGTCTTCGGTCCACTCAGAATTGATACCATACAAAACGCAGTTTCTTGGAAGCATTTATATTGTATGCTTTTGGTAGGGGAACTTTCAATGGGGTCTTACCTATCCTATCCCTTTATACTTCTCAGAAAATGTTAATAGTGCTGTATTGCAGTCAGTTGTCTGTATTCCCTCTGTTGAAGTTTCAGAACTTGCCTCAACTACTTTACAGAAGCAAGATCTTGAGAGATGAAACATTCCTATGACATTTGACTGAGCTCAGGCACTGAGCTCTATGAAAGAGCTGAAAATATATCTGACAGATTTCATCTTCGAACTGATATGTATATCAACAGTATGTTTGGCCTCTGGAACCTCTGATTCCTTGGTATTTTTCAGCATACTGAACAGAAAGAAAGACACAACAGAAGGCTGACCTCCTGTTCTGGTGATGTGTACATGAAAGATCCAGGATACTCAATTTAAACAACATACATTCAATGTGTTTGCTAATCCTAGTCTCTAAACAATTCTGAAGATAATAATGGTGTGGATTATTATATTCACTTCAAACCTGAGTGAATTCACCTGTGTTTCTTTTCCAAAAGTGGTTTTGATTAGTTGCTGAACAAAACGCATTGGAAATTATTTAAAAAGAAAAATATGTTACTTGTTAAACATGTGTATTCTTCCCACTTATTTATTTGTCACTTTACTGACAATTTGATTATGCAATGGAAAATTATTGGCAGTAGAGAAAACTTTGCAAGTACATACCAAGCACATGGTTTGTCCTTTAGCATGTAGAATTAAACCCTCAGCCACTCACTACAAAATGTAATGATTTCAGTGTAAAATGATGGTTACTTATCACTATCAGAAATGTATCAATTTTTTCATAATCCTGCCCTGTGGTTGCTACTTGGTTATGTATCTTCTGGATTTCCCTATATAATGAATTTGAGATTAAAATTGATCATAACATTGTTTTCCAAAAATGATGTTCTATATGTCCACTTGATGAAGTTCCACAGCTTTTCTGAAATTTTATATTCTTTCTCTTAGTTCAGCATGTGGGCAGAAGGGAAAAAAAACCTTCAGGAAAAAGTGGTGGCAAACTAGCATAGATTATAAAGTACAAGTGGATTGAAAGTTAAAACAAAGTTGACCATTGAAAGCAAGTTAAACATATTCTTAAGTTTCTTCAGAATCCAGCCAGCACAGAATACATGAATTGTAAATAAAAAAGAACCCCATTAAAAATCAGAACAACTCTAAAAGAATCACTCAAAACATAACAATGAAACTGATAATTATTCTGACATTTTAGGTTTTTGTATGATAGCAAGATGATGCTAGCAAGTGTATTTCAAAAATCTTTGACCATGATTTTTGGCCCTGTTTTTCTGATATGAGAGCTTGTTCAGAACTTTTTTATTTTGATAGTCAGGCATTTTGCAATATCTGTGCTCAATTTAATTATAGCCAGTTCATTTCCACTTGTGTTTTTGCCAGCACTGATATTTAGCTTTAACAGCTTCTCTCTTTTCTAAGAGCTTCCCTTGTAATGTATTCCAAGACAGTAATCATACCCTTTTCAATCTTTATTTTGCTCATACAAACAAGCTGTGCTCTTCTACCAGAATGCTTTCCAAGTACTGACTGCCATTCTCCTGATGTTCCTTGTTGGTCTTACATGTAGCTCTTCTCATTTAATTTCCTTTCTTGAATATGGCTGACTAGAACAGTTTTCCAGATGAGTTTGGTGTGGGACCTCGTACAATGGCACAAAAGCTTCCTTACTTCTCTTGGAAATGTTTGCCCTGGAGCATCTTAGAATTGGATTTGCCTTCTTCACAGATGCATCACATTATTTCAGAAATTTGATTCTACTGAAAGGAACAATTAAATTAAAATGACATTGAAATAAGCTCATTCTCACCCTGTTGCTATATCGACTCAGTGAACAAAGTACATTTCTTACAGTCGTCTTTCCCCCATTATATATGAGATTCTATCTTTTTGTCATAAAACCAGACTTTCCGGTTTAACAGTTTTATTTTCCCCAATAGATCTAACACGATGATCCTCCATATGTGAAATTCAAATGTGGTTTAAACAAAAACGTTTAGGAAGCATAGAATGAATTTTTATGGAGCCAATTCAGTCTGTTCCAAAACATTATGTAGGATATGTCGCCTCTGTGGAAAGTACAGTTTTCAGAAATATACTGCAGATTACTTTAGGTTGATAAGAATATATTGAAAAACCAAAAGAGGTTTCAGTTGATCAACTTTATTATAAGAAACTATAAGAATAAAAGATGTCACCTTTGCAAGTACATAAATAAACACCCTATATAAATTTTTAAAATCTATTAAGAATATTAAAATACTTATTGAACTATATTAACATTTTGAAGTATGTACATATGCATTAAAATCCATGAAAATTTCACTAATGTTGAAGAGAAACTGTACTGAAATGACTCATCTTAATAAAATGGACAAAAAAGACACAAATTCAAACTACATGATGAAAGACACACATAACTACATGGGAGTTGCAGAAGAAATTCCTAGAAATCAATACTATTAAAATAGGACAAGGGTTATGGTTTTATTAAAATGGCAAACAAATATATTGGGTTACATGACATTATTGGTGACAGAGGAAAATGAAAAAATACCAGAACTGGAGATAAAATGAGAGAGAAAAGCAACTGCCATGTCAGTCTTTAACAAAAGAAAGCCTGCTTTTAATGGTTAGTGTTTCCTCTTGAAATCTTGAGGTTTCTGATAATTTTATTGTGATAAAAAAAATCAAAGGATTTCTTATTAAAATGATCATGGTAATAAATTTAAATATAGTTAATTTGAAAGAATCAGGACAGAGGAAAGAAATTCAACTCAAAGTAGGTAAAGGTACACTTTTATAAATTAATTTGTAAAGAAATAATTTCTCCTTCAACACACTGCAGAAAACAGTACTGAATGAATGAAATGCATCAGACTACTCAAATTTTATAGAAATATTAGAGAATATCACCTCACCATTTTGACTGAGACCAATTTGTGTCATTGCATCAATGTATCCTTACATTGTGAAAATACAGAAATCTTATTAACAGTTCAATATGAGGTGTAATGACATAGGTCGGTGGACAGAAATGCAAGAACTACTAACAGAGCCTGAATAGATTAGTTTTTCATTCTGGGTTTATACAATAAATAAGATACAATTTGAGCCAGAAAGGTTTGCATTATTTAAAATTAATAAACCAAGAGAACTAGTCACAAGCAGAAAAAAAAAGGAAAGGAAACATACTTTTAAAGGGAGGTAGTAACACTGGAAAAAACACCAAGAGGGAAGCAATGGCCAGTGAGTGAAGTACAACATATATTTAAACTGAAATCTGCCAGGAATTTACTCTGAATGATAAGAGGAATGCAGAAAATGGAAAAAAAGAGAAAACGGAAATCAACAGGTATTATCCAAATTTGTGTTTATGTATGTTTATTCAGGGACACTTAAATGCACAGTAACTGATGCAAAATCTCTAACACCATGAAAGCTGAGTTAAAATCTGCAGCAGAGGGATGTTCATTCTTTCTATACGTAGTAAGAAGAAGAAATCCATACTGATTGTGGTGCAAAGTTTGATTACATATTCAGTGTTTTAGATTTAGTGCATTAAGTGTTATTTAATTCTACTTTTGAAATCTATTTTAAATTCTTCCAGCAACTCTCTCTACATTCTGCCCCTTGAGAGCAAATATAAATCTGGTGCTTGGTCCAAAGCCGAATGCTCAGTGGTTCCAAAAGTACAGAATCAATTGCCCAGGTCTCTCATCTGTAATTGCTACTCTTAACCTCGCTTATGAACTTGTTCAAGTGATCTGATTTTACCTTATCTGCAGTTCCCTTTGAGATGGAAACTAATGAAAATAAAACAGAATGAAGGACCACATTTTAAAGTATTATTGTATGTGATGTAAGACAAAAAAATATTGTGGATTATATAATTCCTGAATTTGGTACCTAGTCCAAATGTTAACTACTGTGAGACTAAGAAATCCTTATCATAGCTTTTTCTGTCAGACTGTAGATGATGGAAGGTTGGAGATACTCAAGCAAGGCTGATACATTAGAAAATATTGTATAGTGTAATCCTACAATGGGGAAAAAGGACAAGATAAAGGTATTGCTGAATGAAAACCAGGTTGCAGGGAGTCAGTAATAAAGTGTTTTCTCTGTCATTTTGATGAACACTTTTCAGAGAATTTCCAATGTTCTATAAGCAAATGCTAAATCTGCCAAAAAAACCAACAAAACAAAATAACCAAAGCAATTTATTCATGCTAGATATGCATAAAAACCTGGCCAACAACATAGTTTTGCAAGATTGTTTAAATACAAGTTTTCTATTAGTTTTTTTGCAAATTTCCAGACAAAAATTTTGCTATGGCTATTAACTCTGATTTTTGGAAGAACATGTTAGTTGAGGTTTTATTCTGTACACCTTATTATTGCGCAAGAATAAGTTTCAGTGTAGTTCTTTAGAAAACTTTTCAATTCTACAATCCCATGTTCATTTGATCCCAATGTCAAAAGAGTGTGAAGATCAATATCAACAACAACAATGACAACAACAAGCTCAATTACTTGTTTTTAACTAACTGGATGTCCTATTTCACTTGAATCACAGAAGAATGGTGTTTGGACCCTGCTCCTGAACTAGATACGCTATCTTAGCATTCACACCTTCAAAGAAGCAACAGCATGTTGTTGTGTAACTGAGAGTCAGTTTGGGTTTTTTTGTGGCCAACAATACAACAAACAGAAATGAAGAAAGGGAATAGAATGACTACTGAAAATAAATTAAGTTTGAACTACAAAACCTCCCTACCCTTCTAGTAAAGCAACTAAGCTTGTAATGCTTTCAATCCTAAGTATGTCATTATTACAGTCTGTTGCAATTATATAAGCTTTCTGGTATGAAACAAGAAGAAAAAAAAAAAAGGCAAAGAAGAAATCAGGAAAAGTAATGTTAAATACAATGCATCTAATCCATGACAAACTAACTTCTTTATTGCATGTGTGTTCAGCAAGTAAGAGAATCCATAAGAGTATTTTTACTGTCTCAATGCTATAAGATAGAAAAAGTGTCATCTTTATAAAAGGACAGTTTGTAGTGACCTAATGATATTCTAGGATCCAAGATATCAATGTTGTAAATTAAAGTGAGGTTTATTAACACCAATGGAATACCTAGTTACATATTTTTTGCTATCCTGGCTATTTCACACATTTTCCTCAGAAGTACATTAAAACTAACTGACCTCTCTGAGTCACCGAACAACTTTTTTGAACTAGTCTGTAAAAAACCCAATCAATCAAAAAAGGCTCGGAGATATGTGGTTAGGTATATCAACCACTTGTAACAGGTACCTGCATAACCAAGGAAAACATTTATATATCTACCTTACTTACCTTCAGAGTTCTGTAAGCTATTCTCTTTTCTAAGACAGAAGATCCTGTTATGCTGCAGACAACTAAAATCACCTTTCTCATCATAGCCCGTTCAGCCTGCGGGCCCACTGTCGAATCTGTCAACAGACACACTTTTTTCAGTGTAAGTGCTCTCCCACTGGGAATGGTTCTGAGTTGTACACAGAAAATAGATAGTGCTCAACAATATAAGCTCATAAGACACCTCAGCAAGCTACACAGGAATGGGTCATATCAAGGATTCCTACATCTCAGAATCTTCCTTCTAGCCATGTCCATCAGCCAGTGCCTCTGACTGTTTTCAGGGAGCAGAGGTGCTGCTGGGGTTGTCCCTATTTTTCAGGTCATCTTTTGGGTTCCTAATTTCTCCACTTTTGAGCCTTTGACCTTCAGTTCAATCTGTGCCTCCGTTGCCCCCCACCCCCATTCGTTACCTTGAACCCTTTCTCCCCACTCATCCTCCCCATCCCCCTCCCCCCCTCCCCCCCTCCGAATATCTTTTATTAACCTCATTCTCAGGGAGGGTTCTAAGTATATATTAGAGATTTATCTTCTTTCAACCTGCAAAAGAAAACAAATAAGCAGAGTAGGAATGTGCTAATGATTCAGAAAGAATAAAATCTGGGCAAGAGTACAAGATGTTTTCTCTTAATACCTTCCAGCCTTTCAAGTGTCATGAACTCAGTGCCCTGATAGGATTTTTCTTCCTGTGAATGACTCTTTAGAACTAATGTAATCTTCTTATTTTCACAACAACCTTTGGAAAGGTTGTTAAATGTTGCATGAAGACTCGCCTCTTTGCTTGTTTTGACCTGACTACTAATAGCTTTATTAATTGGATTTGAAAGGATAAGTAACAGCAGAAAGCATCCTTACGTCATTACTTTCAGGTCTTCTCGTTAAAAGTGAAATCTTTATCACATCCTTCCTTTGCAGCAAGATCAGTTTTAGTTTGCACAGGTTTAATAATCCCGACAGCACCTCGCCTTATCTCCTGAACTTGATTCTTCCTTTTCTATAAACAACGTTTCAATTCTGAGTGATACGTCACATTGCCTGGTTATACCTCTGTTTCATGGTGCTAGACTGCCATAAAAGAAAAGCCAATTTAGAGTTAATCAGCAATACCAAAAATCAATCAAGAAAAAGCTCTATTTGTTCTGTTCAGCATTATTTCTAGACCAACTATCAGCAGGAATGATACGGGCTAGTGCACTTATTTTTTGTCTTGCACATTTACTTGTACAATGTTCATCTATTATACACTTTCAGATTAATGTCTTTGAAAGATATTTTGTTATCTTGAACTACAAAAGAAAGAATGCAATATTTCTCTATTGAAATGTATTACAAGTACTATGAAATGTGGAAACTATTAAAATGTAATAAAAATGATATTTTTATTTAAATTTATTACAAAACTTCCTTTTTCAATTTGTGATACCTAGATTTGGTTATTGTGGAAGCTGTGGTACTACTATATAAAACGTACTTCATAATACAGAATGCAAGTAATTACCATTAAAGAAGTAAGAACATTTTTGTTAAGAAAGGAACAATGCACATTTCTTTTTACAACTGTTTTCTGGCTAGAAAAAAATCAGATCATGAACATATTGTGGGAAGTACAGCATGAGAAAATTCATGGTGCTTTAGCTGGATCAGGTGAGATGCTCTGAACTGCTTAATTCCTATCCACTCTGGCCCACAATTCTGTGACACTTCTCAACATGCATGATTTATTGCTAATAATTTAATTAAACAATGGACAAAACATCTTCTAAGTATTTAGCTGCACAGAGACCATTTATTTGCACTTGTAGAACAATTTTTTCTGACTATTTACAAGTCTCTGACTTATGTATGGTGCTAGTAGCTGCATCAGGAACTCTGTGAATCTCTGGATGGGATATGTGTCACTGGGATAACCAGGTTCTCTACCTAGGATGTTAAGTTACACACTGAAACATTCCCATTGGTTTGGCTACAGCAGGAGCTGCCTGAGGTGGATCTCCAGGGCAGTCAGAGAAGTTGTAGTAACTGCTCAATTACATAATTGTGAAGGTGGTGTGGGGTTCAATTACTTGGTCTGATTTTGGTCCACTGTGTAAATTACTCCATGGCCTCATTTATGCATATGAATAACTGGGAAGTTACAAACGGAAGGAGTTAAAGGTTTTAGTGCACTATATGTGAACATAAGCACAACAGTGACACAGCTATGCATATTTAGGACTTTAGGTCAAATTTTAATTTCATCCTTAAAATTAATTTCCAACTTAAGTTCCTGTTGCCACAGAACTAAACCACAATATATGACTGAATCATTCTCTGCATGTGTGCTTACTGTATCTCACTAGATCTCCTGTCTTGATTACAGTCCTAATTTGCATAGACCATTATGAACCTTCACACACTGCAGCAATGCAGATGTACCTGTTGAAGTAGCATGTCTTTTGAGTCCTACAACTAATGAGCTGTACAAATAAGAAATTAGAGGAATAGAAAAAGTCAGAATATTCATATTATTTTCTCCACACTTAACAGATCCTCATAATCCAGCTGAGTTTAATCTTGCTCATAAGTAAGAGCATTAGGAGATTTGTTTTTACTTTTAGTTTCCATCAAACTGCTTCTAAAAGAGTAACGAAATTTGAGCAAATTAACATGACTGGTAGTTCCACCACCCTCTACATAGCCCAACAAAAGGTCTTCAGCTTTTAGCATAGGGTACCAAGCAGTCCACCAGAGAAGCTGGCTGAAATCGGTGTTTAAGAAATAAGGCTTATTCAGACTTAGTCCACAGTCTTCAAAACTGTTCTTTTATATCAGTCATTGAACTTTGTTATATTAAATGGTCTATTAATGCACAAAATGAAGTCAAAAGTGGAAATTGAGATGTGCTTGGCATGTATTAAATACCTTCTTTAGTCACACCCACATATCTTCATGCACACATGCATTATAGTCTACTTTGACTGATATTCTCATGTTGTCTTCTGCCAGCAGCCAACAAAAACTCTTCCAATTTTAGAACAGACACTTAAATGTGGAGCTCATGGAGCTTAAGAACAGCACAGAACAAAAACATAGATGAAAGAGATTCTGGGCAAGGACAGTATTTTTGACTCTACCTTTAGACTTGCAGCTACGTGACTCTTTCTCATTTTAAACTTAATAAGGCAGAAGATCATGTCAGAACACAAGTGAATATTTCACACTCTAGTGTTTTTTAATAAATGCATGGCAACTACAATAAAATTCTCAGATCAGTTTCTTTCACCAGAGTAGTCCGTTTGGTATCAATATCGTGCACCATCAGTTTCCATGTTGCTTTAAAAATAGGTATGGAAAGTTATCCATAAAGTAATTTATTTCAGAAATAGTTTGGTCAATGTATAATTTTTCCACTGTAATATTATACCTGACAGTCATTCCTGTGTCCCTCTCCCCCATGGCATTTTGATTCTGCAGTCTTTTCAGAGAGTTTGGGTTCCAATCAATAAACTGAAGTAATTTGCTAGTGCATTCTCTCTATTTTAAAGAACAAAAGATAAAAGAAAAATCTCTCAGAGATTTCAACTTTGACCATTATAAAATTATTCTGGTCATGGTTAGATACTAGCACAGTCACAATTAAGTAAGTCACATTTGCAACTGAAATGACTGTTTCTCCTTTAAGGTTTTTGCTTTTGCTACCACATAAATAGGGACCAGGTCAGAGAATCATAGATTCATAGGACGGTTTTGGCTGGAAGGCACCTTAAAGATCACCTAGTTTCACTCCCAATGCCATGGACAGAGACACATCAAAAGTCCCATCCAGACTGGCCTTGAACACTTCCAGGAATAGGGCATCCAAAGCTTCTCTGGGCAATTTGTTCTAGTGCCTCCCCACCCTCACAGTAAAGAATTTCTTCCTAATATTTAATCTAAACCTACTGTCTTTCAGTTTAAAGACATTCCCACTTGTCCCATCACTACATGACCTTGTAAACCATTCGTGTCCAGCTTTCTTTAGGCCCCCTTTAGGTACTAGAAAGGTCATATTAGGTCTCTTGAGAGCTTTCTCTTCTTCAGCCTGAACAACCCCAACACTTAGCCTTTCTTCACAGTAGAAGCACTCCAGCACACTGATCCTTGAGATAATTCATTTTACAGCTGTTTCAAGACAGCTACAGCATAGGTATGGTGTACAGAATTCTAGAATCTGTAAGGTAGATTATCAGGGAGGTGATTATTCCTGCTGCAGGATAGGATTTGGATATTTGAAGGAAAGTAGTTCAGGCAGGGATTTTGACTTGCTGTTGTCTACACTGGCTTTCAGCTGTCAGTTCAGCTCCCAGTAATTTCTTTTCTGCAGTTTTTCACAGCTGGAAATCATCTTTACTATCCTGAATAGCTTAACAGAGTCAGCAACTTCTGTCATTTCAGTATTCTCTTCCCTTTTCCAGAGTGCATGTGAATATGGTGAGCTTCAAAGAACACAGCATAGATATCTATGGACCTTCTGGAGTGAATTGTCTTTCAATGAAAGGATGGTTGTTCCTATATACCTGTCCTATGTTTCCTAAGTTTTTTTTATTAACCTTTACTCTTAAAAGTACTTCTTCTGTTGAGTTTTTTGAAAAATCTTTGGTGAGGTACATAAATGAAAGCACCCTGCAAATTCAAAGGAATGGTAGTCAGTCCTCCTTTATCTAAATGCCTGTTAATATTTTCAAAGAACTCCAGTAGTTTTGTGACATCTCAATATTTATCCATATGTTTTTTAATTCCAGTTTTTATTCATCTGTAGTTCCACAGGAGTCCTTTTTCAAAAAATGATATTGTTTTAGTCACTTTCCTGTCCTTAAACAAGGAGTCAGTTTTTTACGCATCACATTTTGTAGTTTGGCCATTTCACACTCGAGTTCCTTTAGAACTCCAGGGCAGAAGCCACCTGCTCCTGGTGATTTCCTATTGCTCACATCATCTCCTTGATCCACTCACCTTTTCTGCCAATACTTCAATTTTAGACAAAACCACTGACACACATTCTGTAAACAAGAGTACCTGTTTCTACTCTGCAAACTCCTCCACAGTTAACATAGATGCAAAAAAAAAATCAATGTTATAACAATTGTCAACTTAAGGTATTCTTTCTATATTTTAGTTATTCTGTTATCTCTTAAGATTCTCTGGAAAGCTTCCTGTTTCTTTTGTGTACAAAACAAATATTCTTTTTAAAAGCCTTCTTAATTTCTTAGCTTCCTCTACATTGCTGTTTAGCTATTTCTCTTTATAATTTTGCAAGTCTTTACTGGTATTTGTCATGCTTTTGCTCTGTGGCTCCAATATGATTTCTATGCTGCCTGCAAATAATTTTTTTTTGTGACTCCTGCTAGCTTTCTATTATTTTGTAGATCCCCTTTGAAAAACTGTGTACATCTATGCTGTATTTCTCTTTTTGTTAACTTAATGAAGTCATGATGTGTTCCTAAAACTTCAGCCTTATCATCATGCTTTGGCCTCACCTTCCTCCAATTTGTAGCAAGGTAAGTTAAATCCTCACCTGATACATGCTTCTTTGACTTTCTCAGCATGTTATTGGCACTGCCAGGCTAGAAAGAAATGTCACACATTCATTTTCTATAGATTTTTGGGTGTGTCTGGTAGCAAAGGGTAGAACTGAAAAATTCAGAAACAGAATAGCCTGTTCAGCTCAGCTGCAACTTTTTGCATATATTTCGTGTTGTTTCTTAAATACACTTACATTTTCACATGTGGACTCATTACTATACAAAACCTAGGCCAAATTCTTGTAGCTTCTCTCTATATACAGCAAATATAAGCTTTCCCTTCCTGTCTCCTTATCCAGCCATATCTGCCAAATCAGCATCCACCCCTTTTCCTGTACCACACCCTTACACATATGGTTCCTCTTTCTCAGTCTCATTTTCTTCCCAGCTTTATTGCAGATGTTGTGCAACTATAAATTCAACATAAAGGAGTACTTAGATGTCATAGTTGTAATTTACTGTTGTCCAAACTAATGCGCATGGATGTAAATGTTTAAATATTTCCTGAAATATTTGCTGAAATTGTGCCGAAATAAATCAGAACACTTCATAGTTCTGAGGCAATGAGTTAATATTTATCACTGGAACATTATATTGCAATATTATAGTGATAGGTCATATTGCAGTTGTCTTCTATTTTTAATGCTCTTCTTCAGAGACTTTCATATAATTTCTTTGAATTAATATAATATCTAGGAATATATGACCCTCAATAACTGCAAGATGCAATATGTAAAAAGAAAACAATTTATTGCACATATAACCCTCTCCCATCTTTCCAAAACAAATACATGGTCCAAAATAAAGCAATCGGAATGTTTTCCTCTCCTCTTTTATTTATATTTGCTTCATACTCATTAGACTTCTCAAACACTGTTTCCAAATATGTCTTCTCAAGTTGAGTATTTTATACAAAATATACTTTAAGTCTATAATGCCTAGGTAAATATTAACCATCAACAAGAATGATACTCTGTGGTCCAGACCCAAACAAACTCATCGGGTAAATGACAGCTGCTGTCCATCTGTCCCAGGACGACTATCACCTACAAACCTCAGTTAAAGTCATTTAACTTTTGAAATGGAATGAAACTCCTGGGTTGTCAAATCCACTCTCAACTTTTGCAAGCAACAATGGTGTAGGAATTTAGTCCACATGGAGCCTCAACCACCAAGATGCAGGAAAAATCAGAGATGCTGACACATGGAGCTGGATCATAGGAATTGGACAGTGTGCCACTGAAAGGTGGTACGAAACTATAGTCTCTGTCAGCAGAAGAAGACAATTAAGGGTTTTTCTGGTGGTTGGAATGTGTTTTGATGGTGAAACACTAAATTTGAGTAGAACCTCTGGATGACCTTGAAAAGGAACCAAAAACAGTTTGTAAAATCAGCATGCTTCAGCAATGAATGCTATTATCTCAGGTGCACAGCCTGCAGTGCCAGGCATTTGTGAAAACCCTTGTGAATCACGAAATAGATATCTTAAGCATAATTTTGTCTTAAAGTGAATAGCAAGTTGTTTCTTGTTTGTTTTTTTAATTGCCTCACCTTTTTCTTAATGTAGATTTCTAAGTTTGATTATTATTTTGGAGTGGAAAATTGATACCTGTACTTATATTTTACTTTATTTCATTTGATTTAAAGAGGATTTACCGATTAATATCAAGCCATTTGTCAAAAATGGATATATTAAACATGGGGTATTTGAACAACTTTAGAAGTTCTCTAATCCCAGCATGGTTTTCCATGAATATGAAGAAAATCTATGGTCTAGGATGATTTGATAACATAGAAATCAGATGTATCTTCACAGAGACGATGGGACCTCAACAGTTTTAGCAAGAGACATTAAAAAAAATACTTGAGAGACATTCATCTAAGTTCCTAGGCCATTATCTAACTGTCCAATTTATACCACATTTCCAGCACTTTGAATCAGGAAATGAAAACACAAAAATCAAGTAAGGCATCAAGAGAGAAAAACAACCTATATCTAATCTCAGAAGACAAGTCAATGCCTGTGGTTGGAATATTAATTAATTTTTAAATTAATTTTATGACTTGTGTGCTTTTTTCCACAAATCCTCAATCAGCATTGCCAGTTTTAATCCTTTATGTTCTGGGAGCTCAGGTTTTCTCACAATAACTTTGAAATCCTTAGAGATAGTATAGTATCTTTTTGTGAGAAGCATTAGTCTTCCTTCTGACAAAGAGCCAATGGTTAGCATGATGTGTATATGTCTCCACAATGGCCACATGAACAGTCTCTTCTAATATGGCAAGCCACATGTTCTTATATTTTCCATCCTTTCAGTTTAAGAGTTAAGTTCATACTGAGCTTCTGTTAATTCATACAATTCTCTTTCCTGCAAGCAATATTTTTATTAAAAATGGCTCCTCCAACTAAATTTCTTTTCCTCATGAACACATTTTAATAGCTGGATTCGGAATTCATTTGCCCTTTATTATTGCTTCCAAGCATCCCAAAGTCCCTTTTCAGTATATCAGCCTCATGACTGCTGTTAAATTTCAAACACATTTCCCCAAGAGCTGACCTTAAGATAATGGACTTGCAACTTCTGGCTTTTGGTAGCAAAAGGGAGGAGGTAAGCAGGATCCGAAATAGCTGTAGCAGAATTGGCTTCTACCCTCTCCCTTCTACAATCTTTTCAATTGTGGTGGACACTAGTCAAGAGTGAAAAACATTGAGAAAAACAGATGACAGTCCAGTAGTTTAGCAGACAGCATTTCATTGTCTGACTTAGTGATCACTTCTCACTGACTGGATATTAAACAGAGTTATAAGAGTGATGGAGCCAGCACCAAATATTAAAGCCAAAGTTGTATTTACTTGCTGTGATTTTGTATCTTAGTAGGCAACTGGTATTTGCTTTAAACACTACTCTCTTAGGAGAAAACATTCCCAAAAGGATTTATCACCTAGAAAAACAGTGTAGTTTTTGCTTATGTCTAATATAAGTTACATTGTCTTAATGTGAACAAACTTTGAAAAGAGAATCTGCATTTCTGTGGAAACTGAATAAATCTTTAATAGCTGCTGGGAAGGAGAAAGGCAATTTCTTAGGTTGACTTTCTGTCCCAATTTACTGCCTCTCGAGGTGGAGGCAACTGATTAGGCTTTTTGGCAAGCAGAATAAACTTCAGCTTAGTAGCCTAGGGCAGCTCTTATAAACTGAAGAAAGGGGACTCTGATCAGAGTCCAGCAGCTCTCCTGATCTGTCAATTCATTTCCACTCTGAAGAGATGCTTCCCCTGCTCTCTCTGCAGTGCACAGACTTGGGGAAAGGGGGGTCCTTCTGGTCCCTTCAGAAGTGAGTGGAGAATATTATAAGAGGAAAGAAAGTCAGGAGAGGCAGAATGTATCAAGACAGGATTGTGGAGCAGATGCGGAACGAAACACAAGAGGCGGGTATGAGACAACAGAATCAATTCTTCATCATGGAATAGTTTGTTGTGGGAATGAGCTGTTGTAGAACTGATGTTTCAACTCCTTAGGCAAGATAGAAATAATAATGATTATGAAGCACATTATGTCTGGGTGAGAATGGAGAATACAGAAAGAAAAATGAGGAAGACTGAAACTGAGAACATAATCTGTCAATGAATTTGTAATATTCCAAACCAGTGATCAAAAGATTGATTAATTTTTCATCTTTTAAGAAGGGACTGCTTCTGTCATACATACTGCATTATTGAAGCTTACAAATATGTGATTAATGAAAATAATTTACGAAGTTTTAATGGAAAGAATAAGGATTTGTGAATGAAACAGACAAATACTAAAATAAACATTAAAAGAGTAATGTAAAAGACTGTAAAGATGCAACATTACCCATTTACAGTACAACTAGATCTTCAGAAAGAAGTGCTAACGTGAACAAAGCAAATGTAAAATACAAGCCCAACATAAATTTTAGGTATGAAATAATTGTTTATTTTTCTTCTCCTGTATAAACCTGTGATCAGTTAACCTTGGCTGTCTGCCAGATGCCCACCGAGTTGTTCCCTCACCTACTTCTTCAGCAGAAAACTGAGAGAAAATAAATGGAGATCATATTTTAAGATAAGGACAGAGAAATCATTCAACAATTACTGTCAGGGCAAAACATGTTGGACTTGGGGAAGATTAATTTATTTCTAATTAAAAATAGAGTCCTTTCCATGTGGTGCAGTCCTCCAATAATGGCTTGCTGCAGCACTGCTCCCCCACAGGCCACAGATCCTGTCATAAAAGCTGTGTATGGGCTCTGCTCCACTGACTGCAGTTCCTGCCAGAAGTTTGCTCCTGCATGGGATCTCCATGAGCTGCAGCTTCCTTCAGGGCATATCCACTTGCTTTAGCATGGTCTCTCCACTGGACGGAGTGTGGTATTTTCTTCAATATGGTCTCTCTGTGAACTTCTGGGAATCACCTTCTCCACCTTCTCCTCCACCACCTCCACCATTTTCCCTACAACTCCTGAAGAAACCACCATGTTTCTTCTTCTTCATGCAAAAATGGAAGGTACAAGAGGCTAAATGGAGGTTCTTTTAAAAAACCTCAACCAAGCAAACATAAAGGTGAAAATAACAAATTCTGTGCCTTCCAGTAATCCTTCAACGTACATTTTAGGGAATCATTTTTTATCAACTGGAATGTTTGCAAGGAAGATAAGAAAGTTTTCATTTATTGGAATTTCTCCATCTTTTGTTCTCAAGCTTCACTGGAAAAAAAAATAAGGTAATGAAATCATAGAATTGTAGAATGGTTTGAGTTGGTAAACGACCTTTAAAGATCATCTAGTCCAACTTCCCTGTCATGGTTGGGGTTGTCTTCTCTATGATCAGTCTGCTCAAAGCCCTGTCCAATCTGACCTTGAACACTTCCAGAGGTGATGCATACAACTTGTTCCACTGTTTGATCACTCTCACTGTAAAAAAAATTCTTTCAGAAGTCTAATCTAAATCTACCCTCTTTCAGTTTAAAGCCACTGCCTTTATCCTGGCACTACCTGCTGTGGTGAAGTCTCTCTACATGTTTCTTATAGGCCTGCTTTTTATATCAAAAGGCCGCAATAAGGTCTCCTGGTCGCCTTTTCTTCTCCACATTAAAGAACCCCAACTCTCTCAGCCTGTCTTCAAAGGAGAGTTGCTCGAGCACTCTTGATCATTTTTGTGATCATAATGAGGAAAACAAATACAACAAAGTATGTTTATCTTATGGATTAAAAAAGGTAATCATAGTAAACCTTAAACACATTAAAAGTTTGGATTGCATTTAGGGGTGTTGAGGGTTCTTTTTACATGTGTGTGTGTTATGGTTTTTTGGATTTTTTTTTCCCTGAGTCTTAAGTTTTAAAAAAACAACTGAGATAATTTTATGATTCCAAGTTCACAGAATGTTATAATGTAGGTGCCTGGACACATTTACCGCCCAGCTTTTTCTGTGTTTACTTTTGCTTAATTGTGGAATTATCTATTATTCCCCTTCCTATCCTAAATTATTGTAGCTAGGCTTCTAAACTCACTCTTTAAATTTTTAGAAGTATTTTTCTTTTTATAGTCCATCTGAAAAAAGAAACTAGTGAAGATTGTCATATACCAAAAGTAGAGAGCTCTTCCATTGAACCATTTCTTGACCATATTTGCTTTATCTCCTATACTGCTTTTTTGCTATTTGTTAGTGGGAGAGCTTAAGCCAAATAAGGCTGGAGCAGGTTCATTTTGCTTTGCTTTTTGTTTCAAAGTGATATTCACTAAAGAGAAATTTTAATGTTCTAGCAAGAGTGTGGACTTGAAAGAGATAACAGAGAAGTTCAACTCTTTTGTTTTAACTCTACTTTTCAGTAATGGTATGGATTTCAAAACCCAGTGTTCCTAACTGTCCCTCATGTCTAAATCATATATTCTTGACAAGGCATGAGGACCCAAAGATAGAAGTCATCTGAGTGCTCATAGCATTCATGAATTAACTTGATTGCTCAATGAAATGCTTTATTTCATGCACGTTTCACTCAAAACATACTACCTTTTTATTTTTACTTTTTAAAAATTATTTTCCTTAGATATAGGCTTTATATTACCAAAGTTTAATTATCTGTGTAAAATCATTCCAGAACAAAATTTTCCGTCAATGTGAATTTTCAGTCAATATGAATTTTAATTGATTGCTTTTTGTGTGGTTTTTTTTTTTTTTTTTTGTGAAAATATTCTAGTCACATTAGGATAATAATTAGATTTACATTTCTGCCTTACCCTCATAAATCTGATTGACTTTTTTCTTAGCCACAAGAAAACAGTATAATTTCTAACATACATCTGAAATATATGTTTGCATTAGGATCTAAAGTTGCTTAATACCTGATGTCAGAGTAACATAAAGTATTAAAATAAGCATATGCATTCTATAGATAAAAACCATAGAATTCCTTCCTGAATGAGGTAATAATTAAGAGAGAAACCCCTTCTTTTTTTTGACACTTTTACAGCAGAGAGAAAACTATTGAACAAATTTCAAAGCAAGAAGAGAGATCTAGAACTGCTTCCTATCTGGATGTTGGTGTAACTTGCAGTATAGGTCTATTTTTTGATAGTCACTGGAATTGTTTTGACAATTTTCTGAGAAACAGAAAGTTAAAAGGGGTCCTTAAGTCCAAGTACAGATAGAAGATCCTTCTATTGCAATCAGATTTATTTATGATGCATAATTAATTGCCATTTTGCATAAGATATGTTTGCTGTGTCTTCATGATATACTATGTCTATAACTCTGGAGTACCTTGATGAAGTCCTAGGGAAAAAATGGTAAAATATCTGAAAGTAGAAATAAATAATATTTTTATTTATTTCACTTCTGTTATTTTAGCCAAGATTAGAAGTTATTTCATTACTTCTTTGTAAGTGGAATGTTTATTCACAGCCATCAGTTATTTGAGTTATAGGAAAAACAGACAGGTTTTTTAGCCAGAACAAAAAAAAAAACCAGAAAGATGAAAATGCAAAATACAAACCAAAAAATCAGTGGAAAAATTTTTGGATACAAGGATGAATTTGACAAATTAAATAAAAAACACCCCCAATGAAATACAAAAATATGCTGAAATGGTACCCTTTGTTCTTCTGGATAAAATTTCAATACTTTAGTCAAAAATTAATATCACTTGAGGCACCCAGTTATAGTATACAGGTGTCTGAGGAAATCCCAAGTACGCCATATAATAGTATGTTCCATGAAGATATCCATTTGCATTAAACATTTTCCTCATTTGAAAGAGATAAAGCATCATTATAAGAGGAACAGATGATACATTTCAAGACTTTCCCTCCTGTGGATTCTGCTAGCTCTGACGCAGAAAGAAAAAACTTTTAAATCTTCAGCATAATATCTTCCCCTCCCAAAAACAAGTAGCTGATATGTTAATAATGCTTAGAAACTTTAATGATGCTATGATATAGGCCAGCAGACCATCAGCAAGTCTGAAGTGAAATTTAATAGGGACTAGGAGCACTGCAATATTTACATAATAAAATGTTCCGTGCCAAGAGAGAGCAGTACCCTCCCTTAACCAGAGTACAAAGAGCAAAACTGTCATCACAACTGTTACTGGGACAGCCACAATTTTAACAACAACTAGGTTCATTTATCCTATTTCACAAAATGTCTTTTATATGCAAAAATATTTATTATTATGTAAAATGCAAAATAATATTATTGCTTGCTTATTAATTATGTTAATAGGGAACAGAAATTTGATCCTCACTAAGAACTCCAGCTAATCACCACCACATCACTCACTGAAAATTTCCTAGATGCTCTTTTCCCAGGCAGGATCAATTTCTTGAAAGGATATTAAACAGAATGAAGAAAAAAAGTACAGGCTTAATGCCTTCTCTGCTCTCTTATGCACACTTGCATCAGTACAGGTGCATGATCATCATCAGGTATTTATCTATGGCAAATTCTCAGACTTGCTACAGTCAGAGCCTTAAATCTGCAATTTAAGTCAGAGAAGAATTGATGAGGTTGGTGGAGAAAAACATGAACAGAGCCCCTCACTTATCCTGCACCTGGCTCAAGCAGAACCTATTTACTGAATAACGTTTGCAATGAAGCAGAGGCCTCATGGCCTGATGTTTCAGCAAGAGACAGAAGCCATCAGTCTCAGTCCCCCTTATGCATACCAAGCCTTGCTGTAAATCTGGTCCATTAAGGAGATAATGATAAGCTCAAAGACCCTCTGGGGTCAGATAGTCTTTACTACCACCAAAACAAGTGGAGGTGGAGCAAAGTATTTTATCATTTGAATCAACTGTAAATTCTGACCAAAAGTAACCATGACCCTCATGATCCCCATTTCTTGATTAACTTTCTTACCCATAAGAATGTAAATGAAGAAAAAGAGAACATGCCTTACATGTATGACCACAGTTACCAAATCTCCACCTATAAGACACGCATGTTCCACTGCTTTGGGAAGGGCCAAAAGTTATAGTATAAAAGAAAGGAAGTTACGTAAAAAAATTTTAAAAAGAAGAGAAAAAAGGGAAACACTTTTGTTTGCTTGGGATCAGTTCACAGACTGTATATATATATATATATATATATACACACACATATAATACTAATATATCTCTGTTACTATACTTCCTGTAGTGGTACATATTAACATTCACTAGTTAGTGTATTTATCACTGGCAATTCTGGGTCTGTTGCCCTGTTGCTTCAATAAAGATTATTATTAGGGAATTTAGATTGTGAAAGTTCTTATAGAACTCAGCCAGACTTACAGTATTGGGTTGATAACTTTGCTATTTGTGAGTCTGTGCTCATGAAAATTATTAATGAACGTAGGTGAACAGACTTACAGTGTTGAATTGGTTCTAATCAGAAATTAATCCAGACACACCCAGCTCTTTAATCTCTGAGGGTGATCTGGAAAGCAAGGGGGTTTATTTTCTTCCAAATTTCTATAACCTTTGTGCAATATTACCCCCTCCTCACATCAGTGGCCTGAGTAAAGAGACATTACCCAGTCCTTGGAAGTTACACTTGACTTACTATCAGCCTATGCTCAAACAATTAGTATTTTAGACAGTCACCCTTGGTGCCTAAGTGTAAGGGTGTGTTGCAGAAATAACTGGAATCTGATATGCACTCAGATCAAAAGCAGTTTTTTCCTGTAGCTGAGGGAGAGAGCATGGAACAGCAGACCCAGGTTCTGCCAGTGCCAGCTCTGCCTCCATGGAGCAGTGACAGAACTTGTGTACCTTTAGGTTAGACAACATACTCTTCTTCAAAACTGGGTCAGATACAGAGGATAGGGTAAATAATAATAGACATCCAAGTCTTTCAGATACTGAGGCTCTATACAGTGCATTCTTTTACAAATAATTCACTCCTTTGGTAGATTGTGCTGACTGACAGATCATTGACTGCACACGTTTGTTGGCTAGTGAGGCCTGCAAAGGTCTAACTAACAACCTAGCTAACTAGTTGACTAATACTAACTGCTTTGCTTCCACGGGACATGTGCTGGAAATTAAAAGGAGAAGCACAACCTAAAAATGTGTATTCAGTGAAAGGAACCAGGCTAATTTACATCTGTGTCTGGGTTTTGATATAGTCTCATTTCTTTGATTAAGTGCCAGACAGGGAAATAATCAGTGATGGTTCTATGATTTCATTCTATTGTATAATTAATTGTCATATTAGGGCATCAGCTTTCTTAGATACACGACTAGTTGCAATTTTATGTCAAAATCCCAAATGAATTCATGACTAGCATTCCTTCACCAATACTGTTGTTCTTTCTATATGCAAGCACATGATTCACATTGATGTACTGTCGAGACTCAGGAAAAACAGAAATTTAGAAGAAAGAGGACAGTTCACCGTAGAATATGTAAGGATTTTCTCCAGTCTTCCTTTCTAATTCCTAGCCTTAGAAGAGCAACAGACAGAGAAAATGGAAATGAATGACTGAAAGCCTTTACCTGCAGTCCAGGAGCAGATAACATTTGCCCATGTCCAGAAGCGTAAGGAATTAGTGGAAATAAGCAACCCAGTCCACCTTCCCTATCAAAAAATAAAACCTGTCCTTGAAAAATTAATGCACTTTAGATATCACAAAATCATTTGTAAACTTCCAATTTTTATAGTGGTTCATCTCCTTACTGTCAAGGAGCAAAAGACAGGAGAAGATACCTAAAACCAGGGGTTAATTCAGAAATTACATTTTTATTTGTATATAGATCTAAATATATATATATGTATGTATATATATATATATACACCCCTCCATTACATAATCTGAAATGTACAGTGATGTCAAAGTAAACTGTTTTCTCAAAAATATAAAGGTATAAAAAAAGGTTCCTGCTTACCCAAGAGTATTTTTGATTCCAGCCAAGCAGAGAAAAATTCCTTTCTTTTGCCACTGATTTTTAACACAGGAATGCAAACTTGTCCAAATTAATTTATGTCCTCTTTTTTTGTTTCTTCAACGAGGAAAGAACATATAGAGGGAATTGTTTGGTTGAGTTGTTTTTTAAAAAAGGCAGGTTTCTTTCTCTAAAGCTTTCATTTTGAGAGCAGAGGAAAAAATGCAATGCATTTTCTTCAGTTAGTATTTCAAGATATTATGGTAGAAATGTTTATATAGTATTAAATATACTATTTCATTACATTTTTCAAATATATTTAAACTTTTTTTGGGGAAAAATGAAAATCCTTGAAATATTTGAAGTTTCCTAGGTAGCCTGTAATCTAAATATGGAAGAAAAATATATGATGGAGCACAGTTCAGGGCTGTTCAAGTGTTATCCAAAGAATGTGAGCAAGCAACACTTCATTTTTTTTTTTAATTAAGAAAACAACAAACAAACTTGCTTTCCTTTAAAGAAAAGTACCTGCAGCAAGTGTTCTAACATCCCTGGGCAGCTTTCCATTCAGGGTCAAGTTTCAATTCAGATGTGAAAAACATTTCTGAAGTAAATCTCATCCCTGTTTGCTCTACTTTGGTTTCGAGTGAGCAAACTCTCACTTTTTGCAACATTTGTCTTGCAACAAAAATAGGAACATGTGCTCCAGGAGCACACCAACTCTTTTTCTGTAAGCACCCATTCTTTTGCACCACATGATTTGTTAAACTAAACATAATTTGAGAGTCCCATGATTCTAAAAATCATAAAAAGTCATGAACAGTCCTTTCTATGACAGTGTTTTCCAGTCACAGGACTGTGGCTCATCTGCACTGTGAAGTAGAACTCTTCCTCTCGCTTGTTTTGTTTCTCACCACTGCAGGTTTTGTTAAACAGTTTTCATGAAGATTTTTTGTGGTTTGAGGATGGAAAGGAAAAATTCAGTTATGGGACTTGATAAGCAATGGATATAATATTTCTTCCCCTAACATTCTTAAAGATATTACATACAGTAACGTGATCATAAAATTTGAAGAGGGAGATTTAGGTAAATACTTGCCAAGAAGAACATGTTTGGGTTTTTTAATGTGGTTGGCAAGCATTTGGGAACAATTTGACATATGAATTTGGTAGCCCAATGCAAAAGTGCATAAAGATGATAGCTGAGCTTACTCACATTAAATTGCGCCTGAGAAGCTCACAGCTACGTCTTTGTCTGAGACACTGATGACCCCAAAATTAAGCAGAATGAGATTTTCTGTCCACTTTTCTTGCAGTTGCAAACTGTAACTAAATAAACTTAAAAAGAAATGCTTATTATATGCCATATGAGAACAGCTGAGCTGTGGCTGTGTCTTTAACAGCTGAATCAGAGTTCTTCCATAGGCAGACATGTCATCAGAAAATTCTCCCTTTTCAGAACATGGATGTGGGCAAATCACATCTCAATCTTTGCTCTTAAAAAGAAAAGGAATAAAAAAGAGAAGGATTTCTGTGACTGCGTTGTTAAAGGAAAGCCCCCTGCACAGCAATCTCCCCCTCATGTAATAACTATTCAAAACTTGCTCCATTCTGGGCCTGCTTGCCTCTAGGTCTAGGAAGAAGAATTAAGTGCTGTTGCACACCAGAAATTAGCCCTTCCATATGCTCTTCTCCACACAAGTAAGGTAATGCCACTCACATAAATGTCAGCTGAATAAGTGTGACTGCACGTACACAAAAAGGTGTACGGGAAACCCTTCGGGAAATGCATTTTCTACAGTGATAGACACTTTATGTAGTCATGAAATTGGTTAAGCACATTAATAACACAACTTGAAATATACTACAAAAAGATGTCTGTGTGAACTGACTGGAAAAAACAGTGGAGCAGTGCAGACCTGTAATCATCACAGATCACGCCACACACCGCTGATCGTTGCCATGGCAACAGATGGTGTTTCATGACATCACTGAAATCAAGGGGGGATAAGCAACAAGGGCAGACAGACACCAAACAATTTCTGGAAGGAAGAAATTTGAGTATATGCATTGAGCTACCTACAACGTGACACAAAACAAAGGGTAAAAGAAGCGGCAAAAAAGAGCGCGAGATGCACGCACAGAAATTTCCAATGAATAAACAGGCTTTATTGTAGCCTTGCAATTTTACCATGGAAATTGCATTTGTGATGAACATCTTTAGTCCTCTCTGATATTTTTCAGTAATGTGATATGGGACAGTCTGTAAAACAAGCTCTCCAGGGAAGTTAAGAAAAGAGCAAACCCTTTTATATTTGTTTCACATTAGGGATAAGAAAAAAAGACGTACAAGTAACACTCTTACAGGGGGAGACATATCTTTGGTGAATAAAGTACAAGAAAAGAACTGTTGTGGGGATTTGGAACCAAAACACTGCTAATGAGACTGTGAGAGTCAGCTGGCATGACAGCTTGCTGCAATCCAAAGAATGATGCTCTTATGAAACTCAGCATCATTGAAGTCTAAGTATTTTCATTGATTTCCAATTTTTTTGTACCTCCCTAAAAAATTGAGTACTTTGATCTTCAAGATATGCAAAAAACCCTCAACTTATTAACTGACCCAAACCTCATATTTTCATGTTATTGGTATTTTTTCTGCTGTTCCGTATGTCTAAATTATGTGAGTTAGGCTACATAATAATTTAAGTAAATTTTAATTTTCAAGTTTGTTTCCCAAATCAGATATTTTGTTGCAGATTAGTTTTTGATAGCTTTTTTCATTTACTGATAGAATTTTACATTGTTGTTTGCTGTTATATTTTTGCATGGTCTTGCACAAATTATATAAAAGAACTGATCAGTTTTCAATAAAAAGAAGAGCCAAAAAGGAAAAGAATAAGTCCATGAAACAAAAAAGGATGATGAGTAAGAAAACATTACCTTCAGTAGCAAGTATTCTCTGGAGGATGAAGTAGTATTAGTTAACAAAAGTGAATATTGCCTCATAGAAATTTGCTTGAATTTAGCCATATATTATTTTCCACATCATGATTGCTTCCACATCTTCCATAATGCAAAATATAGGAGCGGAATTAAGTCATGGCAAAAATTAATCAAATAAAAAAGAATGTAGAAGAAAACAGGTGAACAAGAGTTTTAGAAAACTTCTTGGATACTTATATGAATAATAAAAATTATTCATTAATTGTGAGTATGTAAAAATTTCAAAATGTGTCAGTTGTGGCACTTAGTGAAGAAACTTTTACAACAGTTACTCAGGTTCATAAGCTTTTTTTTTTTTTAACACTTACTTAGATATATGTGATCTAAATTTACTTTTTTCTCACCAGTACAAAAACAGTACTAATCATGCAGACAATATATTATTTCTGAAGTGTAAAAATACAGAACTAATGGTCAATCTTTTAAATTAGGCTTCTATAGAAAAGCAGGATTAACATTACCGAGGGAGTGGATTTGTATCAGGCCGACAGTATAGTCAATATATATATCGAAATGATAGTATATATATAGAAAACTGAAGTTTCATAATTTTAGAAGAAATTAAACTGTGGCATTAGAGATGGAGTAACTTAGTCTCCTCTTACAAAATAAAAGAGAAGTTCCAGTTATGTTTAAAATAGTTAGGATATAATTTTTCTTATGACTAAATCAAGTTCGAAAATGTTTACATATTATAGTCACTAATCATATAATAGACATTTCATCTCTTTTAATAGACCTTTAAGACTGATATTGTGCTTTCACTTCAGAGCACTCTCAAAAATAACAAATTAAATACCATTTAGTTCATGTATGACATTTTTTATGGAGCTGACAAAGCCTTTTTAATTCAATTGACATGTGCAAACTCTTCTCCATGTGTCCCCTCTTTAATTTCAGAGACAAGTTCTTTACAGATGGAAGAAACAATGAAGATGAAAGTACAAAAATATGTTACAAATTTTATTCCAAAACCATCTCAAATACCATCATCACAACAGATGCTCATGGAGCCTTATTTTCTTTATTTTAAGGGAGAAAGAACCCAATGTCGAGTCTGCTCAGGAGTAAAATAATTTATTTGCTTGGTGTTTGTTCTGATTATTCCATTACAGTATGCCAGCAGGAAGGATTTTTGTTTCTACTTTAGAGCAGTTTCTGCCTCTGTGCATATGTTAGTAAACTATAGGCAACATTTCTAAGAAATCTTAAAAAGGAAACCTAGAATGATTAGTTATATACAAATACATAAGTACCAAGTACACATTAGTAAAACCCATAGCAATGGACTTCAATTAGTATTTCAGCACTAGCAAGTTTCTTGTTGAGAAGAAATTATTAACGCTATAGGAGAGAGGAGGTTGCTCTTTTACTGCTGTATTGGTAGATGCTAGAACAGCAGAGAAGCTCTCTCAAAGTGCTGTGCACACACTAATCTTGCCACAAATAGCCCTACTGAATAGTGTCACAGCTCACATGGTTAGCACTTAGTCAGAAGGAATTCATCCCAGCTCTAAGAAAACCTCACAAGGGCAGCTCCTGAACATTCAGTCCATAATTCCACAGTGCTCACTGCGATGCCTGCACAGGGCTGCACTTCACTGAAATGCGCGTAAACAAAGTTGCTTATCAGTAGCGCACTATCACTTTGCTGTAATCTTTACATGCTTTGACTTCTAAAGAAAAAGAAAAAGAAATTGAAGTCCATTCAAGTATCATGAAATTTCAATTTATTTGCTTTCTTTTTCCAAAATTTTGTTTCCCTTAGAGAAGAAAGCTGCAATTATTAAAGCAGCTAAAAATCCTTTTCTTTTAAAAGAACCCTGCAAGGAAATTACCTGTAAAGAGCATCAGTTCTGAACACCAGCTTGCCCATGGGAAGTGGTGAATGAAATCCTTGTTTTGCTTTGCTTGTGTGCACAACTTTTGTTTTCCATACTGAATTGTCTTTATCTCATCCCACAAGTTTTCTCACTTTTACTCTTCCAATTCTCTCTCCCATCGTGCTGGTGGGGGAGTGAGAGAGCAGCTCTGCAGGGCCTAGTTGTCAGCCTTATTTTTTAAATCTTTTTTTAAATCAATTGATTTTAAAAATATCCTGATTTACTGGTCAAAGCCCTTAAAAATTGTAAGTGTCCTTTTTATAAAACTGAAAAATAGAGGAGTACTAAATTTTTCCAATGTGACTTAAATACCATACTTTTTCCTTTGAGATTTCTGACACAACTGTGTTTCAGAAAGAAGAATTACAGTCTCCATAAAGTCAGTTGATTCTATTTGGCTATCATGAAAATGTTGTAAACTAAAATTCAGAGTATGTAACAGGATTCCAACCACTCTTAAGCTGACTAGTTTCATTCCTTCACCTAACAGAGGTTTAATTATCAGTCAGAATGCAAAAGGCAACTAGGTATCTCTGTTGTAAAATGTCTTGATGCCCACTATTGGTGTCCTGCTGTTCAAAAGTCCCGTATGTCCTGAGAGTTTATGAAACAGTCTTTCGTGGTCTAAACTGAAATAAATCAGCCTATCCAATGTGCATTTTTAATATGAAAATATGTAAGGGTTAGGATATTTGGGTTGAGAAAACTCCTAAAAATTTTGGGAGAGCATATCTAGGAAAAAAAAAAAAAGACTTGTTTGTTTATTTTCTTTAGTTTATTTCATATCAATTATACTAATCATATTTGATGCAAATTAATCCTAAATTTTAAGTCAAAAGAGTGATTCTCCTAAGTCAGAAGAACTGAAATGAATTTAGACGTCATTAAACCCATGGTATAATGAATCCTAGCAGGATTTTGAAAACAGATCTTTAATCATAAGATTAGACTTGTAAGTAACCAGAGGAGACTCCTAGAAAACTTATCTTCAAATGTTCTCTTCAAGTTTTATAAAAAGATTTCAAAAAAGGCAGGAATTTAATGTTCATTTTATTTATAGAAATAAATTCAGCATGAACAGAAAAGAAGCAGAAAATATATATTTTCTGACTTCTCAGAATGGAAAGGACAGTTTGATCACTAATCTGGTATAGCTAGCTTTAGGAAAAAGGCGAATTATGCTAAAGAATACAGATTACCCAGTACACTCCAATTGAATATACTTACAATGATAAGATTATGCACTAATTGTATTACAATTGTGCCTTTTTCATGATTTAAAACTAATGCCTGCAACCATTTGACATCAGTCAGATGTTGTGGGATGACATTGTACATCTTCTTGTGTTTCAGTTTTTACCAGTGCTCAAGCATATATGTGAATGTTTTATGTATAGTACAAGTCATAGAGAAAAAATATTTCATCTGTTTAAATCAATAGTAATAGAAGCATTTAGAGAGACAGACAATATTGGGAGATGGGACTTAAGCATGTTTTCAACTGAAATGCTTAAATAAGGTTGTGCATAAAAAATAGTTTGTGGGGTACAAGACAGATCTAAAGTATCAAAAGAGTCAGAAGGAGAAAGTTCCACCTGACAATTTCATTCTGAACTTTACTTCTCTAAGGCAGTTACTTGGAGAGGTGATTATGCTATCATTTGGTTTTCTTCACGTGAAAAGGGTACTTTTCATTGATAACTGGACTGAGATCACAAATGTATTCAGCCATGGTCACTACCCACACAAAAGATTAAGTGATCAGGCCTGATCTTGATCAAGCAATGCTTGGTTAAAAGACCTCTTCTTGTTATCAATATAGTGAAAATTTAATATCTATAAACTTGAAACTGTACTTGAAAGAAGCAAAGCTTCCCATAAGGGACCCCCAGGGGAAAAAAAAAAAAACAAAAACAGTCATTTGGTCATAGGGAGATCTTAGAAGTGGTTTTTAGAAATGGGCTGATTGCTTTTGAAAAATATGTATAGGTATAGCTTCTGGTGCCTCTGACAGGGTTTCCTTAGTGGTGTGGATGCATTTATTTCTTAGATAAATCTAGACCCCTTTAAAAGCCATATCTAAATCTAATGTAGAATTCTTGCTATTTCAAATCACAAAAAGCTCCAAATAGAAGAAAACAAAAATACTCTGCCCATCCCACAGAAGTGAACTTATTTTCCTGTTATGCTTATGCTAAAACTAAAGGTTTAGTCCTCTTCAAAAGGGTTTCAAAATATTGTGTCCATTAAAAATAGGAGTGATATTTGTGCTTACAAATTTCTCTGTGTAGTAGCACACAGCAAGCACACAGTGTGCTGCAGACTGACAACATCAGTAGAGTAAGTTGAGCCTTCAGTAATGACACAGCAATTTGCTTGCTGCTGTCTCATTCTTGCCAACCCATGCTGTGTTTTCACATTTTGTACTCACTCATTCTAGGAGAGGTTGTCTCCTATGGTAGGTCCGTACAATGGCCAAGAAAATGAAATTCTGACAGGTACCTGTGCATAAAATCCCCATGCAGGTTATAAACAATAATGCCCATTGATCTGAAAACACAGGTTTATTTGATTGATGTACTAAAAACAGTCCTAAATGGTAATTTCCTTATTGGAAGTGTCAGGTGAGAGATGTACAATAGCCACATCAAAGCTTTTGGCATGGCATAACAAAGTTTTGCAGGTTCTGTACATATAAAATTATGCCACAGAAAGAGATTTGGTTATGAGGACAGAGCTGCAGAGGACACTCTGAGGGATGATTTTAGTTTCATAAACCAACGTCAGAGAGTGTACTTCTGTTTTTAAGTACCCTAGAGGATTTGGATTCCTGGGTAGGTCCATATGAAGGTGAGACTTTCTCCTTCTTCCCTTTCCACAGAAGGAAATGGCGGAAGTGGGAGGACAACAGTTTCAGCAAGAATGCTTCTTGCCTGAGTAAATCACCATGACACTGACACCCACTGAATGTTTACTCACAGGTCAAGATTAAACACTGTCTGCAGGATTAGGTGCATCTAACAAACTGAAAGAGCTAAGTTTCTGTATAACTACCAACAGCTAAGTACTATGTCATTATGGCTGAAGGTTCGCACTTTAAAGAAAGACAAAAAATCACTGAGGATCTAGAAATTAGCTTCCTATATAAAATGTATTGTGTTTTAACCTACTCTGTGTCTCATACCAGCTCATGACTAATTTAAACCACAGTCTGTTGGAAGTATATTTTAATTGTAATGAAATGTGTTTGGTAAATGGGGCCATTACTTTATCTAATGAAGTGTCCACATTCACATCTGCAGGTGCAAGCTGCCTTCATTTTTGTTACATGGTAAGAGTATAAGAAAACAATATGTGAAAGATTGATGTGTTTCACTAGACAAAGGATGGCTTTTCAGGCTTATGAAACCTTTCAAAAACTGATTTAGAGTAAGAGAGGAATAACTGTTCTCAAACTTGCCTGATCAAAATCAGTACCAAGTGTTCAGCTGTTAACTCCAAAATCCTGTTTGATGAGTTATTACACAGAAAACAGAATCAATTTTTACCATTGTGTATTAATGGCTTCCCTAGTGATTTTTAACTTAATATTTCCTCATCTGCCTGCTTAAACATAAATTAATTGAAATGCACATTGATTTCTTTGTAAAAGCAAGTAGGTGCACAAGCTTTTAATCTACCTTCTGTGACCTTTCCTGCCTTATTTAAGAGCCATATGTTCCACAAAACATAATACAAAGCAGTCATAAAAATACCTTCCTGCCTCCAATAGTGTGGGTTGTTTTATGTTTGGTGACAATAAGCTACTTCTGAAGGAGTGTTTCACTGGAAGTCCTAATTAAGCATAACTATGCAAAGATAGCAACATGCTTCACAAAGTTATAGCTAGTACATACATACACAGATCAGCTATTTAAATGTAACAAAACTATCCAATCAGATGACACTTTCCATACTACTTTATGAAATTATAATCTTTTTGTTTCCTCTATTTCTGTCTGGAAACCACAGAAGATCACATCAGGTAAGTGAAGTTAAGGAACACAGGAAATATGGGTCTAGGACTAGACCTTATAATTCCCACTCATCTATCATATAGTTTTTGATATAGACAAAATGACAAGCAAATCCTTCCATAGATCATTGTTTAGGCTTGGGTGATAATGTTTCACTATGGGCTACATTATCTTGGTGCATATCCTGGTTCCGGCCAGGACAGGGTCAATTTTTGCAGTAGCCAGAAGGGGTATGGCCAGGACCCAGAGGTTATTCTCTACCACCTCACCTCATTTTGTGGGTACAGAGGAAGGGGTCCCTTCCAGGTCACATAGTGTGGTGGTGCAGTCGGGTGTGGTTGGGAGTTTATGCCTGGTGAGCTCTCGTGTGTGAATTGCTCACCTCCCACGTACACTCTGGTATTGATATTGTTGCTGTTACTCTTCCTTATCACATTTCATTGCTGTTTCCAGCAACAAGTTCTTATCTCAACCAGTAATCTTTACCTCTTGTGCCTCCAATTCTGCTCTCCATCCTGCTGCAGAAAAGAGGGGTGGAGGAACGGGGCACTGAACAAGTCAGTCATGGTTTGGAGTATTTTGGTGGGAGCACTAAATTGGGAAATACCACTCCTAAACCAAGACAGTGTGGTTATGTCTAAATCTATTTGCTTAACTTAGAGTGTGCTTCTACTCCATGGGTGAAACAGTCTTATGCTTTGGTTACAGAACATAGTCATATCTTTCCAAAGCACCAGGTATTATACTATCTTCCCAGAGTTCTCCAGGGATTATAATAACAAAATAATATTTTAAAGTTCTGGATGCCTTTTTTTTTTTTTTTTTCCTTAACCTTGAAGGCGTGAGTTTGGGAAAAAAATCATTCACAAATATATAATGAAAGTTAGAATGTGAGTGGTCTGAGCATGAAAAATTTACTTATCCAAAACCTATCCTGTTATTTCTTTATAGTTTGAGAAAGATACTTTATTAGTTTTACTTTTATTATGTTGAAATTGGAATTTTAATCCAATGATTATATGAAAACTAGTATCAGGACATGCAATTTACATAGGAAACTAAAAATTATGGCTAATATTTACTGACATTGACAAGAAAATAAACCTTAAACAATGCTATATCTTCTATAAAAGCCAAAAGTTGTTTTAAGAATCTAATTTTTGGTCAGTAGGATCTGTTAACTACAAAAATATTTTATTATAGAGAGAATGCAGGTTCCTAAATTACAGTAAAAGTCAAGGGATATTTAACCAGACACAGCAGCAAAGTAATAGGTAAAAGGGTGGGAAATGTGCAGATCACCCTGGGAGACTGTGCCTACTACTGCAAATGAGCATGTTCACACAAAGGGTAGAGCATGTTCACACAAAGGATAAAATATACTTCCCTAGGTGCAGGGTAGGGGAGCTCTGCTTTGAGTATTCATCAAGCTTTGCATCTGGAGGGCAACAGGGATGGCTTAAAGAAGTAGGCAGCATAAACAAATCCAAATTATAGAGGTGATGGAAAAAAAAAAAGCAGTTTAAGACATTCAAGAGTTTTCTGCAACCCAAAAAAAAAAAAAGTAAATGTTCTTGACTAACAGCAAACTTGAAAGAAAAGAATTGGCCTTATTCATGTTCCAATTCATTCTGGATAGTCTATTTGCAAAACTTCAGGGGGTTTAGCTCATGTTGAAATACAAATTGATTTTACAGGTTTTGGTCTAAATATAAAAGTCTACTCATACCCATCTAAAACTCAGGTCAGCTCTGGGTCTTGTCACACATAGACAGCAGTGAAAGTTACTGTGCAACAGAGCCAAGTTCAATCAGTCTGTTTGGGTGGCTGCAAATAAATAACATCAAACAAGTGACCTCTTCCCTTTCCCTCTTCCAAAACAAATGTCAAAACACAAAATCAGTATTCTTGCTAAAATCTGTTTTGGCATCCAGTAAGCATGACAAATGATATCCTATGACCTGTAAATGCAAATTGCCAGACATTTTGGAGATGTAACAAAACTTTCTCAATCTTTCTAATTACTAGCATGACAATATGTACTATTAATTTTCAATTTCATTGACAACCTTTAACACTCAAAAAGATCCAAATTAATTTAATCCCCTCCTGCACCCTAATTTAGTTCCGACAAGTATTTTAACAAAATACCTTGACTGAAAGCAGTGAAACAACTACTACGTTGCTGGGTCAGTTTACTCATGTTTCAGCTCTTTCAATGTTACATTGTACAATTTAGAGTTAAGTGAATTTTACCAAGCAGGAAAGTCTTCAGTCTGGAGACCACAACCATCATGAAGATTCTAGGTCATCACAGAATCACAGAATATGCTGAGTTGGAAGGGACCCACAAGGATCATCAAGTCTAACTCCTGGGCCTGCACAGAACACTCCAAGAATCACACCATGTGTCCAAGAGTATTGTCCAAATGCTTCTGGGTGAAGAAGCTTTTTCTAACATGCAACCTAAACCTTCCGTGAAACAACCCCTTCAGGCCATTCCCTCAGGTCCTGTCTCTGGTCACCACAGAGAAAAGATCAATGTCTGCCCTTCTCTTCCCCTCATGAGGAAGTTGTAACTGCTATGAGGTCTCCCCTCAGTCTCCTCCTCTCCAGGTTGAACAAACCAAGGGACCTCAGCCACTCCTCATAGGGCTTTCCCTCAAGGCTGTTCACCATCTTTGCTTCTATCCTTTGGATGCTCTCTTGCAGAATAATGTCTTTCTTATATTGTGAAACCCAAAACTGCCCCCAGCACTCGAGGTGAGGCCACCCCAGTGCAGAGCAGAATGGGACAATCCCTTCCCTTGCCCGGCTGGCGATGCTGTGCCTGATGCCCCCCAGGACACGCTCGGCCCCCCTGGCTGCCAGGGCACTGCTGAATCATGTTCAATCTTCTGTTGACCAGGGCCCCTAAGTCCCTTTCCATAGCACTGTTTTCCAGCTTCTCATTCCTCAGTCTGTCTATATATCCTGGGTCTCCCCATCCCAGGTGCAGGATCTGACACCTTCTGTTGGTGAGCTTCATATGGTTGGGATTGCCCAGCCCTCTCATTTGTTGAGGTCTCTCTGCAGGGCCTCCCTGTCTTCAAGGGAGTCAATAGCTCCTCTCAGTTTTTCATCATCTATGAACTTGCTTAGTATCTCTTCCAGTCCTGCATCCAAGTCATTAATGAAGATGTTGAAGAACACAGGGCCGAGGACAGATGGACAGGTCACCAATCTGATAACACCCCATTTTCTATAACCCTTTGTGCCCATCCCATGAGCCAGTTGCTCACCCATTGCATGACGTGTTTATCCAACTGAATGCTGGACATCGTGTCCAGAAGGTTCCTGTGAGAGACAGTATTGAAAGCTTTACTGAAATTCCGAGAGATTACGTCACCTGGCTTCCCTTGATCAACTGAGCGGCTTACCTTGTCATAAAAGGAAATCAGGTGTGATAAGCAGGATTTTCCTCTCATGAAGCTGTGCTGGCTGTGACCAATGACTGCATTGCCTTTCGGGTGATTTTCAATACCTCCCAGAATAATTTTCTCAATGACTTTCCCAGACATTGATATGAGCCTGGGCCATTCTCAGAGCAACACCAATTGCTGGCCAGGCCACTGCCCTTACTAGTAAGTACTTACTGTTGTGTTAGTCACCCGTATTGTAGGAAGCCTTGTAAATATAGGGGAATGTTTAAAAGAATATGAATCAGCTCTTTTTGTGATAACAAATGAAGAGTAATATTGCTACTGTAATAAATTAAACTTCCTTTATACTACAGGCACACAAATCCTCATCGCATGGAGCAATATACTTGGTATTTGCCCATTACACAAAAACACACAGCCTTCAGACTTCTTCCTGGATACATGGTGAGCAAGAGGTTATTGAAAATTTTTTGGTATGTAGGTAGACAATGTTGTATTTTAACTAATATAGAATGCATGTCTTGAGAATTAGCTATGTTGTTATTCCTTTGCCAGCAACCAACCCTCCCATTAACTTCCAAGCTAAATTCTGAAAGATATTCTGCCCTTTTTTTCAAAGACTTTAGTGGGAGTTAAAATTCAGTGGGAGCTATAATTCCCCCATGGGAGAGGAGGGAATCGGCAAGCTGAGGTAAACAAATCTCCTCCAAGTCGTGTATATATTTCTGAATTGCTTATACATGTCATCCAAACTCAGGATTAGGGATGAAACAAGAACAAACATCTAAAATGGTGCAAGAAATACATTTACCATCACTGGGCTAGACTCTTTTTATGTGTAAATCAGGTTGGTGCCAAACAGTCAAAGAAGCCATGTCAATTTGCAGCAAATGA
Organism: Orthonyx spaldingii; assembly: GCA_013397795.1. NCBI lineage: Eukaryota > Metazoa > Chordata > Aves > Passeriformes > Orthonychidae > Orthonyx > Orthonyx spaldingii. The sequence continues at coordinate 260,780 of VZTJ01000377.1, read as the reverse complement.
ATGCCTCACTTTATTCTAGGTTAGGAGCAAGGGCATTAATAACTTTTCAGTTTTATATTAGAAATCAGACATACTTTTAAAAAAGCTTATTATCTGTGAAAACCCTGGTGATATCTCTTTTTACATGATGTACTATTAATGTACATTTCCAACAGGTTGTCTGTGCATTGGGATGAGTGATAATCAAAGGCAGATGTCAGAAAGGAACAACTCACCATTTCCAAGCGTAAAAGACAGACTATAAAACCAAAATGCTCTTTTCTTTCCTGAAAGTGTACTGTGCTTGTATGATCACAAGTCTTGCATAGCCATTAAATAGCAAAAGAAAATCAAACTTTTACAGCTGCTTTTCTAAAAGGAAGAGCAGAAAATCTCAAAAGTTTCCCTGTGATCCTGAGTATCATAGAAGGGAGAGGTACAGAATTTTGGTGTTTTTAGCTAACACAGTGTCTTTCCTTGAAGTCTTGTGTTTAAATATTTCTAGTAATCTGACCCACACTGCTCACTTTTCTCCACAGAAGTCAATGCTGAAAAATCACAGCCTCAGAAAGACTGCATTTAATATCTCTTCCACGAGTATTTAACAGATCTTCCACAGCAATAAATAACCTAAGTACCCTTAAACATCTCTGGTTGAAAAGCTTGAGAAAAATGACCTGAAGTAAGACCCTGAAGTAATCAAATAATGACAAGACAAAACATAGACTGAAGATATGCACATATTCATGGATATGAATAAATTGCTCCAGCACAATCCAATCCAGATTACATAAATATGTCCCATATATAGCTCATACATTGACAAAGAATAGGTAGGTAGCAAACTGAGGCACAAGACATCTGGACTTTGAGCATCTTATTCAGTTATAAATGGAGTTTTTGTTTTATCATGGTATTAGAAAATAAATATGAAATATTACTCTGTATGCTTCTGTTACCTTAGTAGCTCTGTCTTATAGCTGTCAGTAAAACCATTACTAAAGCTGAAACTCAAGGCAACATATTTAATGTGGTTAACATTGGAACATGTAAGATAATTATATGATTGAAACAGAAATGTGTCCTTTTATTGCAAACTACTAATTTTTTTTATTGTTACATTATATATCTTCTTATCAATGAATCAAATGCACTGATTTTTATCACAATAGTAAAATTTAATAATTCATTATGCATATGGGAAAGAGTAAATTTTGCAAAACGTTTTTGTTTGGGGCAAACATAATATTATTTAGGATGTGAGTAAATAATTTAACTTCTTACTCCTCTGTTAAGTCATGTTATCAGTTATTTACAACAAAATAAATCCTGAAATACCATACCAAGAGATCTGCAACTTGCGTAATAGACACAATAAAAGAATATGATTTTTTCTTCAAGCAAGAAAAAATATATGGTAGCAGGGGGCATCTCAGACTGAACTCTAGCCACCTGCTTAAATGATCAACTTTCTTTTCTGAATCAATAAATAGTTTTTATGCTATTATTTAAGTTAGTTCCCTGCCACAATAATTTAGAAATAATTTGAGAATAGAAGACTAGGAGTAATAAAATCTGATTTAAGGTAAATTATCTTAATAACTTTGCCTGCTGATTGAACCTACTGAGATCTTATTTAGGTTGGGGTTAGAGATGATAACTAACCTCCCCTAAATTTCCCAGAGAACATAAAATTGAACAGGGCAGAGTCAAAACTCTGTAAATCAAGGGAGATGATGTGTGTATGCAGCGATTAAGCTGCACAGGGAAATAATGCAACCCTTAAATATTAATGGATGCCTAGGGAATTAATTATATTTCTAGTCTGAAAAATGCCTAATAGTTAATACTTTTAGGGCTGCTTTAAGACTGCGATAGGGCAATATGTACAGTATTACATGGTATTTTAGTTCATGTTACTTTGTGATCTTAAAATAAGAATGATGTTTCTGGTTATGGCAATTAAAATTCTATTTATACTGTAATTAAGCACACAAATTAGAGTGGGTACTTTTCCTGTTAGACTAGTTGAAACAGTCAAACATTAAATGCTGCAAGTAGCAATGATTGAATTCCACCTCTTTCATGGCCCCAAGTGTTACATATTAAATGTTAGCATCAAGGAGACACAAACCAACTAACAAATCAACCAGGTTTAGGTACATTCGCAAATTGCAATGTTATAATAGCAAATACCAGATGGACTGCATTTCCAGGCCTGAAGCAGGAGAAGGTTGGAGAAGGAGAGAAAAAGATAGAGGCTGAAATGGTAAATTGAGATAACTGAAAGTGATTCAGGAGATAATTCAAATAAAAGCAACTTCATGTACTTCTGTGTCTCAATTAGGTCAAACAACACAAAGTTGCAGACTTACGAAAAGAAAATTTCACTTAGACTGTCATGAAAATCATCTGAAATGACATGACACCAATGTGAAAGTTTGAGCTGAGTTGCAATGAAGATTTCAGTGTAACAGCTGGTTATAGAGAAATAGAAACAACTTTTACTTGACTTCTACCCATGTTGAAGCTGAACACATTCAGATTTAGGTGGAGGGACAGAAAATTGGGCAGATAGTCTATAATCCTTTCTAGTGCACAGAACACTGTATATTTCTCAAGACAGACCTCAGAGATGCTTAATGTGCTTAGACCAGAAATGATGACTGTTGGTGTTGCATAACTTCACAGGGAGCGCTCAAGTAAAATACCATGGGGCTGGACATAGGAGGCAGTGCAGCTCAGCAAGTGAAGTACTTGGCAGAGGTGCAGTGACAGCTGCTTGGTGTTATCAAGGCAGGTTATGAGTATGTCCAGTTATACAAATTCATAGCACCTCTAAAGGAACTTTTCTGATGATGCTTCCTGTTTCTGCAGTCCCGTATGATAAAACAGACCCCTATTTACATACACAATGCAGGGTTGCATATAGAGGGGCTCAGGTCCAAAAGTTAAATAGTTAAATCAATTCAGTCCAAGCTGATTAAGCTGTACTGATTTCAACCCCAGAGCTAAACCTTTGGTGTTTGCCTCAGAATCTTTGATCTAGATCAAGCATCCTCTTGATTGTCTAGGGAATTTAGAGGCAGGGAAGAAGAGGGTTTGGGTAGTTATCTTTTCAACTTGCTGCTCATCTCTATTTATGGACCTAGATTTTTGCCTGACATGATATGTATTGTCCCAAAATGCTCACAAGTTTGAAAATCAACCAATATTTTGTGTACTCTTTCCACTCCTTCCATTCTTTCAGTTGATAGAAAATGTAAATGCTGATTGATATGCTTGTTTTGACTGTACTTTCACTATCATTAAAAATAAAGATGCTTTCTCTTCTGCAACACAGTCTTTTAGCAGCCAGCAACAAACATAATAAGGTGCAGGAATACTATTCCATCTCAGACTGTCTCACTCACCTCCACCTATCTGGGTCATTTTCCACTGTTGTCAACTAGTTGCAGGGAAAGGCAATTCATGTTGTGAATATATTTCAAATATTGAAAATAATGTTCAATCAATCATTATTGCACAAACCTGAATGACTGCCTGATGAATTTTGGAATAGTGCCTTAGTGTGAAACCCTATTTATGGGATTCTGACAAAATTAGGGCAGTAATAGCTTTTCCAGAAAATCAATTTGCTACTTTAAAAGAAGTAAAGGGCTAGTTTGATGTCATAAGAGTTCCCATTTCTGAGATGAACTGTATATGATAAATACATAGAAACTAATATGTCTAAGATGTCTGATCAAAACACTGTACAAAACTCTGAAGTTCATGTCCAGTGTATATGATAGGAAACTGCTACACTTAAATTTACATTTTGATTAACAAGATATACTGAGTTAAAGAATATGCTTATATGCTTGAAAACAGTAAGAAATGACAAACACATAAGTAATATAATTGGTTTTAAGTATAAACAAAAATTATGTATATCTGAGTAGTTCTTTACCTTTTAGACTCCCTACCATTCATGGTCTCAATGGGATTATTTCAAAAGCCTTTCTATAAAGGTCTTTTTTTCAAGGTAAAGATACATGAATATTTTTATAGGATATTGGTGTAAAATAATAAACTCCTAAAAGAAAGAATTAGTTTCTCCTTGTTGTCTAGAATATGGACACTTGCTAAGCTGAACATAAATCCATATTGATTGAATGCCTTCACATTTCCTTAAATATATAAAATGTAAAAAGATTAGGATTAAGTAGAGAATAGTTTGTAGGATATGTAACATAATACCAATAATTCTTTAAGTATCTATCAAATGAGTCAAAAGCTGTGTTTCATTAATTAGTCTCCCAGGCTTAGCAAGAGAAAGTTTATTACACTTAGCAACAAATGTAGCGACAATAATTTCCAATGGCAGCTTCCTGTGCAAAGCCCCAGCACTTCTAAATCGTTTAAAGCAAGTAGAACCAACCTACAAATGAATATAATAGCAGATCTCAGGAGATATTTGCTTCCTAAAATTTTTAAGAGTATTTTTATTTTGTGAAGTTTTCATTTATTACTGTGCATAGCAAAGTTTTATTTTTTAACTTTTAAAAAAGATTACGGTATTTGTAAAACATAAAACTTTCAGTTCTCTCACAATGCTTCAGATATTTTGCTGATCAAAAGAACACAACAGTGAAAAATTTCTTTCAGTTAATGAGTTTGGGGGTTTATTGTTGTTGTTTTGACTTTTGGTTTTTTTTAAATCTTAAATTCTCTGACATTTGTCTTTTTTTTGTAATTGGTAGCTAGGGAATGTGGCTGGGGTGACATCAGCTAGGCTATAGTAGTCTTTGTGGCAGAAAGGTTAACACATGTTTAGCACTTCTAATAGTATAGAAACCAAACAATCTCTAACTGTACAGTGAGAGAAAATAATAAGAAACATGTTAGCAATTCTTAACCTCGATATAGACCTTGCTATTTACTAAGAGATTCTCATGCTCTTCAACAGTTTGTTTAAGTGACAGACTAGAAAATATTCCAAGCGCATGCACTAATTAGGTCAAAGAAAGTCAATAAAAACATTTACATACTTAAATATATGGATTTTACATATTTTTGGGGGTTATTGGAGGACTTGTTTTGTAATCAGTGGTATACCTCTTCAAGAGGTGCCGTTCTCAAAACTGTCACAACTGTCAAACCCATGCTTGCCAAAATATTAAAACTTTGAGGATAGAGTAGAAAAATGTTTCTAAAAATTCACAGCATCGAATGTCTATTTTTTATGGAATACAGCTCTATAAGACAACTGTGGAAAGATCCAAGTAATTGTCAAAGGGTTATGATTGAAGGACAAAGTGCTGCAGTCAGATTACATAACCCTTCATGGCAAGATCTTTGTCACAGATACTTCCATATGAAGTAAAGAAAAGCTTTCTATTGAAGCTCCACTGAGGTTTTCATTCAAGGAAGGGTTTCTCATCACACAGTAATTCAGTCCTAATATTAAAAACATCAATACAAGTTCATCTGATGTGACTTGAGAACTTGTATAATAAATCAATTGCAAAACATTTTACCCTATGAATATTTGAAACTGTCAATAGTTTTTGAAGTATTCTAGTAACACAAGATGAGAAAACACAAAGTCCTGAAATGCCAAATTCACAATTTTTTTTTTTTTTTCAGTGCTAGGAAGCTTACTGCATCCTTATGAAATCTTAAATTTTTAAATAGAATTTCTTCCAATACAAGAAGTGCACCATTCTAAATTTTTTTGAGTTTATTTACATTTAATATTTTGGCTTTAATGATTTTCTTCCCTATTGCTAAAACTTTAAATAAGCAATCTTGAAAATCACAGAAATGCAGAAATCAAAACAATTTAACAAGTTAACGGAATATGTTGTGAAGCTCTTGAAGCACTAAGGTTCATAAAAAAGCCAAACCACTGAGACTTTGACTTCAATCAAATGAAATATATAATTAGAAAAACTGTCTACCCTATAAATAGCTCCCATAACTGCTTTGGATATGTAGATCAGGATACAGCCAGGGAAGATGTTCAGCGTTCCTAAAAATTCTGATGAGAAATTTAGCCTTTGTGCATGATGTGAGGAACCTACTTTTCACAGAGAATCTATTTAATGGTGTTTCACTGAATGAACAAAACTGAGCAGAGTGATCTGTGCCCACTCCTGCCTTTGCATTAAGGCAAACATGGCAGAATGCAGAGGAATGAGAAGTTTTGTCAATAGTATGAGATATAATAGTGCAATTTTTGAAATATACATCAACTTAAAAGCAAAATTATATTGTGGCAGATCAGATCATTGCAGAGAGTACATTTCAGAAAGTGCAGCCAGTTAAGAGAAAATTTATGAGACAGCAATAACTGTCTCAATAGCATACCTGTACTTTTATGAAGATGCTTAAACTATTCTGCTTTAAATGCTAAGAGAGGCAGATTAATTTAGATAGACAGAAACTACTGTGTTCAATACAACTGATCCACAACACAGTAAAACATTTCAGAGGGCATAGCTTCAATAGCATGAACACTATTAAAACTGACAAAACTTTATCTGTTTTCTGGGAGCTGTTTCCCCAGGTTTGACAAGGATATATACAGTAGCAGCACCTATTTTATCCCAGCCTTCAGACTGTATTTTTTTCTTTCTCAAAACAAAGCTTGTGTCTGTGAATTGTTCTGGTCTTTTGATGAGTACAATACAGTAGCCTGATGCAGTTTCAGTTTCCTACTGGAAAATGGGTCTGTGCAAACTACAAATCATCTATGCTCCTCCAGGTTAGGACTGCAATCTTCATACTCAGATTAGCTACCAATAGTCAGGAAGGTAAAATAATTTCAGGAATTTTGCCTGGATTTAATACATAATTAACCAGATTTAACTTAAATTGTAGACTTCAGAAAACATGCATAGGCTTTCCTCTTTGGTTAACTGATTATTTTTAAAGATAAGCATGAGGTAATTAATGGCTCAGCTTCTCCATCCCCAGGTTAGACAGACAGCTGATTAATCAGCAGTGTGCCCAGGTGTCCAAGAAGGCCAACATCATCCTGGCTTCCATCAGAAATAGTGTGTCCAGCAGGACCAGGGCAGTGATTGTTCCCCTGTACTCGGCAGTGGTGAGGTCACACCTTGCATCTTGTGCTCACCTTTGGACCCCTCATTACAAGAACAATGAAGTGCTGAAATAAGTCCAGAGAAGAGCAACAAAACTGGGAAAGGGTCTGGAGCACAGGTCTGATGAGGAGCAGCTGAGGGAGCTGGGGTTTTTTAGCTTGGAGAAAAGGAGGCTGAAAAAGGACCTTATCATTCTCTACAACTCCCTGAAAGGAAGCTACGGCAGGTGGGCATCGACCTCTTCTCTCAGGTAACAAGTGACATGACAAGAGGAAATGGCTTCCAGATGTGCCAAGGGAGGTTTAGTTTAGATATCAGTAAAAACTTCTTCACTTAAAGATCATCAAGCGTTGGAGCTAACCACCCAAGCAAGTGGTGGAGTCACTATCCCTGGAAATACTTAAAAGAAGTATAGATGTAAACCACCTGGGATGTGATTTGGTGGCAGATCTGGCAGTGCTGAATTAATGGTTGGACTTGATGATCTGGAAGCTCATTCCCAACATAAATGATTCTAAGTCTAGCACATTGGTAAAGGAAAGACTCTGGCCTGACTTTGGCCAGATTCCACTTGGAAGTACACACATCAAGGACAGTCTTTGGCCTTTCCCAGTTCATGCGCACTTACCAGAAGCCTGAGAGATGCTTGAGAATATTTTGCGCTCAAGAGCCCAATGATGGCAGAGCTTTCAAGAAGTATTTGTACCATTAAGTACTTTCATTCTTTTCAATGTTTTGTTAGTGCTGCGGGCTTGACTCTACAACCCTGTTCACACAAAATTCCCCCTAGCTTTAATCAAAACGAGTAATGACTAGAATATGGGACTGTACAGTAGTGAAACCTGCTCACAGTTCTGCCATTTTCAAACATCCTTGAAGAATATCTAGCTCACATGAACTTGGCATGTGAAAAAGCAATATCTGATAAATTTCAAGGACTCCACTCTGGCCTATTTTTTATGTCTGAAGGTAGGGAAGGTCATGTGATATGTTCTATACTATTTTAATACTCTGTCTTAGGAATTCCTGAGCTTTCTCAAAAGGTGTCTGGAATATACATTTAATACATTGCAAGGCAACCAGCTACAAACCCAAACAGTTAGTGGAAAAGTAACATTTCTCATTATTATTATTATTATTATTACTAAATATTCAAAAGATGATTGATTATCGATAATTTTTAACTCAGAGCACCACAGACACTGAAGATAAGTTTACCAAGGTTTCTAAGTGTTTTCTAATTGATCTTGAAATGGTTTTAATCAGACAAATGCCACAAAAGAATAGTAAAAAAAACTAGTGAGTAATGAAAAGAGCACAAAAAAAAAATCTTTCAAGGAACTTAATTGACTTTATAAGAAAAAATGCATATAGTCTGTGGAAATTTAGCTGTGTCAAAAGTGGGGAAAATTATGATTTATTATGAAAGTCTTTAAAGATGACTTATTAAAAGAAAAGTAAAGGTGCAGACTACAGGATGGATGTAATCTTGGCAGGAAAAATTTAAAAAAACAAAACACCAAAACAAACCCACAACCTGTGACATCTCAGAAAAATAAATTAGCCTGAAACAACATCACAAACATGTCAAATACAAGGCTGGAGAAAACGGAACAAATATTCTCAGAAACTGCTGCCAAAAATGCTGTTTTCATTTTCTTTAATGAAACAGGATTATATCACCATATTCCTAATCCAAAATCAAACTTTCCTAGATAGCGTAAATGACTATGGTCTTTATTTCCAGATACATGGAAATTATCTGCTACCAGTGTTGCCATTTCAGTCAGAGGGTTAAGGGCACCTATATAGAAATATGCTAGATTTTATTGAATTAGTTTAGTCAGATGGCAAAATCAACTGAAGTAAACAGAAGTTCTTTCATTCATCCTGGATTAAGTTTATTTTAACTCAAATGGGTCTCTAGAAGAGAATCAAAGCCACAGCTTCTGTAATTAGGCACAGAAAGACACATAAACTTTCAGTGGAGTAAATCCAACTGATTAGTCACCATTTCTTTTTGATTCTGTAAGGCTGGAATAACAGATAATAGTTTTTCCATCAGAAATGAGGATAGCTATCAACTGAGCTTTACAGTTCTTTGAAAATGTAAAAATAGGCAAGTAAACAGGTGATTTTAGTCTACTGCCCATGCAATTGCACTTTTCTCCTGAAAAAATCCAAACCCACAAAAAGCATAGAACCTTTTCACTAGGCAGTCAAATACACATTCAGCATTTTCTGAGAAAATGTGGAGTTGAAGGGAAAAGAGGAATTTGAAGAATTTTGGGATGTTTAGAAAATAAAGCATTCCACAAATATTATCCTTTTATTTTTCTGCATAGTTAATGACAGAGCATTTTACAGAGTAGGAATTGTTATTCCTTTCTGTAGTCAAGTTTCACATTGTTCAGAACACAATCAAGACTGAGAGTCTACAGATTGAAAAAAACATTAAGAAATTTTCTGTGATGCATAAACGGAAAGAAGGAGAAGAAAAAGAAAATGTGTAATAGATCCTACACAAGAGCAGACTACAGAAATAATCATATGCATAATATCTCACAGGAAAAACCCAACATCTCAAAGTAAAGCTTTCTGAAATAGATTTAAAAGTCCAAGGTAAGTGAAAATGCTACAGTGAAACTGTGTACCCTGAGAATGAGATTTGTGATGGAATATGTTCCTTCCATTAAAATGAATTTAAAATGCAAACTTGATTCTTTATTCCCAAAATGATTGTGTGGAGAACATTTTCATGATTTCTGTGCTGCCACCTTCTTTTCTGATCTCAAGAAATTCCCTTTTACATGCAATAAAAATTATCCTGTTCAGATGGAAACCATAAGGACTGGTATTGTCAAATGTGTCAAACTTAACAGCTTTTCTTCTCACAGCATAATCTACCCAGTAATTCTTGCACACTACTGGGATGTTGATTCTTCCTTCCACTTCTGCACTGCAGAAACTTTACTGCCAATTTAACAATTTTCTTTCTAAGAAGTAACCTTGCTTTTGTTGATATTCTGTTCCTGGGTTTGTGGCAAGCTTTTTCTAAACTCACAAATAAATGGGCAACCAGTTTGAAAACCCCAGGAAAAACCCTTTGGAAACTCAGTTTTGCTGTAGAAATTCTGCACAGATGTACACAGCTGGTGTTTCGTGATTGCTCATTCTTGGAGCATTCATGAATGTCTTTGTTTCTTTATGTTTTCTGTTTTTATAACATTGAGTTTATAACATGGTTTAAAGTAAAGGATAACACATCTTTTTTATTTCTAGCATTGCTGCAAACAACTTATGATGAGGACTTCTAGAGCAGAAAAAAGTCTTAAACACTATCCTTGAATCCAAATATCAATATGCAAGCAAAGTTGATTTATTTCATGTCTGTAAGGCAGGTATTTTTGTTTCCAAGGACAGTGCATGTCAGAAGGTTCTAAAACAATAATAGTTTTTAAAAAAATGCTCAGGGTTCCACTTGAATATAGTTTATTTTTCTATCCTTGCTACAGGCCAATTCAGAAGAAACTATTTTGTTCTGAATTGAATAATGTGCAAAATGATCTGAGATGAAAGGTACTATATAAATTTAAAAGCATTATGAAGGTCTAAATGCCACACTACTTGTTGAAAGCTAAATGCTCTTCTTGTCACTTGGCACATGTCATTCAAATTAACCCAGCTTTTAGGTTTTCATTTTGCTACTTGTCTGTTGGAAAACCTGTATTACAGTTCTGGAGAGCTGTTTGTTGTGTAAGGGTAAATGTGTAAATGAGGTCTTGTATTTCATTTCCTTCCTATAAAGCAGGGTCAACTGTACCTAGAGACACCACTATAAAACCTCTTCTCAAAGGTCTTGAATGATGGAGAATTCTCACTCTCTGCAAACATGATTTTATTTTCTATTCCATTCTATCTCCTTTTCTACTTCTTATTGTGTAAACTGAGCTGTTTACTACAATGAAGAAATTCTTTGTGCTCCTGATGAAGTCTGTTAAGTAGTCACAAATACTAAATGGACAACTTGTGTGATACCACTATATTTCTTTGTCTAGCCTCTACATTAAGTGTACCTGAAAGTGTTCAGCAAAGGAATTAAATACCCTGGGGTTCTGTCTTCTAAACTAAATTTTATTGTAAAGATTATCAATGTCCTGTATATTAAATAACACAGGATTTACAAAGCCTGAAGACCTCTCTCTTGAAGATCCTTCTTTGGCCAGGGTGAAGACTACCTTCTTATTGCTTGTTGGAATAAGTTGTAGCATTCGTTGGTTTACAGGGTTGCCACACCCAAGAGAAATATCATATTGTTCTTAAATTGCCTTAAATCACTATCATGAAGGAGTGGTTTGGTCCATGTTATAGAATCACCAGCAAATACATTGGTAAAAAGCAGGTTTTAGTAAGAACTTGTCAGACTTTGTAACAGAGTTTGACTCCAATGTTCACTCTATCACTTATTACACAGATGAAATGTATGTAAGAAAATTGGGTTAGAATCAATTTAGAATGACTTAATAGAGACTGGGTACCAGCCTTAGATGGTACCATAAGAACAATATTTTTTTGCTTTTCTATTTTTGTCCAGAAGAATGTTTTCTTATTTGTAATGCACTATGTGTTTCAGAAAATGATGAAGGGTTAATGTAGACAATCTTCTTCCCTTCTAGTTATTTTTAAATATCAATAAATATTTTACATCCCATTTAACTTAGTCAGCAATACTTTTCAAACCACTTTTAAATTAATGGGCATTTAAGTTATTCAGTTGCTTTTTCTTAGCCTGAGTTTAATTTAATTTTTTTTTTTTTTGTCAAGGGATAAATCCCCTGAATTAAAAGATTCAGATTGGACAAGGTGTAATGTCTTTAATCAGTAAGGCTTGAAGAAAAATTGGTATCCCCCAACGGAGATATTACTCTGTCAGAGAAATTAAACCTGAAGAAGGAAAAATAATGAACCAGGTGACACTGAATATTGAAAAGTTACTTAATTTTTTGTGGTAAATGGGAAGCTTACAAAGACAAATGTAGACCCTGAGAAAACAGAAAAAATTATTCTGGCAGTAGTGTTTTCATTCCCTAAAGAAGTCATCTTGAGAAATCATGAAGAAAAATACTAAAATACAGGACTTTTTAAATTAATATTTTTAATTCACAGATTTAACCATATAGCACATATACATGTGTGTGTGCATTAAAATAGTTATGATATTACTAATTATGATTTTACTGATATAACTAATTTAATTTTTTGCAAATGGAACATTAACAGAGAGAAATCAAATTCTTAATAAGGAAATCAGTGTGTCAGAGTCTCATTCTTTCTGGTCAGGTTTTTTTCAACATTCTCTGAGTGGAAGATGCAATATTTAACATCACATTTACTTGTGTGGACATAGTTGATGTCAGTGGAATTTCTGATTTAGCAGAGTGATACAAAATATATTGAAAGAAATAAATGAAAATTACACTTACAAAAAAAACCAAATTGCAGTATGTGGTTCAATCACAACACCAATGAAGTCCCAGATATCAAGTTCTGCAACACATTCACCATCACTGTTCTGGGTGTCCACAGTTACTGGGAAGGAGAACATGAGTTGAAACCAGCTCATGCTCATTGCTCTCTTTGAAGCTATGTTAGTTGTTTAGGTTTAGGGCTGGGCCACATATTCACTTTTCTCATCCTTATCTCTCCTTTCCTCATCCTTATTCTCACCTAAATAGAGCTGTGCAGGAACATAGGTGCATAAAACATATGTAAGTACTGATAGATGGTACAATAGGAGCGAAAATCCTAAAGTCTGGGGAGTGTAATTTACCAACAATTGGGTAGTGTTAAAACTGACCTATGCTTGAATAACTTTCTAGCTATAACTGCTATTCTTCACCTTGAACTTGATGAATATCCATCCAATGTATGAGTTCTGTTCAGATATAATTAAAACATAATTTAAATACCTAAAAGATATTAACTTTATTTCTTTTATTCCCACAGTTCAGCAATTGCTTTGGCTGCATACATCTCTCCTTACTCCCATGCCCAAATTCATGTCACTGTGTCAGATCTAAGACAAAGAAAGTAAGAAACATATCTAAATACATGGATGTCAAGGGAGTGATTTACCTAGCAACAGTAACTATGTGAAAGTTTTTCAGAAATGTCTGTGTATGTAATGGTACCTTAATGGCTTGCATTTTAGAGGTTTGAAGAAATGGCTGGGAGGATTCTAGCTAAGCAAAGCATCAAAGGCATGCAATGTACATGCATTCTGGGAAATACAATGTCATTAGTTCACAAAGAAATTTATGCTCATGCTTTCCATAAATATTGTAAAGATTTTGTTCATAAATCCATAACTAGAAAAACATTATTTTAAACTGTGCTACATTGGATATAACAAATACGTGAACAGAGGAAACATGTTAGGATAAATGTTTCTCTGTTCTAGTAGGTGTCATTTTTTAAAAGCAAACCACTGCATAAAGAATTATCTGAAGTGTTGTAACAATAACCCTGAGAATAAGGAGAGGTAAAAAGCTGAGATGGTACTGTGATATATAACTAACTACTGCTGTGTCAGTAACGCACACTGCTGACCAATGACCCAGGGGATCAAACCCCAATGTACCGAGTGAACAGCTTTGTCTTAAACAATGACACTTAATAGATCCTACTAAAAGAAAATGGTACTCCCATCAATTTAGCATAGTAACAAGTGAGAATAGGTTTAAATATTTTAAATCCAGAATAATCCAACTGAAGACTTAATCAAAGTCACTATGCATAAGGACCCATGCAATTTAAATTCAATGTGCAATCTAAAGCAGAGTATCCAGGAGAGATCACAGCTCAGTAAAAAACATATTTTCTATTTTTTCTTTTCTATTCCAACCTATCTCCTCTTTTTCCACAGACGTTTGCCTTCCATTCCTGTAAATTCAGTGTCTTTTAAAAAGCTAGTGTAACCTGAGTCACCAAAGTCACCAAGTATCTACTTTGATGTAGATAACCTGTAGTGAACCTCCAATGAAGATTAAAAAGATTAAACTCAGAAAAATCATCTTTCATTATAGAAAAATAATTAACTTTTTAAATAGGAAAAGTTCAAATTAGATCAGACTGAACAGTAATAAAGAAGAGCTTACAGCTCATCCTGACCATTATGCCTTTACTTCCAAGTGTGGTTTAGGCAACTTTGCAAACTGTAACGAACTCAGCATGTTCCATATTGGATGACTCCAGTCATCTCCAAAGGTGCTTGATGCTCCTCTAAGGAGGATCTCCTTCTCTTCTTTCCCTGCTGAAGGCCCTAAACATTTTACTCCCAATGAACAAATTCAGTTCTAAGGATTGTCCCTGTACCTGTCTGAGCCAGTATTACAGAAACTCACAGCTGAGAAAAAACAGCACAAAGCACCACGAGTGAATCTAGCCATGTCTCTCTGCTTGTTCTTCTAAGACATGTTTCTTTTCCTGACAATATTTATTGCATTTTTCCTCTCCTACAGCCTTCTTCAACCTGGCATATTAGAACTGTTTCTTTGTCTGCCTTTCCCACAAGACATTTCCTCAACTTTGAGTCTTTGCATGTAGTTTCATTCCTCCTCTTCCCTAACAGTCACTGTAACAGCTCATCTTTCCCCTTCCCAGCTCTTCAAGACTGAAAAGGTATTGCCAGTGCTATTCCTCTACCTCAATCAGTTGCTTCTGTCAGACTGTCTAATCCCTCATTTCTCCTTCCACTCATCTTCCCACATCAACAGTCACTTCCTCTTTCTTTACAGACTCTTCCAGTTATCTCCAAAATGATGGAACATTGTAACATTAAAATGGTGGTATCAGGATCACACAATCACAGAAATAACTAGGTTGGAAAACAACTTTGAGATCATCAAGTCAACCTATTTCTAACACCGCCTTATCAACTAAACCATGGCACTGAGTGCCACATACTGTTTTTTTTAAACAGCTCCAGGGACGGTGACTCCACCACCTCCCTGGGCAGTCCATCCCAGCACTCAATCACTCTTTCAGAGAAGAACTTTTTCCTAAAGTCCAGCCTAAACTCCCTCTGGCACAGCTTAAGACTGTCCTCTCGTTCTGTCAGTTGTTGCCCGGGACAAGAGACTGACCCCCACCTGGCTACATCCTCCTTTCAGGTACCTTTCAGGTAGAGAGTGATGAGGTTTTCCCTGAGCCTCCTTTTTTCCAGGCTAAACAACCCCAGGTCCCTCAGCCATTCTTTGTAGCCCTTCACCAGCCTTGTTGCCCTCTGGACATGTTCGAGCATCTCAACGTCCTTCCTAAGTTGAAGGGCCCAGAACTGGACACAGTACTCAAGGTGTGGCCTCACCATTCCCAAGTACAGGGGAAGACAGACATACATGACTCAATTCTTGATAATTTTACAGATGACAGGAGAATGTGGCTTTTGCACTATTTTCAAATGAAATGACTACAGATTAAGAGAACCTCAGGCAAAGAGATCTACACTACAGGAAGTACTACCAAGCAAATAAACCCTAAATACTGAAACAAAAGCATTTTACCTAAATTTGACTAAACTAATTCAGTTAGCAAGACTGTGTGGACAGCTCCAGTAGCCTTACTATTCCATTCAATTCTTCCTGAAGAAATATTTGCAACTATGTATTTTTAAGCACTCCAGATTTTCACTTTCCAAAGAATTGATTATTTTAAAATTCTACTTTACAAGCTGTTGCTGAGGTGCTGTGATTTCCGTTATTTGGATGTTAACTTCTGATCTTTCCTTGTCCCTTCCCATACATTTTGCTTATTTAGTTCCAATATGTCTGTGGCTGGTTTTAGCCACATACTTGCTACCACCATTTCTTTTGTTGGTAAGAAGAAGTAAGTGAGCATAAATGATGTCCGTGTTGTGTGCTAAGAGCTCTGTGATTGAACCGTCTAGATGTAGCCTAGCCTTAGCACTCCCACCTTGTGTTCTTTTTTTCTTTTTCCTGCTGTCATTATCTGCCTTACGATATTTACGTACGTGGTTCTCCCTCTATAGCATGCAGACCACATGAACTCACTTTGTTTGCCTGGATAATTCACCTTATCTGACCAGCTACAGAGGTTAAGTACTAGTTTGACATGGGTCTTGGGCTCGTATCTGAATATCACCTCCGCTTCTCTTTCTCACATGAAACTAATTAAATCCTGGCTTTTGTCTGTATCTAAACCAAGAAAATCACACATAATCTTCTTGTTGTTCCTTTAACTGATGAATGCCTTGACTGGAGATTAACAAGGTACCATTGTGTTCTAGAGAAAAGGTAGAATAAAAAAAATCTACAGAAAACATAAAAAATGTACCACCTTTAGAGTCGGTTAGTAGTATTTTCCATGCTAACAATGTATTCACCTGTTAGTAAATACTGATATTTTGGGAAAGTACACAGATGTAAAACCTACTTTCCTTATAGTGAAGAAGGGAGGAGGAGAGGCAGCTACTTAGATATGACCTTGGTTCTTACACTGTTTAGGGAAGATTTTTGTCAGAACAGAGAATTACTTGATCTGGTTGAGAAATATTCTAATTTCAAACTGCTACCAGGGCAGAAAATAATAGCCGCTGATGAGATGCATCTCAACTGAACCATGTGTTCATGGGCAGCATGAAGTAAGTTTGCATGAAGTCCCAGATCTTAAAAGTCATGGTACGTGTGTTTTGCAAAGGTTAATGGAAATTCCATTTATGAAATACTATTTCTGGACTACAGCTTTGAGATATTGAATAAGAGTATTCTTATTCTCCATGGACCTTCTCTTAATGGAATGAATGTTAGTTAGGAAAAAAAAAACAAACGGCAAAATTAAAAAACAACTACAGCACTACAGATGTTCTAAGATTTATTTTCTTCATTATCCATGTATGCTATCTGTGCATTTCATTCTATTTTAATTTTTTGTCAGGCATTGCAAAGACCTGTCAAGTGTTATATTCCTTTTCAGGTACCCATCACTTAATTTATAATAAAAATTTCAGTGCACATCAAAAAACCCAACCTTTTATAAAAATTTGTTGTGACAGATTTAAGCTGTGTGAAATTTTAAGTATTTGTAGAACTCTTAAAGTCATGTATTTAATTTCCAGCAAAACAACTTCTTTCTGAAATACAAAGAGTGTATTATACATCCCATCCATAATGTACAGGGTATGTTAACAAAACTATCCGGGCAAACAACAGAGTAACACTCTTGTAAAAGGGACATTTTTTAAAATGACATAGCATGTATGACACAAAGTTGTGTCATAAATGAAAATTGAAAAATTAAAAGGGTCAGATGGCTCTTTTCATGCTTGTTTATAAATTTTATACATACATGTATGGGATTCATTGTAGAGTTTAATCTTTATTAGTAGCTTTTAGTGGTTATACTTTCCAAGAAACATCATTTTGGTTCAGTGATTAAAATAAGGTCTACATGTATTTTATGTTAAATTTAATACACAAGCTTATCTTTTACAAGTATATTTAGTTGTGATCCCTAGTTGAAATTTCCTTCATGTCTTCAGGTTAGAAACCACAAAACACTATAGAGGGGGAGAAGATCCGTCAGCTGCTGCACAAAACCCCCACTTGCTTGCTAAGATTTAATTGCTGCAATGGGAGTCAGCACTAGTACTATTTGCATTTTGAGAAGTTACTCTCTCCTGTGGTATGGATGCTTTGTTTATAGTGAATCACTGTTTTAATGTGAGTAACAACATAGAACTTTTATACAAGTATTGGTCCTTTTTATTAGCATGACACATCTAGTTTGATAAGCCTTTATCAAGCCTGTTACCTATAAGAATGAAGCTTACTGCTATACATATGGAATGAAGTGAATGACAAAATTTGACCTCATTCTTACATGGATTGTTAAACCTAATAAGAAGAATTTTTCCGTTCCCATGGTGTATGCACTCCTCTGCATGGCTTACAATTTGCTCATTTATATTAAAGCTTTCATATTGTCATTTTCATATAAGAACATTCTTTTAACATTCAAATAGTTTGGATGATACTTATAGTATTTTTCTGGAAATTCATTTAATAAAAATATCTGTGGATGTAACTTCATGACACTCTGACAATTATTTAATTGGAACAATTTTTTTCCCCAACATGATGTGCCACTTAAATAATTTTACTGAATAAAATTTTGAATGACTGGGGAATGAGAAAAGTGTGCTCTGTATCTCGATTTTCAGATTTTTGAATGAGAAATAATAATGTTGAAATCTGCATGATATGTGTTGCACAGCATGGGAAACTGACAGAAATATTTTTCTATCTTCTCTAATGGATTATGAAACAGTTGATTCTTTGCCAGAATATTTCCTCATTACTTGTTCAGCTCAGAAAAATCCCTCATCATCCACCCAGCATGTCTGTATGAATTGTCAATAGAGAAATCATCAGCTAAGCTGAATATGAGGCTGGAAGTTAGAGTTCTGTAAAGTGTAGGAAACAGTGAGATTTTAAAAAGTCCTACTATTTTCACTGAAATTAAAAGAAAAAGCACATTCTCCTTTGTAATATAAGACTGGCATCTCTTATGTTTCAGCCATGAGAGGACAGTTTCAGTGAAAGAAGTTTATAAGTCTGACAGTGCAGCAGAGGAAACCCTTGAAGGTGCCCAGCCAGCTATTGTAGGATTGATGTTGTAACATGATGACTTGGATCAATGGAATTGAAAGACAAACAAGAAAATCTCAAAGAAAATCACTTCGTTCATCAGCTCATCATTTCTCTCCGTAAACACTCCCATTTTATATGATTTATTTTAATACTTGGGAAAGTGGTTCACCTAACATATACAGAGACAAAAGTAATTTCCAGGTTACAAAGTAAAAATCTAACTGAGAATTGAGAGTTTTGGCTGCAAAGCAAGAAATAAATTTTTCATGCTTCTGTATTTCAGATAAGAGACAGCTGGTTAGTACATACAACTATAAAAATCCACACAGAATTGATCCTTGTAAAATGTCATGTTCTTCCAGAAAATCTGAGATCTAAAGCCAAAATGACCAAGGAAATCCTGTATCTTCAGAAGGGCTCAGTATCTACAATGATTGTGGTTGATGGGGTCAGAAGAAAAAGCCATGGTAGCCAAATGCAAAATACCTTAAATCAGTTATATGTGTGATAGAGCATAAATAACTCAGCTGAAATCTAGTGTATGTTAGCATTCTGGCAATTTTCACTTACAATGATTCCTGTCAAAACCTGTAAACCAATTTGATAATTAAAAGCAGGCAAAAAACCAAAGAAATTCTGTTTAAATTATCACTATACTGTATTCTTTTCTGTTAAACAAAAACACCTTTAGTTTCTTGTGCTTTGACCATTTATTGAGATAGAAATTCAAGGTACTTTGTGCACACATGGAGCCCTTTAATTATGCCATTAAAATCGTGTACTTTTGTAGTGAGATAATGAGTTTATTAAATAGATTCTTTGACATATTCTGTAGGAAGCTTGTGATTGGCAGCTGCTGCTGCATCTTCAGGGCAGTCATGGAGTAAGGGACAATACAAAGACTCTACCTTAAGAGATGCACAACATTACCCTTCAGGCATTTTAACTGGTAGGGATTGTGATAAAAAAATTATCTTAATATCTGTAATGTTTTAGTGGCTGAACTCCACTCTGTTGTAAACTTTCTAGGAAATATGAAATACAAATAATGGATTGTAATTGAGAACAAGTTATGCCACAGCTAGCATGTTCACAGAAGAGCTAGCAAGCATGAATGTTGTCTGTATTTCCTGTTGTACTCACTACTTCAAGAGATATTCAGAATTTCAATTTTATTATCATAATCTGGTTTGATCTGGTGAGGTTCCTATCACTGAAGGAAAGAATAAATTACTTAATAAACTTTAATGCCAGCTTGCTGGTACTACTAATAGAAGAATCTTCAAAGCATTCCTTCTTTGGGCTGCAGTACATTTGGGCACCTGAAATGAAGCAGAAATATAAATTGGTGATCAATCTTTAATGAAAAATGTTGATGTCTTGGTCTTCTTTTGTCCATGTGAATTTCACAGGAAGATGCCTGAGTTCCAGTTCATACACAAAACATTTTGTTATTATGAGGAAATATCATCTGCTCATGTGGACTTCACCATGAATGTGTGAATTTGTTTTCAATTACCTGACTCTCTTCTGGTGAGGATGAGCAGTCCATGGTATGTGCTACAACTTTTTTGCATGTAGAGTTGGAGGGCAGCAGGAACCAGATAGCCCAGGAGAGAGGGAAAGCCAGTTGTTGAGAGACAGCAGAGCAGGAGGGGCAGCACCCTCAAAGATAAAGGACATTGTCCCACGGTGCTCAAGGGAAAAGAGCAGCTCCATTTGGTTTAGCTGACAGTTCAGATCACCAGGCTAGCTTATAACCAGAAGGCAGGTCCAAGACAAAGCTGGAAAGTCAAGCCCACAGGTCAGGAACAGCAAGATATACAGGTGACCACATGCACAGACAAAGCTGTAATATAGCTCTGGCAAAGACAGGGCTAAGTATCTTAGCCTAAAAACATTTCTTGTGCAAAGAGCAGCAGGATATTAAAAAGGCTTCTCACAGCCTTTTCCATCCAAGCAGTTTTCCCAACATTCCAACCCTCATTTCCACAGCTTCACCAGATCAGAGCTGGCCTTGAGTACAGTTAAACCCCAGAAGGGAAGCAGAAGAAAACTCAGGACTCTGACACATAATTAACAATGTTAATTTTTGCAACTGCATGCTATACCTGGTGTGAACAGTTACTACCAGCTTTCATAAATTGAATAAATTAATAATGTGTAGAATTAGTTTTATCTCCAGCATGCAGATGAAGTTAGTCTCTGAAAAAGAAATTCTAAACTCACCAGTAACTTGACCTCAGTGAATGAGGCCAGGATTTCATCCACAGAATTCAAATGAGTTTCCAAAGATCACAAAAGAGTCTTGAAGTCCCTCTTTTATGTATGGAAAGAGTTCTCATGACAGTTAATAAGCTTGCATTGTCTTTATTTTTTGTGTTAAGAACTGAGTCTACATTTGTAGCAAAAACAAGTGTAAAAATGACAACAATTTACCTGAGGCTTCCAATTTAATTTGAGAACTTTATTTGCTTCTAAAGTACATCATTTGCAGCACAATATATTTTTCACTTTCTTGAACTTGATGGGACAAAGAATGTAGTATGTACATTCTGATCATATGCACTGGTTTTGATTGGGGTAGAGTTAAATTTCTTCACAATAGGTGGCATGGGCCATGCTTTGGATTTGCGTTGAAAACAGCATTGATAACCTAGAATATTTTTTTGTTATTGCTGAGTGGCACTTACACAGACCCAAAGCCTTTTCTGCTCCTGACCCCACCGCACTAGCAATAACACTGGGCATGCAGAAATAGTCGGAAGGGAACAAAGCTGGGATGGCTGACCTCATCTGACCAAAGGGAAACTCTGTGTGGTGTCACGCTCAGTATATAAAGCTGGGGGGAGAGGAAGGAAGGGGAGCATGACATTTGTGGTGATGGCATTTGTCTTCCCAAGTCACTGTTACAAGCAATGGAGCCCTGCTTTCCTGGGGATGGCTGAACACCTGCCTGTCCGTGGGAGTGGTGAATGAATTCTTTGTTCTGCTTTGTTGTGTGCACAGCTTTTACTTTCCCTATTAAACTGTCTTTATCTCAATCCATGGGTTTGTTTTCACTTTTCTGATTCTCTCCCCGATCTCACAAGGGGACAGTGAGCAAATAGCTCTGTTGGGCTTAGTTGCTGGCTGAGGTCAAACCGTAACAGCATAAACCCAAAGATTTCACAGTTTCTGCAATCTGGATTAAAATAGTAAGTCTTACATGTTCCTATGCTTTGCCACATTCCAATTTCTTTATGGAAATGAGAAAGTCATGCTATATGTTAATATAATTTTATAACATTCAACTAATTACAAAACTTTGCATTTTCTTAATTTAATTTTTTTTCAGTTTTATAAATTCTCCCAATATTACTTTCTTTTATCTCTTTCTGTTTTGAAATATGGATTTGTTTTAGTCACAGACATATGAAAGCAGATTTGAAATCTCCAGGAGGAATACATCATGGACAGCTTTGGTTGCAAGAAAAAACAGGTAAGATGCAGAACTTTAGTTTTTGCAAAAAACATTTCAGATTTCATTTGCCCTTTGCCTTTCTGTCTTGCATTATATTCAGATATGCATACACTCACATGTGTATGAATCCACACACATGTCAAATACTGTGGTTTTTTTAATAGGACTGAGAATTTTCTTCAATTCTGTCTGTAAAAAAAAGTCACAGTATGATCAAGAATCTTCATTTAATCCAGTTAAACCTCCAATTTCATGGGACTATATCTAAACAAATGTTGCTCAAACTGACTCTCATTGTCTGTCTAGTTTTAATTCAGGTAAGACCCAGCATATTTTTTCCAAAAGCTTAAGAATTTTTGACAATGTTTTTCTGTCTTTATTCTCAACAGCTTTACTCTAGATTTCATTTAGTGCTTAGTCATTTATTCCCAGAATTGCTCTAGAATTTGCCTCTTGTGCATTTTCGGTTCTTTCATAGAATAATAAAATGGTTTGGATTGGCAGGGACAGCTTCCACTAGACCAGGTTGCTTAGAGCTCCTCCAATATTACTTTGAATACTTCCAGTGTTCACAACTTCTCTAGGCAAACTCTTCCAGTGACTCATCACCCTCACATTTCTTCCTTCTCTCTAATCTAAAAGTACTCTTTTTCAGATTAAAATCTGACATAAATCTGCCTTCTTTCTGTTTGTTTGTTTGAAATCATTGTCCCGTCAGTCTTGGTCAAAAGTCTTTCTCCACTTTTCTTATAAGTTTCCTTTAGATACTGACAGGTGCTATAAGGTCTTCCCAGAGCCTTCTCTTCTTCAGGTCAAAAATCCCCAACTCTGTCAGTCTTCCCAAGCAGACAAAGAGTTCCAGCCCTCTGATAATTATTGCAGCCCTCCTCTGGATCTGTTCTAAGAGGTCTATGTCTTTCTTGCTCCAGAGACCTCAGAGCTGGATGCACCACTCTAGGAGGAGTCTGACAACAATGAAGTAGAGGCACAGAACCACCTCCCTTGACCTGCTGGACACATTTCTATTTATGCAGCCCAGGATGCAATTGGCTTTTTGGGCTGTCAGCGCACACTGCTGCCTCATGTCCAGTTTTTCATCCACCAGCACCATCAAGCCATTTTCCAAAGGGCTGCTCGGAATCCCTTAATCCCTCAGACTATATCAATGTTGGGGATTATCCTGTCCCAGGTTCAGGGCCTTGTACTTGGACTTGTTGGACTTCATGAGTTTCTCATGGATCATTCCTTCAGGCATATCAGGTTCAACATGCAGCTTGGTATCACATGCAAACTTGCTGAGGTTATACTCAATCCTACAGTCTGCATAACAGATGACTGATCCGTTTACCCACCCTTGGGGGACACCACTCAGAAGTGACTTTCATTCTGAATGGTGAATGCTCAAAGTAAACTGTTAACAAGATGTTCCATATGATTCTCAGGTTTTCTAGATGGTCTTGACTTCATACGCTGTTACGCAAACTGATACAACAGCAGGCGTGCTCAAGGTTTCTCAACTGAGCCCCCATAATTACTGAGATAACCAGAGACAGTGATTTACTTTAACTACTCCCTACATGTATGGGTATCCATACTCACGTCAGGCCAGGAACTGACCCTGCTTTCAAGGGGTTTTTTTAGGGTTTTTTATTGTTGTTGGTTTTTTGTTGCTTGGATTTTTGTTTGTGGGGGGGTTTTTTTGGTAGTTTTTTGTTTGTTTGTTTTTAATTTATAGATGTGTACTAGTTTGAAAACAAACCAGTGAGGGATTGCAAGTCAGAATTATAATTTAATAGGAAAATTAAAATAAATGCAATAGTACAAGAAACACTGACAGAGTCAGGATACAACCTGACACTGTTAGTCAAGGTGGTAGTAGCAGTCCAAGTGAAGTGGTTCTGTTGAGGCAGTGATGCTGTAGAAGGGTCTGGTCTTCACCTGAAGGTCCAGTGATAGCTCTTGTCCTGTGGACATCCAGTAGGCGGTGCTGCCTGTGCTGTTCTAAAGCCCAGGTTATATCCAGTTGGGAATGCTTGACTCCTCCCCCCTGGGTGGATCATCTCACAATGGGATGAAGTAATTCCAGTGAGGTGGTTTCAGCGAGGCAATTTCATGAATCATGTGGTGGGTTCTTGATGGCCCATTAACAGAGACAACACCCCAGCGGAAGCTATCAGGGATGAGTCATGGCAGGAGATACGGAACAGGGCCTCACCTGCTTTAACAGCTTATGGAGATGGTAACAGAATGTATCTTACATTGTAACCTAGGACAAGATGGCAGGTATTTTTTTGTTGTCTGGGTTGTAAAACACTTCCATGTTTTCTTTTGCTCTGTTTTTCTGTTTATTTTTTCCTATAAATAAATAAGCAAAATGCTATTTAGAAATGGAGTACCTTAAGATAATGAAAATGAAAGTATAGAGATAAGCAAATCTATAAAGGACTTCACAGAAATAACTGAGAAACAACTGAAGCAACTGAATTTCCTAGCACACAGATCAAAGAGGGTAAGAAACATTTATAAGAAAAGAATAAAATAACTATCAAACACTATTAAACTATTAAAAACTATTTATCTGGCCATATAGTATAACATTAAGGATTAAAATTGAATGTCGAAAATTAATTTTGTTGTACTATGTTCTTGCTGACTTTTTTGGTGATGTGACATGAATTCAGCAGCTCTCCATGGTGCTGACCTCCAACCTCCTCACCAAAATAAAATGGAAGGAATCCGATCCTATTATAATTAAGGGAGTTGAGAATGTTATAAAGGGAAAATGATAAAAGACGACCAACTGTCTACACTGCAAATTAGAATCACCTCACCACCAGGTCAGAACACAGCAGCATTTTAATCATATTCTATACAGCTCATGTTTGCAGTATTGACAAATCCTAATTGTAATGAAATACTATTTGTTCCCTGGTGTTGAATGTTTCTGTTGTAATGACTATAGTGATTTGAGCCAACTGAGCATATAATTCACTTTCTTGGTTAAGACTAAAAAGTTAAAAGTGAAAGCAATAGTAGAGAGGTGGAAAAGAGGGTAAGCATAGGTTGGATGCAGAGATGTTGAAAGGTCCTTTAAAACTTCTCTCTCCATAAAACCTGTCATTTTAGCATCAGATTGTTATCCAAAGGTACTTTTAAAACTGCAATGCAAACTCAAAATGGTACATAGCTGATGACATTACCACCTCTTGAAAACATTAATTAATATTTATATTCATAATAGATACTTATTTTTCTTTATGTAGTCACTGCAAGATTACTTTAATCACTGCAAAAATGTGTATATTGTCTATTGACTCTTGAGCATTTATCTGTACTCTGTTTTTTTGAACTTGGGAGATTATCTTCATAGTCATCACTATGATGCTCCAACAGAAATGTTGGAAAAAATTATTCAGTAGCATCATTCAAGTGTTAACAGAATAATAAAAGGTAGGAAAATTAAACAGTTTTATAAGGTTGTAGTGTAAGTTTTTAGATGTTCAGAGCTTTATTAACATCCTTAAAAAAAAAAAGTATTCCCTGTATAATTGCAGTCAGGTTAATGGGATAGGTGTGGGATAAACTACCAAGAAATTGTAGGTTGTAGTCTAATCTTCCACTGATTTATTAAGAACTTGAAAAAATTAATTTTTCATATCATGCCATAATCTTTTCTAGAGCAATAATGTAGTGTTTGGCCCATTATCTCCAAATAACCTGCTTAAGATGAAACTTAATATATTTTTGGTCGATCAATGTTAGGTGCAATCATCAAACACCTTACAACCTGATTGGATCTTTGTGGCGCTAGTAAGTATTTGCAGTGCATAGTGCCAAGTATCTCAACTGAAATAAAAATGAAACCTAATGCTTTAAAACTTACATAACTACTTTCCTACCTTTAAAATAAAAATATTTCTAGGGTATTTGAAATCTATTATTACTTTGAGAACACATTTGAATACTTTTAGATTATGCAATTCAGCATATGACATTTATAACTCAGGAAAAGTTAGGATACAGTCATTGTTTATAGATCAGATACTACAAATTTCTGTCAGTAAGTAGTGTGCAAGATCAGCAGTGAAAATAAACAGCCAAAACTTTACGATTCCTTGAAAATATGTTTCTTTGATTCCTGGGCCTATGAATTAGTTGAACTAAACCAGAAAATAATATTACTTACAACCTTTTTCTCTGATATTGACTTTTATTATAAATAAAACAATGTGAACAGTTAAAACATTGCAATTTTTTAAATCCAGAAGATTTCCATGTTAAAGGTGAATTCTGTACCTCAGTGTGAAAGACAATTTTTTATGAAAACATCCTTCTTGGTTCAAAAAGTCACTGTTCAATATTTTTAAAGTTTTGTTCTATATTCAAACATGCTGAATTTATATTAGTTCCTATGAAAAAGCTGAAAGAAAATGTTTTGTTGTTTGTGCTTTTCCTTCCATCTCTTACTTTTTAAATTCTTTTTCTTACTAACTCCCATTTGGAAGAAAAAAGACTGAGTAAGAAATGTAGAAAACAAGGGAAACTCAAAACTGAAAAAGAACTTTTTCTTTGTGCTCACTTACAAAGAAACAACAAATCCGAAAGCAAACAGAAGGGACAAGAGGAGGCAACCTTAATCACTGAACTGTGAATTACCTGACAGTACTGATTATTTCTTCCCAAGTTCCAGTTCAGCAAATTATTTTGAAACAATAAAAAAAAAGAAAAAGGAGTGTTTAATCTCTGGTAATGATAAAGGATCACAGAAGCATTATTTGTTTCTAAAAATTAACAATTTTACTCACAGTAAATATAACATTCAAGCCCCACTCTTTGCTTCTGTATAACTTTTCTATTAAGGTCCTTCTAGCCTGGCTTCTTTCTTGTCCTTTCTAGTTCTAAAATGTGAAGGCATGTTTTTAAGAAAAACAAATCCAGTAAAATAATATGTTGCCACATCACAACGAAGGTTTAAAAAAGAAAGATTAATTTAAAAAGTAAGTTTTCAGAGAAAATTTTCAACTATGTTCTCTGAATTCTGGATACAAATAAGAAGTTGTAAAAGGACTTTGCATTATCATTGTTCAGGGCAGCAATCATCTGAGTCAAGAAAAATCATCTCACCATAAAATAAATATTAAAATAAAAATGAAATCTAAAGTAACATAAATAATTGATTATACATGTCAATAAAATAATTATAAATAAAATTAATTATACATTTTTGATACAGGAGACACTGAAGAAAAAGAAATTAAGAACACAAGAAAAAGAAGGTTGAGACAAGGGGAAATAAAAAGGCAGCAAAATTACCTAAGAATTGAAAAGGAAAAATTAATATCCCAAGAGTAAAGAAATGGGAAAATGTCCTTTAGAAGAATAAGACCAGGCCTGGAGTTTTGAAACTGGCAAAGCACAGAGATGCCGAAAAAAAAAAAGACTAACAAACCGCTAGACTAAAACCACTTGGTTCATAGCTATAGACCTTTTTTTTTTTTATATTTTGCACATACAATATCATTAAAATTAAAAAATATCTCCCCATAACAAGGTTTGAACACTATTCATGGTTTTCACTGCCATTGAGAGTATGAACAAGTTTTCTCACACAACTCATGGAAGTACTCTTTGAACTGTATATTTACTATGAGAAAGACATTACATTCAGAAACACTGACTTATGACACTAGTCTCACGGTTCTTATAGTCAGGTATAAGGTCCTGACAGAAACAGCCATATGAATTTTCCTATGAAGATAGGTTATAATCTGTTTACCTTTTGGTAATGTTTAGTCTAAATTCATAGACATGCCATATAGTTCTGTGAAATTAAATGGATTTACACCTCAGTGGCTGAATAAAAAATAAACAGTAGGATTTCCTTTGCTTACTAACATTTACACATAAAGAAGTTTCAGATTATCGTGGTAACAACTGAGTTTGTGTATTATAATTCCTGCTCTCGTATTGTCTCTGGAGGAGCAGGACACTCATTCATTGACCTTTGGAGGTGGACAGTGAAGGAAAGAACTACACTGTCGAGCAGTCAAGGAAAGCAGTATGTTGTCATGCAGTTCAGGGAGGTCCACACTTGACATAGCAACAGTGGCTTGCATTGCCCAGGGATCTTCCGTATGCATATACAGGAAAAAGTTTGTTTCTCTCTACCTTGTTCTTACTCTATGATTACGGTCTTAACCCTTGGCCCTGTGAAGGCATCAGAACAAAAAAGCAGAACAAGAGAGTTACTCCTCAACTCCTCAGAGAAAATCTGACAAAAGAAGATGAATTTTGTGTGGCAGTCAACATTTGGAATATTTTATTACAATCTGGATTCAAGTATAAGATGAATCCTTTTATACTGTTTTTGCTCTTTAACCTGAACAAACTTGGAAAAACATAAATGAGTAATACTGAGTGACAACTATTCACAAAGGAGATAGAGAACAAGCTGACGTTATATTCTCACTTTGGGTCATTACCCTCAAATTCTCTTGTGACCTGTAAAACAACATTTACACTGTGAACTTACACATTATGACCCATGACATGATTTTACTTTTTAATGATAAATTGTTCTAAACTAAAAGCCAGGCAAGTTTCAGAGTCGCAGAAGAAGTTATGAAAGTGTATGAATTCTGAAGGTTCAAAATGAAGAGATGCCACCGCCTGTCTAACAGGAAGACCTTTAGGTGAAGACAGGCCTGGCACAAAGCTAGGTTCTCTGCTCTCTTTTTAGTTTTCAGTGTATATGTCCTATGTATGTCTTCTCTATTGCCTCCACAGGAAAATCTGCATGGTGGTTAAGCAGATCCAATTCTAAGTCTTTACTTTATGCTAACACTTAAAATTGCTATGATCTGTTACATGGACCCCTCACACTTCCCTACTAATTGGGAATAGTCTGTATATGGATCACGCAGCTGTATTTTACACTGCTGTTTAAATAGCACACTGTGTGGGCAGAAGTGAGTGAAAAGTTACATAAAAGAAGTCAAGAACTGAGTTCTGTCTGAAATTTGTTTTAGCTTACCTAAGTGACCAGCTGGACACAGCAGACTGGGCACTGACTGACTCACAATGTTCCTTGTTCAAACAATTTCAGTCATGTTGAAACTCAGAATCGGCCATTATCGTCCCTCAGAAACATCACAAATTTGCTCTGTCTTCACTTTGAGGTACTTTAAAAGTTTTCAGAGTAATTCTGTTCTCTTTCCTACCTTGTTTCTCTGCCCTGCCTCCTCTTGTTTCATTTTCATGACTTCCAGATCAGGCAATCTTACAATACCATGAATCTTGTTTGAAATAAATGAACATATTTCAGCTGTAGCTCCAGCACAGAATAAAATATATGGCTACTGACTTGTCACTGTATCAGACAGAAAAAGTAAAACCCTGATTAAGCAACTAAAAATCTGCTGCAATTGCTGTTGAGAGTCCACATACTATTAGTAACTCAGTGAAGCGCTTTCTGTTGCACCTATTGCAGACATTTTTAACATTTTTGTTATTACATGAAGTTTCAGGTAGGTGGAAGTGAATGGGCATGTGAAAACCAAGGATGTTCCCTCTTATCAAGCTGTCTCCTTATCATCTGATATAAACAAGTGGAGCAATATACAATAAAGTATTCCTGTACCTGCTTCCAACCTTAACTATCACAAAGTGGGAAAGAAAATTCCTCCTGCCTTTACACATAATCTTGGTATAGCCTTAAGGTTAAACATTTGTCCACTGTTTTGTGGTTTAGGTGATTAGCAAATGATGAAAATTAAGCTAAGTATACAAACTTGATTTAACTGTAAAAATGGACTCTGGATAAAAACATAGACTTTTATAAGCTTCTTTCCAAACAATATCAGGAGCAACGTCTCCAGTATGATGTCACAGATATTGTGCAAACAACATAGGAGATATTTCAATTTCCTTTTTTTTTTTAATGGCAAAGGTGATGCCACTGGAAATTGAAATCGGACTTATGCTTG
Organism: Orthonyx spaldingii; assembly: GCA_013397795.1. Classification (NCBI taxonomy): domain Eukaryota; kingdom Metazoa; phylum Chordata; class Aves; order Passeriformes; family Orthonychidae; genus Orthonyx; species Orthonyx spaldingii. Next base: position 230,596 of record VZTJ01000377.1, on the reverse strand, counting down.
TATGTAACAGCTTGAATACCTCTGTAACTTTAACGTGCTTAAAAAGCTAATTTTTCAGCTTCAGCAATAAGTTAAAAATGTCCTTGAATAGTAACAGCAATGAATCTGCAGCACATGTAATTTGAATCTTTTATTAGTTTGGCTCCAGGCTTTGAGAGAACCATGATGTTGTCCAGGTTTCCTAAAGAAACAGGTGCAGAAATGCTTTTGCATTTTTGTCTTTGTTTACTTCCTTTTGTAACATGATGGTGCTGCTGTAGTCAGCTTGTGTGAACTTCTGGTGGACTAAGTTTGCTTTAATTACCCAAAAAGTCTGCAAGTTGCAGTTCAGTGTTTGCAAACAATTTTTCTCACTGAAGTTATATTCTGATGTCAACATCTTTCTACAGACACAGGGAAGAAAAACATGGCTACCAACATGGTAGAGGGGTAGAATTGTGCAAATGTAAATTTCAAGCATTTTTCTGTACTTTCCTAACCACACATGTTTGATGCACAAAAAGCTGTGGCCGTCAGCTAATCTCAGCCATCACAGAATGCAACATAGTTCTTTTCTCTCTGCAGACCATTTTAAATTTTTTTATAACAGATTTTTCTGTTATCCACTCTTGTAACAGAACTCAGGTAGCACATACTCAAGGCCCCTCTAACTTCTGTGATTTTTGTTACTATGAGTTAAAAGATATACACTTATTACTATCAAGCTTTAGGGACTTTCTTCCCTTCCCTCCACTCTCAAAAAGAATGTGCTTAAAAAACATTGATTTTTTTTTGTCTTTCTTGCCCTTATGGGAGCTTATTGAAACAATTAAGCTGCACTTCTGTTTTCTTATTAGTTATACAGTTGTCTTTCACAAGAAGACAGAGGCCAAGACCATGAAAAATCTTAGACCTGATGAGTGAAATCAGCAGCATGCTGTCAGTCTTCCAGACTGAGATAATATGCTTCTAGAATAAAAGTGAAGAGCAATGTATCTTTGTCAGATAAATAAAAAATAAGTCTCTCATTGTTCTGTATACTTCATCTAATGGATTACAGTCTATCTTCATGAGGTACAGAAGAAAATATATGTGGTAAAATAGCTGGTGTCTGGAGTGTGTTGATTTGTCAAATATTTTCTTGTGATCTTTCTTACCAAAGCAAATGGGTTTTAAAGTTAGCAACAATAAGATAAAATGACAAGAAATGCGTCTTAGGGTGATATAACCATGTGTTAACTGATTGCCCTTAATGAAAATACTGTAGACCTTAAAAGTAAATGTCTTTGACCAAGGAGTACAATATAAGAAAACAAGATTATGGATTTATACTTTCATAAACAGTACCACTCTGTAGATATTTATGAATTTGTGGCTCACTATATGTTGCATTATGTAGTATAAAAGTACCACACAATCTTCTTCTTTTACAAGATGAATGAAGTTTGGTTCTGTTCTGGCTTTAGCTTCTATTGTGCACTAAATGCAACACTGGGAGACAGAAACAAAGCTTTTAATGGGTAAAACCAAGCGAATCCAGGAGCATTTTTCAGCTCATCATCCAAAGAAGTATAGAACTAAAATCTGTAATATTATTATTTATTGTGTTAACAGAGTGCTAGTATCTTTAACAGTTCCAAACATATACCTAAATTCATTACATATACTGAAAGAAATAATCTGACATGTAAGATCAAAATCTTGTCTTGTTGCCACAAGAAAAATGTTCTACTTTTTTTGGGTCTGGTGTAAAAGCTCACTACTCCTGTATGTAAATCTTTACCATTTCAAGGAAAAAATAATAGTTTTGATGAGTTCTAACTACTAACCAGTAATGCCACCATTTTACTATGGATTGTGCTGCAACTGATTTATAGGACAAGCCCATAAAGATTTTACAACCCAATGCAGGACTGAGATTATTTCTCTAGGAAAGCCAACCTTTGTGTATTCTAGAGAATATTTTGTCTTTTCTGAAAGCAAATCACTACTTTAAAATGAAAAAAGTTTCAGTTGAGTGAGATTCATTTTTCCAAGAATGTTTGGCCAATAAATAGAAAAATTAATTTTAGCTTATTAATTCTGTGTTGTGATCTGGTGGGGCTTTGACTAAATAAATGCCATCTCCCCCAACCCTGTTATGGGTAGGAAATCATATTGAATTCAAAGTCTTGAAATACAGGGTGGAAAGGAAGGTTTCTGTAACAAAAAAAAAAAAAAAAAAAAAAAAAAAAAAAAAAAAAAAA
>VZTJ01000377.1:121087-228333 GCA_013397795.1 Orthonyx spaldingii | reverse complement strand
GGGAAAAGAAAGTGTTATTAAAAAAAAAAAAAAAAAAAAAAAGAAAAAAAGATAGAAAAACACATTTTCATGCTGTTATAAAGAAGAGTTAAAAAAGAGACCAAGGGATCTACTTCTTCAACTGCATTTTATTTCTCAAGTGGACATATGCACCAGTTAGAAGAGAGCCATATACCTGTTATAACATAGGGTCTTTCTGCATGATAGAAGAAGGCATGATCCTTTTTCCTTAATATTTCTACCATTATCTGGGTTCTCTCTTCAAATTTAGTCACTTGCTATGGTTTTGTTCCCTTAATAACACCTGTTCTCATAATCAAACACTGAGTTACTCCTTTCCTTACTTTAAAAAGCTGATCTTTTTACAAAATCAAGTGGTTGATTTTGCTGGTTGCACTTCTTCATACATCTAAGTTATCTGATTACAGAAATTTCACTTTCTCCATTAGAATAAAAAAATATCTTCAGTTGATCCATTGTAGTTTCTTTGGAAGGTGTTAGAATTCCTGGTATTTCTCAACCCATGTAATGATAAGGACTAATTTTTTTGTACCTACCTGAACTGAAACCTCCCCAACAGTGGTAGACTGGTTAAATATTCAGAATCATTATTTCATCCAATAAAATGTACAGCTCAGTTGCATTCATCTAATTTGAAAATGAATTCTTTGTCTGATTCTTGGAATATATATGTGTCAGCAATATCAAGTGTTTTTATTGGTATACTGTGGGCATTCTTTTGGACGGGACTTAAGTCTGTCAGTTTTCTCAAGCTGAGTCTCAAATCATTTTGTGAAAGTTGTTTCTGCTACTGGTAGAAGTTAACTTCTTTTAGACCTGGTAAGCAGTTGTCTAGTTTAATCTGAACTCAGTCATAGGGCTAAGGTGCCCTTTGAAATTTGAAGTTTCAAAAAGTAGCTTTGATCCTTCTTGTCTGTAGATTTTGCAACACACTGAAAGATATTACCAGTATATCCACACCAAGTGGAACAACTGAGATGGTTTTATTTCAGGTAATGTTACATTTTTCTCTCCTTCTGCCTCTCTCTTTCCTTCACAACTTCTGCAATCATTATTTATGGAAGTTTCCATGATAAAAACTAAGGCATTTTATTTATTTCTTCCATGCAGCACTTGGGTTTTTTTTCTAATTCTTCTTCATCCTTTAATTGCATAAGGTAGATTAGCTATCATAATGTAAACTCAGCATCAGACAAGTGGGTTTATGCCACATGTATTCAATTCTATTAGCCCCTCCATTGATGCTGCATTGATTTACTGAAGGTCAAATTTAAACACATATCCTTTTTTAATAGGAAATGTTTCCTACACAAAGGAAGCCATTTTTTGCAATATTTGGTTCTGAAGATAGCATTGTGTGAAACACAAGTGACAATGTGTTGACCTACACAACAAAACTCCAATGTCAGCCTTGCAGGACCATGGTAGAAGTAGGAATGCAGGCATTTGTGTTAAGGTCTATGTCAATTTTCCCTACACTGAAGATTACCTCTGATGATAACAATTTCTACAGATCCCTTGTAAAAGCTGACACTTAAGTTGTTCCTATGTTGAACAAGACTCTCTGCAGACTTCAGTGGCTTATAAGTGGTTTCTACAATTAAGTCCAAATCCATCAAAACTAAGCTGTACATGTTGGCATTTGACCTGATTAGTCTCTAAAAAAAGACGTCAAAATTATGGTAATAGATGTATGGAATAATGTGTTAATGCTGGTGAAAGGATGAGGAAGATGAACCTTGGTTTACTGCTGGTATACTGAAAACGTAAATTTTCGATACCAAAGAGGTGATTTAAATCTCTCCTGCTGACCACAAGCAGAGAATCTCACATTTTACACAGTTACACTCTCAAAGTTGTCCTTACACATAACTATTACCAGCAAGACAACAACATCTTTCCAACTTAACTTTCAACAGTCTGTTAGGAGACTCTGAATTGCCTTAGGTTTTCAGATGAACCATTTATTCTTACCAATATTGAAAAAAACAAATTTGACTTTTAAATAAATTCGATGTTGAAGCCACCTACCTCTTTTTCACTTTCTTTTGCTAGTGGATCCTCCCTCTAGTTTTGCTTTTTCTGGTTGTTTTTGTATTATTTTCGACAATTTTTTTTGCAACCTGAAAATCCTACTTGAAGCTCTTTTAGACTTTAGGAATTTCTGTGGTTGCCCAGATCTAATAAATTTCTTTTCAAATAATTTTGGCATTGGAGTTAGGTTTTAGCCTTGTTCTTTCTGTGAAGTGTTATAGGCTCTCTTGTGAGGGGGACGATAGAGTGTGTAGAAGAATTTCCAGCCAAACAGTCAGCGTTACAGTCAAAATCTCTTGATAAATTCCCCTTTTTTCCTCCTTTTGTGTTTCTTCCACTAACAAGCTGAAAATAGTGGCAATTCATTACACTTAAAAACAACAACAATAATCTGTCCTATTCTTTTCTGTTTCTCTATCAACTTCTATCAGATCAAGTCTCCTAGGATCCTTCCCACAAAAGAATAAAACCACTTAGAAGCTCTTCTGCAGAGAAGTTTGTTTAAATCAGACAGCTGAGAAATAAGGCTCTGGTCTGAGATCTAGTGTATGTGCCTAGTTTTCTTGTAAACTCAAACAAATCATTAGTTTGGATTCTTTGAAAGATCCCATATACCCCTTTGTTGTGTCACCAATGCACATAGTTATTTTGTGATTTCTATCAAATCACATCATCAGTTTTTACTTTCAATATGTTACTCGATGTTCATCTTCTTGCTAGTAATTTATATTGACTAAGTGCTGATAATTTTATCAACAGATTTCAGAGAATACAAAAAACCTGCTTAGGCCTTACTGGTCTTCAGGTTAAAGAACATGAGTTGGTCTCCAAACTCCCATGCCCAATACTCTTCTTCTTTATCTCTATTTATAAAGTTAATATTTAGCTTCCCAGAAGTCATGAGCTCATGCATGATCTGCCTTAGTATCTATTTCATCAGTTGCATACCTTCTTACTTGCACATAAATTTTGAGCTCTATTCAGACTACTGATGCTTTACAATCTTTTGTCTTTCAAAAATACATTATGTAATCTTTACTTATCCTGCAAAGGATTCAGATTTTCCACTGAGTTTCTTCTCTTATTTAGCTGAGCTTTTCAGCTGTATATTATGGCTATGCTTGATACCTTATATCTCATTTACAAATATTGCTTCCATCAATATCTTAAGCAACTTTACCCCTCAGACCAAGATTAATGCAATTACCTTTGTTTATACCTTAAATTATAACAATTAGAAAAATTATTCAAAGTCATATGACTGTAATTATTCTAACACCAAAACTCATAAACCAGTGGACTTTCACTGTACCTGTGTTTTATGTTCATATCTGTAGGGCACAGGCTGTTCTCTCCTTGAAGTGACAAAGGTGAATTCCTTTAAACTGTGCTCATTTCAAGTTTCCTATCCACAGGCTCCTGAATGCTTTCAAAGAGAATGACTTCTAAAGGTAATAGAGGTTCCACAGGCTGAACAATAGCTCAAACCTGTTTTGACATGAGTGAAGGGATTATGGTCTCAGCAAGGTTTTCTTTCTCATTCACTAGCGTGACCCTTCCCAGCTTCAAGCTTCTATTTGACCTTCAATGACAAGGCTCACTGGTCTGAGAGAGGCATCACCTGCTCTGGATTAACATGTGCACAATGACACTCATAAACATAATGTGGAGGAAGGCATGAAATTAATTGTTTTTTTCAGCACCCTCTTTTTTCCTGTTTCAGGCCCTATTTCTTTCTATCAGTCCTCAAAGGAAGCAAAGTCCATTTATCCCCCTGAAACAGTCCATAGTTTACATTATCTAATTTACTAAACTGTCTGCAAAAGGTTGGCCTTATATTTATATAACGAAGACCTTGACAGAAAAGGTCACAGGCTCCAGCTGAAGTAGGTAAGGGATTGTAATACATGGTAGAAAGTTCTAGAGAGAAGATTGTCGGCATGAGTGAGTCTTGTCTGGAAATGACTACAATAGCTGAAATTTCTTGGTGCTATCTTATAATGTGCCAGCTATGTCTGTGTCTTATTAATGTCCCATTCTTACTAAGTTTCCACTAACATAAAATAACAAGACGTTACATGCGTCTAGACTATTCCCTCTGCACAAAGGCACATGTACTAGCATATTTCATCTTAATATAGTCAAGCCTTCTGAGCAGTTGCAAAATCTTTCCTGAGTAGCAGACATGGTTACTAGAAATCACAGTTTCTTTTTTACACAGCCCTTCATAATATCAGTCATTCTAGTTAGCACAGGAGATACTGTACAAAACAAGGACAATTAAACAAGCAAGACTCCAGTGTTGATTAAGAGTCTTATGGGCACCTAGTGAAATGCAGCCTGAACAGGAGCCTTCCAGATTCTCTGGTTCTGCCATGAGGAATGACCATAAAATACACTTTAAAGATGCACTGAGGGACATAGAAAGGCTAACCAGAGATTGCTTAACTCTGGTTCTGTATTGAAGCTCCTCATTTTTGCTGTAAAGCCACCTCTGTGAAATTCACAGTAAATTGATTAGTTGTATAGTTTTTATTTTTTTTTTTTTTAATTTTATTTATAATCTTGTGTCCTCTGTGTCATGTCTCTGAGAAAGGTGGTCTCAGTCAGCACTGTTTATTACCATATGTGCAATGTGCCACAACACATGCCTCATGGGAGAGCAGTAATGAGCATCTAACCCTTTTAAATAGAAGCCTGGCTGCCAGACGTGAGCTCTTGAGTAAGAGATGTTTCCTATACTGAGCCTTTCTGGGTATCCATTACACTCCTGGTATCTAAGTTCATATGCAGTTATTAGAGCTGCCTGGAAATTTCCAAATGGGAAATATGGCTCCACTTCTAGTTTTCATTTCAAAACATAATAAAATGTAAAACTTTGACTTCTTTTGTGAAGTGAAAAATCCACTGCTCATCAGCTCTGATTGCTAGACTGCCTCTCCAAATATCCCTAGAGGAGGTGTGAGTGGGTGATGTATGTCTTATGCTTTTTCTCATTTTTCCACACAAAGGGAATAAAAACTCTTTCCCCTCAGGAATTTGTGATCATCAGACTTTATAGAACTGTCATTCTTTGAAAGAAAACTGTATTTTCTCTTTGCTGAACTCAGTTACTAATAATGCATAAACAAAGTATTTTTAGGAAATAAGCAGTCTCACTGCTGCATTATCTATACTGTAGAAGGAATTACAACAGAATCATAGAGTGATTTGGGTTGGAAAGGATCTTAAAGATCGTCCAGTTCCAGCCCCCTGCCATGGGCAGGGAGACCTTCCACTAGACCAAGTTGCCCGAAACCCCATCCAACCTGTCCTTGAACACTTCCAGGGATGAGGCATCCACAGCTTCTCCAGCAAACTGTTTCAGTGTCTCAGCATCTCAGCACTTTCACAGTAAAGAATTTTTTCCTAATATCTACTCTAAACCTACTCTCAGTTTAAAACCATTCCCCCTGTCCTGTCACTATGAACCCTTATAAAAAGTCCTTCTCAAGCTCTCTTGTAAGTCTCCCTGGAGTTTTCTCCAGGTTAAACAATCCCAATTCTCTCAGTCCATCTTCACAGGAGAGGTGCTTCAGGCCTCTGATCATCTTGGTAGCTCTACTCTGGACTTGCTCCAGCAAGTTCACTTCTTTCTTATGTTGGGTGGTCTAGAGATGGATGCAGTACTCCAGGTGAGGTCTCATGAAAATGGAGTAGAAGTGGAGAACCACATCCTTTGACCTGCTGACTTCTTGTGAAGGAGCCCCAGATATGGGTTATATTGTACTTATTTCAAAAAAAGTTTATAATTTTATATTTCAATGTAATTTTCCACTGGATCCCAAAGGTTTGCCATACATGTAAGTCAGAATTTAGTCTGTCTCCACCGACAATTTAAGAGACAATTTAAGAGAATGTTTGAGGAAATGTCTTGAGCTACTGCACAATGTGGTTGCAGCAGGGAGAAGTAGGAAAGAGAAGGCATGTGGACTATATTTGCAATTGTAGATTAAGCCTATTCAGGAACAGTCTCTGTCACTGATGCCACCAGCATGGAACAGTCTTTTCTATGAGATTATAACTTCCTGTTTCATAAAACAAATCAGCCTTGATCAGATTGAAAACTAGCTGACACAGATCTTAACACAGAACACATTCCACAGGCTTTAGTGATTGTTTGAAAGTACAGCTGTCTAGTACAACATGCCTGCCATGTTCTGCCATTATCTGCTGTTATCACATCTTCCTCTTTTTAAGAAACACCCTTCCCCCACCCTCCCTCTTCCAATTAGATATAAGGAAAAAATACGTTCAGTATAATTAAGAACTGGAACCACTTGCTCCAAGAGATTGTACAATCACCAGCTCTGGAGGCTTCCAAAACCCAACTGGACAAAAAACCTAAACACTCAAATCAGTTGCATGTTGAACCTGTTTTGAGCCTGAGGTTGGACTAGATGACTTTACAAGACCTGTTTTGTGGGGTATTTTCACAGCCTACCCTTGTCAAATGGCCCGGATAACAACATCTGCTGTGGATAAGAACATGAAACTATTTAATGCATATGCTTGAACTCACCAGGACAGAAGTAGGTAACTTGCTACATGCACCAGCCCTAGTACTAACATCCATATTTCAAGGGTACCAGATTTTCCAGACCTAGATCCTGTATACACTTAAGAGTGCAGTACTCAGTGGTGAGTTTGGGTTTTTTGGGGGTTTCTTATGGCATTGTTTGTTTGTTTGTTTTTTGGCCTTTTTTTAGTGAGCATGATCCAGCTGCAAGTGTCAAATATGGGGAACAATCTGACCTCTTAAATCTTTCTGGATATTAGCCCAGTTTCCTTAGACCATGCTAAGATTGTGCAATTTTTATCTCTTTTGGAATAACTGAACAGGCCCAAGGAAACAAAGGCAGAATTGCAGCCTCACAGAACTCTCCCCTTTCTTAAAAATTCTTAGAAACAAGCCTACCATTATTCCTTAAGGAACCTTGCTACTGTGTTTCTCCTTCATCTTTTTAAAACACAATCCAGCCCTTGGTACTGAGATTATGCTCTCACCCCCTCATGACATACGCATGACTTTTGGTTGTAAGAACAGATGTATCAGATATATTCTTGAGCTGAAGATGCCCAGTCTTGCATAACCACTGCTCTGCTCATTTGTCTTTACACAGGAAAAAGAGAAAGGTTATGTTAAATCTGAATTCACAAAGCTCAAACTCTAGATCACATGTCTGTTCAAACATCATTACACTTATCTTTATATAGACTGCAAGTGGCTATATTTTAGACCTGTCAACAGAGCTAAGAATCATAGCCAACACAAGAAAAGGTTTAAATTCCTGCCAGTACTGGATGTTGCTGGAGCCAAAAGATTAATGGAGAAATGAGAAAATTAGTAATGGTCTCTTTGGAAAATAGAGATGAAAGTTGGGTCAGGATAAAGGCACAAAAGTAAAAAGAAACAAGCATTTAGAAAGAAATTGCTTGTTCAGTGTTAAGGGGGAACACATCTTTACACAGACAGGGTCTCCACAACCCGTTATAGCTGGTTTTTCTGTCTTCCTTTCTTGTAATTTTTTTCTCTCTCTTCTCTTTGACCTTTTGTTCTCTTACAGCACCATATAAGTAAGTGCTCAGAGGTACAGCTAATCCCTGTTGGAAGGATGTAATATCTCTAGGTGAACAAGTCACGGAAAAAGAGAAGAATGGCTGAATCAGAAATATGAATATTATTTTAGCATCACTGGTATATTTCATCATCTAGAAAAACAGTAAAGGAGATAATCTGACTAGATCTAGTAGTTAAGGAAGTGTATGCACTAGGAGAAAAAAATCAGTCTTGCACCAAGGACTATGGGAGTACATAGTAAATACAGAGAGCCAAACTATAGGTCTGTACAGCATTAACTCCTGCAGCTTTAACCCACTGATACTGCTGGACAGGCTCTGGACAGTATCACTGGAAAGCAAAGAACATGAAGTGGACTGATAAGCCAAAATAAAGTAGAAAATAAGGAGAAAACTCTAGACAATTCTTTAATACTTGCTTCAGGATTCTGAGCAATGCTTTGCAAGGCCAGTGCAATCAGGCTGTAATAAAAGCCATGCAAGATAAGCAGAAAGATTTGTTGCTGTATCACATTTCACAAATATAAAGGCCCAAAAGGTTGTTACCTTGCCATTTGCATCTGAAAAAGAGAATGAAACTCCAGGTATGTGAAAAATTCAAGAACAGCTTCCATCTGAAAATTGGTTTGAACTAACCTTTATTTTTCCTGCCGCAAAAAGGTTTACTTTTTAGATTCTATCCCTGAAATTTCCTCCTATTTCTTCTGTCTGTACTAAAATGTCTTTATAATTCTGAATATAGATGCTTTTAGTTCCAGCAGATATTTCTCTAATAAGCGTCAGTGGGTATGGCTTATGTGTTCTTTGTGGGACATAGCTATCTGGTTACATTTCTAATTTCTTTTTTTTTAAATGAAAGGTTGCCTACCTATACTGATCAGTGAAATTCTTTCCCTCTTTTTCTTATCAACTTGCCCATCAAAACTGTATGACTGTTCCTGGAATTAAAACCTTCAGGGAAACAATTCTTGTAGTGAATGGACCATAAAATGTCATTCTGCTGCAGGGACTAAAAAATATCTGAATTTTTCTTTTAATGTAGTTTAAAAAAAAAAGCACCAGAAGAAATTTCATCAATAAAGAACAGTTTCCATTTTAACAATATCATTTTGCAAAGATGACTACTGAGAGGGAAAAATCTAGACTATTTCCTCATAGATTCAATTTATTAAAGTAGAATGCTATTAACCGCTATTTCACTGCATCAGAAAAATCCATAGAGATCTTGTAGAATGCATGGATATCACCAAATCTGATTCCTTTAGAAAAAAAAAAAAAAATCTTTAGAAGCGTTTTGTTGAACTTCTCCCAAAATTGTAAAGTGGAGACTCCAGACAGTAACTTAAAAGTTAATATATTGTTTTCATTTTTATATTCTTGAAGGAGTATTTTTTCATAACACGGAGTGACCAATTTAGATTTCATCATTTAAATAGAACTGGTGAGATAGCAGTTGTGGCTGTACTAAAATGTTAGTCAAAAGTCTTTTATTTTTACAGGATTCTGTTTATTTATAAAACATCTGATCATGAAAAAAGAATTCTGTATCTGCCTCTGCAAGACTGATTGATTTATGTACCACTAAAAACAGAGGAAAGGCTCTAGCTGCTTTATATGTGTAGGAACATCACTCATTTCAATCACTGCCTTGTCACCTTTAAAGACAAGTTTGTTATGCTTTCACTTTTATTGTTAAAATTACTGGCATCAGGGGAAAAAAGTATTTTATAGAGACTGCTCTCTAGAATAAGTAACTACTCTGAAGTTCACCTTTAGATTCAAATTTTTTTGTGTTTTCTACATGGATAATTTAACATTCCTGTTATACATTATATCATAGCTTTTGGCACTGACAGCTCAAAAATATAGATCTAAAAGAAGTTGGATAAGACCTTTATACAATTTATATACTTCTTTTTTTATTCCTCACTCACTTTTTAAGATCATAAGAATAGAGAAATTCACCTAAGTAATGGCAAGCTATTAGAACAAATGCATGTAACAAATGCAAGCATCCCAGACTGGGCCATATTCTTTTATAATATTATGTATAAACTACTTCACTTTTAACTATAGAGAGTAGTTAGAGGTATATACTGGCAGTGCAAGGTCAATTTAATCTTTTATGTTTTCCTTTTCTACATTTCAAAGAACAAATATTTGGACTGATCATCAATATTTCCAGGTAAGGAATATATTATGTTATGAGGCTTTCTCTGTATGATCTGTGCTGCCTATAAAGATTTTATATCTAGCTATATTTTTTGTCTGCCTGCCTCCAATAACAGCAAATGAAGTCTGTGTAGATGATTCAAATAATAAAAAGTGAGTAACATGGGTCAAAACTTGAACATCACTATAAAAATTATCTGTAAGCATGTATGTGACTCTCCACAGAGATTTTCAGTCAGAATTCCAATTACAGAGACCCGTTTAGGGATATGAAAGTAAAAGAATTAATTTTTCTTTATATCTGCTCCTTTCTTTCCTTGGCAAGCACTCTCATTGACAGAAGACAGCTCCTTCTTAAGGCAAATTAAGTAACAGCAGCTGGCAATGTATGATTCACACAATCTGGGGTCTTTCAGTGGTTCTGAAAGGTTTCTTCTACAGGAACAGAATGATGCTTTTGGGTAGAGGCTGTATTGGCACAGGGTCTTTATCAAGCCTTAGGCCCATTGCTGTTGGTACACAATATTATCATATTATTAAAAACAGTAACCTTCCCCTCTTTATCTCTTTAATAGCCTACTGTCAAATATTACTGATAGTCTTTTAAGAACAGAACACATCAAACCTACTGAAAGTATATAAAGAGTAATAAAGTTGTAGAAGAAATAAAAAATTTTGAAGTCTACGTGTATAAAAATAAAGACCACATATTTGATGCAAAAGATTGATTAAATGTTACCAATTATCAAGAAAATAAACATCCCATTGCTGGGATTATAAAAGGGAGATTGTTGTAAATAACTGTTGTTCTATGGCACATTAGACCTAAATAAGAATATTTTATGAAGAAATAAGGAAAGATTTTTTCATTGAATTTTACTGTCAGTGTAAGTTTTACACATGGGATGTTTTCTTCATCATAAACTGCAGAATGCAAGCCATTTTCTGATATATTGTTCTAAAGAGGCAGTTATTTTTCCACATCTGTAGATGACTTGGAAGGCCAGAAACTGTTGCAGTAACTTCAGGAATATTTTCCTGAAGATATACTTTGGAGTGCTTTCTTAAAACTATTTTTAAAACTTATATTCTAGCACTAATCCCATCAACTGCACAGTATCTAAATATAAAAGTCAAAATATAAATGTAGAAGAGCTTGCCTTGCCTCTAAGTTCCTTATCTGAAGGATTGAGAATGGATTTTGAGTGAGGTACCTGTGTCCTTGAAATCCTTTGCTATTATGTTCACTTTACTAACAAGAGAATACGAAGGAATCTTTTTATAAGAGATTAAATGGCCTAATGTGAAATGATAAATATATGTTGATAAATTAGAATGATAGTGTTCAAGTAGTGGTGCTCAACTAAGGCAAAATTTATGGGCAAATCACCTCCATGCATTTCTTATGCATGGAATATCTGTTTATTCATAAGTCATGATCATGAAAACCTACATGAACAATGCAAATAGCAGTGACTTAAAAGATAGTTGTCAAACACACAAATAATGTACTAATGCTGGGAAACAGCAGATTAGTTACATTTATTGTGAAAGCTGAGGGAGAAGCCCTGTGAATTATTTGCTGAGCTCTGTTTCTGGGGAGCAGTGAATCAGCCTAACTACCACAGGGTGGCATTGTCAAAGAAGAGGTCCTTAAACATCTGGTTTACAACTTAAGTCAAACTGTTAAGTCAAAATTCCTCCTTTCCCTGAGAGAAGAATGATGGTAAATTTTGGATAATGTACAACTTCTATAAATTGGGATAATCCTTGCACTTATTCAGTGGTATTGACCAAGAAGATGGAAAGTTAGGCCATAACTATGCCCAGTGCCACGCCTTGCCAGAGATCCAATCTTAAGTGTGAATAGCAGGCAGAAACTCCAATTTATTCATGGGTACTTGAACAATTAAAATGTAATAGGGCTTTCTTAGTTACCCGACTGGTTGGCAAATCAAGTTCAAGTCTACTCCTTGTCCTCTAGTCATTTTTGTCACTTTGTCACTATCAAAATGAACAACAGTTCCCTGTTATCTTACTTACAGTAACATTAGTTTTATTTTAAAAATCACTAGATAAAAGTTTCCACCCTATAGCTGTCTGAATTTTTAAGCATTTTGTGAAAACTGAGTTGCAAATACAGCTTCATTTTATTGTATTCGAAAGTTAATTTTATGCATTCTTATTTGACACACAAGCCTTTGCAGTTGGTCTGCTCTTCTGCATTCTAACCAGGTAGATCACAAAGGGATATACATGAAAAAAAGTTTCTTAAAACCAAAAAAGAAAGAGCTTTTTATTTTTCTGTTCAGCAAAATTATGGTTTGATATGAACATGAAAAAAGCAAGAATTCTTTTAAGAAAACATGTACTACTATTTGCTGACATTTTGTCAGGTACATAGTAAATGTTATCTTGAGGAAATCAGAAGAAATCTACAAACATTTCAAGAGAGAGCACTGTAAGTATAAAAGCCAACGATAGACTAGCAAAAAACTAGTTTTCATGATGGCAAGCATATTGTATAGAAGTGAGAGGATGGCTGTCAATATCCTTATAGCGGAAAGGTCATTTTACTATTACAATAGCGTCACTTATCTTCCTTTTGTTTGAAGCTGTCAGCAGAAGATGAATGTTTACATCCACCCTAATCACAACATGAATTTTATCATGTGATGACATGCTTGCCAAAAACAATCATTAAAGTCTTACCTAGGGAAAGACACAAAAAAAATTATCTGGTTTAACTTCTAGGTGACTTAAACAATGACAAACCCTTAAACAAAAACAGTAATTTAGGACCAGAATGTATGCAATTTTGTTTAATTTATTCTTATTTCCAGTCTAAGGGAAACTGAATCATGCCTCTGAATGAAGTTAGGCCAACAAACAAGCTACAAGTCCTAATTCTATTCGCATGTCAATGTGTGGCAGAACTTCAGTCAAGTGTAATAGGAATAATAGTTCTAAATGTAAGTTCCATTTTCAAAGTGAAAGCGACAGACCTCCTTCATGTCATGGAGACAAACGACAATATTTGAAACAGGAAAAGGACGTTTCATAAGGTTTTGTAAAAGATGCTCTCAGACTTCAGATCTTTACAAAACTGCAGTCCAAGATAGATCATTAAGTATGGCATGTATGAGTTTTCCATGCACTTGGACAAATTTAAGTTACTAATTAATTGATTTTTTCTTGTTTTCTTCATGGCCTAGTGGGAATCCAGAATAAATACCACCATGCTTTGTAATATACTGTGCTGTCTTCACAATTATGAGAACCTAGATGACCTGTATGAAGCCTCAGGCTTAGATGTCTAAATGATTTCTATTTGTGAAGCTAGCAAGTATCTTTGCCTCATGATATGTTGAATGTTTTCAAAAAAAACTCTCGAAAGTCTTCAGAATGCAAGGTCCTTCTGCTGTAAACTTCATTCACAACTTAGCTGTGTAGTTATCCTACTCCACCTCCCACAACAGATCAGCAGATATGATTCATTCTCTCCTTCCCAGAGACAGATGTCCAGAGGCAGACAATGTCCAGCCACATTCTGGAAAGTAGAGCATCACTATGAGTAGTATTTGTTTTGGAAGACAAACACCTTAATAAGGAATTTCCCCCCTCTTCCTCCTTTGCCTCAGCTTTTATTGCTGAACATGATCTCATATTGTATGGACTAACCCTTTGGTCAGTTTGGGTCAACTCTCCTTACTACATTCCCTCCCAGCTTCTTGCCCACCATCAGCATACTAGTTTTTTGGGGCTGACTGGTGTTGAAGAGTATGGATTTTCCTCATAGGGAATGGAAGTGCACAGAAGACAACAATGTCTAAAAAGTTTCATACAATTTTGAGGACTCCAGAAGAAAAGCAAGATTGTATAATCTCACCAAATTCAAATACAATCGAAACTTATGAGAGCATGGCAGTGTGGTTGCCACTGAAGGAAATTCCAATACAATATAAAAGTTTCCTGAGAAGAACAGGTTTCTCTGTAGCAGCATTTAAATTTAAAAACATTCCCCTTTGTTTCTCTAAAACTGTTGAAATTATCCAGTACCAACTATCTAAGGCTGTACCTCATATTGTAGTATAATTTCTTTTTAAAGGTTATTGTCTTGACGACCCACGTTACAGTGAATAGTTATTGTGAAAAAAGTATCCATGCCACATAAAATCCAATTTTTTTTTTTTTAATATGAACTTCATAACTCTCATCCTATTGGATATTTTCTCCTGTTTGCACCTTAAGGTAAAAACAAAACCTGTCAGACTTTGGCATCATGGGCATATTTTCATGTAAGGTCCTTCCATGTACCACTTTTACAAAATAAAATCAGCTTTGGCCTGTCTCCACTAAAAGGAAGAAAGGGACTTGTAGATGTGGTAAAGTTCCTAATGTGGACAAGTTTACAGCTGGTGGAAGAGGCTGTGTGACAGGTGGAGAGGACAAAATCCACTCATTTTGTAACTGAATCTTTCAGGCCATAACCTGACACAAATACATTGGAACCAGTGTCTAAGTTAAAGACAGTCTCCCCCAAAACAGCTTTTAGAAGATAACCAGAAATTAAATGGGCCCATTTAAGGTCCTCAGAAAATCTCATTAGAGGGAAACCACCTGCTGTTGGGAGAAATGTAGTTTCCTCCAGTTTTTTTCCTATACCCTTGCTGACTGCTGGAGACTGATAAATCTGGATCTGTGCACAAAATGCAGGGAAACTAAAGCAGACATGGAAATGTATCTAACTCCTCAGCAGGGTAAGTCATGGCCTTCTTCCAGCTATGCTTTACCACAAGCTGTATCTAATTTGCTGCTCACAGTCACCCTTGAAGAAGTTTCTTCCTTTACTCTAAGTGTGTATAGTTCAGATTGGCTATTATAGCTACAATAGATTGCTAATTCTTCCTTCAATAACAAATATGGAAAGTCAGATTTTTTCAGACAAAATCTTAACCTTCAAATCCTGATGATGTGAAGTGAGGTAAGATTTCACTTTTAAAATTTTTATATGAATAATAAAAATATTATTTTAACAATGGTTTATTATAAAATTAGCTCTTCCATTTTGTAAGGAAGAAATAACATAAATGTTTCAAAAAAACCCCGATTCTTTGATCTTCTGATGCACATAGGTTCTTTTCTCACAGGGACAAATCAATAACTCTCCAATATTGACTCTCTAATCTAGATAGCACTCAAACTCAAGAACTATAAATACTGTATTTCATAATCTGTGTTTCTGTAGTTAGCCACAGCTGAAGGAAGTTGATGCCTGTTCTTAGAAGACAGAAGAAGATGAGCAACACATTAGTATGTAAGACATGCTGTACTTGGAGCTGTTACTTAAAAATCTGGCATAATGCTAATATGGATGGTGCTGCACATTGTCTAGCACCCCTTATATCTGAGGTAGTATGCACTATCATCTCCATCAACCCTAAAGTCACTTATTTGGAACAGAAGAATTGTTTCTTGATTTGTTTTAGTTGAGAGATTGTCTAATGTAACAGGTAATTAATTACTCAAGAAATAGTGTCTGTGTCTGTGTTAGAAAGAATTTAGAATATATAGAAACAAAAATTACCAATCCAATTGATAAAAAGTATTGTAGTTTGAAAATCCTTTGTTATCTGGTATGCTGCCAATAGCACCATACATTTCTGCTATTGCTAAAAACCAGTTAAGCATTCTGGAAAATACAGAGTAGTGAAA
Source organism: Orthonyx spaldingii (assembly GCA_013397795.1). Lineage (NCBI taxonomy): Eukaryota > Metazoa > Chordata > Aves > Passeriformes > Orthonychidae > Orthonyx > Orthonyx spaldingii. The sequence continues at coordinate 212,772 of VZTJ01000377.1, read as the reverse complement.
ACTGCTGGTAGTATGCTCAACTCCTTCATGTACAACATTTTACATAACAATGTCCCACTTTACTCTGTCTCACATATAAAGCTACCAGCCAGCTTGCTGAAACAGTAAAAAAAACTTTGTTTCCAGTTTCAAGCACATTGTTCTACTACGAACAGACTAAAAGTGCGAAGAAAATAAGTTGTTAAGAAACAATTATTGTGCACTTCTTTTGTAATAGGCAGAATAACCTTTACAGCATCCTATGATTCATTAGTGAATATGTCAAGAACCTGTAAATAACACTTGAAGCTTGTGCTTTTTTTTCTCTTAATTAAACTAACAGTGAAACTCTTATCTCTTGAGGCATATGCTGCTGCCCTGAATATTTTAAGCAATATTTCATTTCTTGCAGTTGTTTTCACTTTAAGCATAAAGGTGAATTAAACAAGTAACATTATTCTATTCAAACTCAAAATTATCAGATTAAACATCTTTAATATAACTAATTTACTTGACCTACACCCACGGATCAGACCTTTCTGATTTTTATAGAGCATAGGTTGTTTTATATTAATGTATACACATAGTCCCGTCTACAGTGGTTTAGTAGCTCCAGTTATGCAGCAAAATGAGCTCTTTACCCCTTTTTAAATAATGAAGTTGCAGTTGAATTGTGATCTAAATTTCAGCATCTTCTTTCCCCTAAAGAGAGATTTATATGATTCTTCATGATTTAAGAGTAATTCTATTAAATGCTCCTCATGTGACTAATCATCGTAAGTCATACAAACATTACTATTGGCACACAGGATTCCTCCTCCCAGTCCTCCATTTACTTCCACCTTCCATTCTTAATTCCAGCATGTTCTCCATCATTTATGGACCAAATATTTCAAAATTCCAATATTCCAATATTTAGTCTCTGCACAAGGTGGTTATCTCTGCACAAGATAACTAAATTTATCTCCCATTTCCTTAGAAACACAGTATTACCTGGATTACCTATTCTTTTGTTTTAACTGGCTTACAAATTCCAACCAAAGCACTTTGAGTGCAATCAAAAGCTTATTTGAGGTAATTGGAAGACATCAAATGCTCATCAAGCCCTTGGATCAAGTCCTTGGTACATGGCAATCTTTTATTTTTCTCAGTAACAAACTCAGTTATGACTATACCCAACCTTTAAACTTGAACCAGTGAGTACTCTGCTAAAGAGAACAGATCATCATAATCCTTAACATGTCCCATCTGTACACAAATAACTTAATTTTCACCGTGAGTAAGCAAGGAGCTACTTTAAATCTCACAGCTTCCTTGCAATGGCCACTGCCTGCTCCATGGTGGTCAACAAACAGCTAAATCGGTGAAAAATAATCATTTAGGGTCAGATTTCACTGAGCCCTGCTTAAAGACGAAATGTCTTTCTTATACCCTCAGCCTGCAAGCAAAAATACTGTTTCTTTGTCCAAATATGCCCTCATTTCATCATAACAGTAGCGAGATAATTTCGCAAATAACAGAATGTACTAAAGAAGCTAGCAACTTCGTCACTTTTGCCTTTCTTTCCCACATCTAGCATGTGTTAATGACCCATTTTATCGTGGAAAGACAATAGAGAAGTTTTAAAATACTTAGCTTCAGTTCAGACAAACAGCTACCATGAACACATCATAATAGTTTTAAAGGAAACATCAAAACATTAAAACAATTAAAAGACATACAAGAGACAATGATATTAAAATTTTGAAGTTTTTTGAAACTTTTCATTAAACAGGGGAAGAGTTTAATGACAAACATTATCAAAATATTTTTGAAGAGTTTGAGGCACTGGACCAGGTTGCTCAGAGAAGATATGGATGCCCCATCCCTAGCAATGTTCAAGGGAAAGTTAGATGGGGTTTTGAGCAACCTGGTCTAGTGAAAGGTGTCCCTGCCCACCACAAAGAGATTAAAACTAGGTGATCTTCAAGGTCTCTTTCAACCAAGGTCATTCTATGAGTCTATGAAGAAAATTAACTCTATTTGGCTATTGCAGCCAAAACCACGACAGTAGGGTATGTACAACTACAGGCAAAAGGCAACCCAGACAGCACTGCCTCCTTTACATAAATATAGAAGATGCAGCTGAAGTGCCCCATGTTCCAAACAAACTTTACAAATCCAAGACCAATACCAAGAAACACCCTCAAATAACCCCCACGCAATCTCAGAAATAAAGGTTCCTGTTCACCTATAAGTTCCTAGCTTTTTCTAAGTAATTTATGAAAAAGGTACCATCTACAACTTTATTTAAATACTACAAGAGCAGACTGAAAAATAACTTTCATATGAGTGACTTTTCTTGGTTTCTATATCTATGCAGTAGAAGTGTAAGAAAGTTAAATCTGAAATATATTCAGTTTAAACCCCATTGTCACTTTATATACCATTTGTGTTTGCCATCACTAGACCTGCACAAGCTTTTATGGGCATCAGTACCAAAAATTATAATACAAATTTGTTTTATAATTCACACTAGTACAATATGATTTTACTTATACTCTGATTTTCAGTGACTTAAGTAAATCCTGTTATTTGGATTTTGTCTTCTTCATGGAACACTTAATCTATCTATGTTACATGTAAAATTTCATTTAGGTTTTGAATCTCTGCAATTCATTAACCTTGTGCATCTTGTCTCTCAAATCACACTCATTGAAACTGTGTCTCCTTTTTTCCTATTTTTAATACTGTCATCAGTGAATAATAGCAGCGAAAAAACCCACAAGTGCATTTGTATCTCTTTCAATCTATATATAGAATGTGAGATACGATACGTACATTGCTGTCTCAGAGATGGGAACTGTGACACATTCTCTGTGGTCATTAGCCTTCTTGTGACAGCTGTTAAACAGTGGTAAGTTTTTGGAGCAACAGAACAGGTTTAGATGCTTCTGAAACCCTGGTTATCCTGCAGTAAGTAACTATTCATCCTTTGCTGATGATACTGACCCCCTGTCTCGTAAAGATGAAGCTCATTGATTTTTTTGGGAAATGTTTAGGCTTCTCTTTAGCACTGAGCCACTGTCTCAAGCTGTTCCTCTTCCTGCCTGGCTGGTCTTGAGCCTGGGATAATTGGTGGAGAGGTCATAGACTTGCAGATGGAAATAAAATGCCTATCTTTATGGTCCTAGATAAGCACTATTTGATGGCAAAGGAGTTACTAAGCTGATGCATTACATGGTGTATGCAAATAGGTATTGCCCTTACTGTATCATTTTAATACGGCAGCCTGCACAGCAGAAGAGGGGAAGAATGATCTATAAAACATTTAAAAAACTTTCACTTGATGAAAGCAGGAGTATATCTGGCAATGACCATATTTTGTCTCTAGACACCTACATCTATCAAGGACAAGACAAGTTATACGACAAGGACGAAAAAGAAAAGGAAGCAAGTGAAGCAAACCTAATTAGTAGTAATAGGATATTAAATCTATGCTATATCACTGACTCCTTGTATCCATCTAAAGGTGATAACGAATCATATCATGTAGTTTGGCCTATACAACTTTTCTAAATCTGCAGTGCAAATTTATTAATGTGAATTATGTATTAACTGCATCACCTGAGGTAACAAATGCTGCAGGATTTCTGGGGAAAAAGGAAGTACAGACAGATAAAATTTTTAGATTAAAAATTCACTTTTGTTGTTGTTTCCTTAAATTATGAAAGTCTGGTGGTTTCGTCATGAGAAGTTTATGATACCTACAAGACAGAGCTGTAAGCCAGTATTACCTATAAAACATGCTGCAAATGATGACTAAAATACACATCTTTAAAAGAGAGTAGTAATTTTTTTTTCCTAGCTGCATTATTCTACTGGCCAAAAATGATTAACAGTTGAGTATTTGTGAGTGTTGCTAAGAATATAGCTTGAAAGGTGTAACACATGACATGAAATTCAAATGGGATGGCTGTGTTTCTCTAATTGTCTATTTTTGGAAAATTAGAAAGCCAGAAAAAACTGATAACTTTTCAAACTGAAAAATAAGAACAGTGGAAGCAGCTTTCAATTAATATGGTGAAATTAATTTATACAGGAGTTTTGTTTGTTTGTTTGGGGGTTTTGGGGTGTTTTCTTTTCTTTTTTTCTTTTTTTTTTCAATTTAAGAAAGCAGAAACATGAAAAAGTGAAATGCTTGAAAAAGTAGTCTAGCAAAAAATAATGTATTTTGTTATGGCTCAGTAGAAAATGTAGACCATGTTAGTGTTTTTGGCATAATCTCATGGCACTGCATTCAATTTATTTTCATATCTGAAATGGTGAGAGACTTGTTTGTCATTGCCATGATGGCAGGTAAACACTCAAACTGGATGCACAGAGTAGTGGTGCAGTCTTCAAGAGCTTTAAAGACATGACTGAATAAATCTCTGAGCAGTTAGGCCTGACCTCATAACTGACCCTGTTTTAAGTAAGAGCTAAGACAGGATGACCTCCTGAAATCCTTCCAAGCTTGAGTTACCTTTTGATTGTACAAGTCTTGGAACCTGTCTGCAATCACTAGCATGACGTGCTTTGCTATCTGTGGCCGCCGACAATTGTTATTTTTATTTACTGCCTAAAGGAGTTGTAAAAGGAATGTCCCTGTCCTTCTCATATCCAGGTTGCTTCTGCTTCATGTGGGATCACAGAAGACAAGGTAACAAGAACTTTTTCGTCATTATGAAGGACATGGAAGAGAGCATCCTCTGCTAGAATTAGGAGTTAAATTCCTGGAAAACCAGTACGAGCATAGCAACAGTGTCCTCAGGCACTGACTGCTGAACCTCACTGGAGTCCTACTCTTTTACCTTTTTCCATATGAAGGTACATGTCACAAAACCCCATATTCAGTGTAACCTTTTATTTGAACTTTGATTCCTGATACTTTAAAGGAACTTTTTTTATGTGTTTGTTCCAACTCACATTGTGACAACCTTCTGAGTGCTCTCTCAACTGCCACTCAAAAGAATACAGGATTGTATCTAATGTTTGGGTGTTGTTTTTGGCTTACAGTGTAAAACCAAATATGCCCCTATGTCATGTATACAGACAACATATTTCAAAGAGCAACAGTTTTGTGAAGTAAGCAGCTTCTTTTACTTACTTACAAAATTTCCATTTTTGATGACTGAGAGGCAGTGACCTCAGGATGTTATGCACATATCTTCAGAAGAGCTGCCAATCAGGTTAAAGATTTTGCAGTTTGATCTTTTAAGTAAAAGCAAATAACATGACTTCTCTGTAAATGAAGCTCAGTGGTACCAACTAGAGAAGGCAATATTTTAATTAATCAAGAAACTGAAATGAACTAAGAATTCCTCATTCCAGAAAATCTCTTGAGGTCCATGTAGCACTCTCTGTAAAGCCTAGAATATGTTTTCTAAGCAAAAATGTTGGAGTCACAATATTTAATAAGATTAATTTTATCCATAAATGGGGCAGAAAAAAATTCTGCTATGATTTTTCAACAGAAAATATACTGTGTTACAATAATACAAAATATTTTATTTTTCAAAATACAATATTTATGGTATAAAATTAAATATAAAGAGAAATTGTAAGCTGCATTTCCTCTAGTTGTCATTAGTTCACATAGTTTGTATCCTATTTTCTCTTTTTAACTATGTAGTTTACTATAATACATTGTTTTACCTTGTGCTTGATAGATGATGGAAGATACTGTCCTCAAAGAAGAAAGATAATATTAGCTGAATGAATCATAATTGCCTGCAGCACTCCAAGCAGATGCAATTTGATGTCAAAATCTCTATAAAAATGTCTCCACATTTCAAAATAAGTATTTCATATTTTGTTCCACAAAACGATCCTCAATCTTTGTACAAACTAGGTAGGTATTCATAATTCTATTATTTTTTGTTTAAAGCATACAATGCTTCAAAACAATCCCACATTTTTCTACTAGGTAGGGGGAAAAAAATCTCATAACAAAGGGCCATTGTTTTACACTGTAGATCAGCATGAGATCTCATCTCTCATTTCTTTCTTACTCTCCCTTCCACCTAAGAAAGAGAGTTTCATGCTTCAGGTTGGTACTAGCCTGGTTTTTCACTGTTCCTTAGGTGTCTTACTCTTTTTATGCTGCTAAGGACCTTCAATTTTCCCACTCTACAGCCTGCAAGCTCTGTACCTCTTCACACGATCTGCTGTGACAGTGTTTTACCCAAATTTTTCTCATGCTATTGTTTTGCTGCTGTTATTCCCATGGCCTTGCTCCCACAAGCTCAGTGGTGTTGCTACTTTAGTTACTTATGGGTAGCAGTTGCCATTAGTGTAAGAATGACCCTTCTTTACCATTGTTCTACCTGCTGCCCAAGATAACCCCTGGTTATGCTAGTGAGGACAATAATATACATCCGGAAAGGTCAGCAACCAGGCAGTGTGCAACACCTGCCCTGATGTAGTCAGCAATTGTGCCATCATAAACAGGAACAATCAACTGGGAAGTTGAACAGTTCCTGATGGAAATTGTGTAGTTGCTAAAGTATTACAGGGGAAAAGAGCCTGCTGCATCAGAGAAAACACACAGGGAGGGTGTTTGTCTAGGAATTCCTGTGCCTTCTTTGAATAACTGTCCACTAGGAAGAGTTTTCCTTTCTTATCTCTCTCTCTCTCTCTCTCCCCCCTTTCTCTCTTTGCTATCTTTTTATCTTTGCTGTTTATGCCCCAAAGAATCTGTCACCATTAGAATGGCTGTTTGCCATCAGCTGCAGAGTGCTGTATTAAATCTTTGTGCATTTGAACCTGTCCCAACATCCTTTTTACAACACTGTGTATCTCTGGAACAGGTGCTCTAATTAACTTCTCTTCAGCTTTGTTCCTATGTTATAAGAACATCAAAATCATCTTTCGCTACGTCTCATTGTGATTCTGTTAATTTTCCTTTTAGTAACCTTGTATGATGCTGTGTTTTGGATTTTGAGCAGCTATGTGGGGTTAGGCCACAACACTGACAAGAGTTTTAGGTGGTCACCACGCTGTTATACTTTAAAGTAAGTTCTGACCTACAGATCTACAACTTCAACTATTACAATAAGAAAACTGAGAGGAAACAGAGGCACAGATATTTCCAGATACTAAATATATGTACATATGTACATATATATAAATAAATAAATATGCATTATATGCAAGATAGAAGGATTCAACGCAGAAGTAATTAAAGAAAAACTGTTTTCTCCACATCCACCAGACGTTTCAGGCAAAATAAAGCATTCCTATGATATTAGTACAGTATTAGAAAGGTTGACAGTAAGCTCATACAATCTTTGAAGTAATTATGCATAATATAGTCAGAGGATTTCAACTTTTGTTGAAAAAATTATCCAGAAAAAATACCATTTTTCCAATAAGTATCATCCCCAAAGAAAAATTACATGTTTTAATGTAAAATTAAATAAGAAAGCACTATATCTTAAAAAAACTTTCAGAGAAGATTAAATTGGAAAAGGAACAATAATTAATAGACTCCTGATAACCTTAAGAACTCTTCCTCAACAGAGGAATAGTTTTTGTTTATCTTTAAGAAGTATCTCTTACAAAAAAAAAAGTTTGGTTTTTTTTGTTTTTTTTTTTTTAATACAGGATAGCAAAACTAATTTTTAAAAAGCAATCGAGCTACATCAGCAGCAAACTCAGACAGGAAATCTCCTCTGCATTTCCCACACCAAATGGTTCAAGAACTGCAAAACAATTAGAACAAAGCCACAAAACCTTCAAGTATTGAAATGTATTATATGTTTGAACATAGACTATAGTCACTCACATATTTATGAACAATAACCTGGAAGATTGATTCAAAGTATAAAAACAAAGGGTATGTGTATGTGAGTGTATTGTGAACAGATACTTCTGGCTTTGTTAAGAGGATGAAAAACTATTTTTATTTAGAAGTATATGTTCTTATCATTTCCATAATTCCCAACATTTTTGTCCTTATTCCAAAACCTCCTGCTGCTGCTAAAGATAAAGGTAAGCTTCCAGCTTTCTTTTTCTTTTATTTAAATAAAACATAAAACAAATCCAGCCTCCTCTGAAAGGGAGGACAGAAATCCTTCCTTTATAGTTAGCTGTCTTCTTCTGTAATCTGGCATTCTAATTCAAATTAATTGAACTTGGTTGTTTTCCATAAACTACGGAAATATTTTTATGTACATTTCATAATGTGTGGCATTAAATTCTGTTTTCTTATAATTTTAAATTCAAAGAACTTATATTCCACTTATTTTTATTGTGCTGTATTCTATTTTCTCTCATAAGAGATCATGAAACTTCTGCTGTGATTTCCTTACTGGTTGTTTATATATGCATCTAGGTGAAAACTTCCATGTGGTGTTGGAGGTTCTTAGAACCCAGAAGCCTTACTAGTTTTAGAAAGTGTGATATTTCTAACCTGCAGGGTGATATCTCTAAATACATACCCTGTTAAAAAAGGTTCTGTCAAGGCATTCTATGCTCCTTTCCTTGAGTAGTATCAAATTCTGTACTTTAAAAGCTGACCTTCAGTTTCTGTCAGTTGCAGACAAGTTACTGATAGAAGATGAATACTGATGTTGTATAATTTTTGTATATAAGTAAAAAAATATCCAGTAATAACCAGATAACATCAATGTCAAAGAACAGAAAGTAACCTAAGATGATAGATCATGGGATATAATCATTAGCAACTAAGCTATGGAATAATCTGTCTGATATACTCCCACAGGCTAAATGGCCGAACTTGAGCCACTGAGATATGAATCAAACCAAGACATTCTCTGGTTACAAAGACTGTAAAGGAACTAACATTTCTTTTCAGGTGCTTATATAAACATATAACATTCGGGCAAAGTCAGGATGATTGTGTTTCTTTAGAAAAATTGGAAAAACTAGCCATAGGTAGGACAATGTACCAGAAATGTGTAATGCCATCAGGTGAACAATCTGCTGCTGTCTCCTACCATTTGAAAAAAACCCAAAAACTATCTAAAATGAGCCTTGAATTTCTCTTCACAAGTAAGTGTGTTTTTAATTAAAATTAACCTGGAAATTGCTCGTGATACTAGTAAAAACAGTGTTCTGACTGCTTTGTGCTTGCACACTGCTTGCCTCTATCAGAAAAAAATTACTTTGAGTAATGGCTATTGATAGCAAACAAAACTAGCAAACAAAAGAAACCCAGAAACCCCACCAAACAAAGAAACCAACAAAAAACCCCAGCACAGACTCATTGAGGTTAGTTTTAATGGGTAAAATTGCAAGCAATTTTAAAAGGATACAATCACAGTTATGCTCCAAAAAGTAAAAAAGCTAAGAATTTATTCTATCAGGTTTGACCAATGGTTTATTTTTAATGTAAGTTTCCTCTCATTTCACTTCAACAGTGAACAGCTGCTACCTTGATTACAATTATAATAAAATAAAGATTGTATGCTTCTTTCCTCTGTCAAAGCAAGAATGGCAACTCTTTTTATTTTTCATGACAAGCTGTCTTTCTCCTTCTGAAAGGGCAAAAAATTAAATAATCAATGAGTTTCATCTTTATTTAGAAGTGATCTTGGACGTTATGTGCAAGTCAGCCATGTATTCACACCTGTGAAATTGAAATTGTACAAAAGAAAAATTAAATGTAATGATAATTATTTTTTTGAATGTTATCACTTTGTTTCTTGTGAGCTGGTGTTTATCCAATCGTTTTATCTCTGTGGGGAATATCTTTGAGTATTAATTAAACCGAGGGACCAAAATCCCTCTTAATCTGTATTTATTTTTAGGTAACTAGCTGTACTTTCCTGGGTTAATCTTGTTCAACTTCAGGTGTAGCTCAAAACAAACAATTTCTTATGCAGCTAAAATATTCATGTCCTGCAGGAAAGCAGAGCTTTTTCTATTAATATTATCAATAAAAGAAAAATGACTGTCTATTGAACTTTGCATTGGAATAGAGTGGTTACACTTTTCATCAGTCTCTGTCATCTCTAGCTAGTGGTGTGTGTACTTCTACTTTTTTTCATCACAGACTCAAATGAGTTCACCTATACTGTGTTTTGTCAATATTCTGTTTGATTTTGTACTGGAAGGGAAGCGGTAGCCTGATACAATCACTTACAGTCAAAAGGAATTTCATTTGTTCCTCATCACCTCTCAGCCAGTAAATTTAGATTGATAGCTGATATTTTGGTTTGATTCATGAGTGTTATAATGCACAAATCTATATGGCATTTAGGAAAAAAGTTTCAGTTTGACTTCTGGGGGACATTCCAGACTTGATTAGAATATATAGTAGAGATACAGTCTGAAAAACCAGCAGGTTAACTCTTAATCTAGGGTTCAGTGATGGCAAGATGAATCAGTTCTCTGAACACAGTGATGGAAATTTAGGAACATCTAGTGAAGTTATTTCCCAAGTTGGAGTATAAAGCATTAGCCAGGCATATGGTTGCATTCATATATACTGTCAAATTATAATGGAGACTACTTTGCTAGAAAGAGGAAGTATTAAGTGGTTATTTTCTAAGAGTCTTTTCATGTGAAAAGAACAATATACCTTTTCTAAGTTCCTTTTATTTCTTCTTTCATCCGAAATTTCACAGTAGAGCAGGATACCAGATTTATCTCTTTATTACTTCTCACCATAAGGCTTCACAAAATCATTCTAAGGGAGTCTAGAATCTACAAATACCTTTATTTTACTCCAAATAATTTTGTTGGGAAGCAATAGCCAGATTGGTGTTTTAATGTGTCCATCTTGTTAGAGGCTTTCTGCTGTAGACAGAAATTGTTCTCTCAAGTTGTAAGACAGTCTTCCTTCAGAGCTAATAAATCGTGTTAAAAAGTGAACTCATCATAATAAGGTGTAGTTTGTCAGTTGTTTGCCTTCTGCAAATTCTCTTCAATACATTTTAATTACATATTTATGTTAACATTTATATGATTTAGCACAAAACTACTTAGCAGTGATTTGCATCCTGTGCAGGAAAGTATTTTTCTGCAAACTGATTCTACTCTTTGTTATTTATTGAGAATTGACCTTGACAAGGAGGCTTGGATGGGACTGATATTATCGTGAATGAGAATTGCTGCCAGGCAACTCATCATTCCTCTCCAGGGTGAGTGAGATGCTACAATATTATGAGTGCTCTAGTGACTGTTGCGAACAAGCTAGAACTAAATATACCCATTGGATAATGATAGATAACATTTAGGACCTTCAACAAATGAAAAACAAAGCATTCAGAGATGAGATAGGAAGGGAAAAAAAATCTCTTGCCTTTCTGGGAACTTCATTTGGCCTATGAGAAAATCTGAGAATTCATTTATGTCTTATGGCAATACATGCATGGGGATTTGCCAAATTATGAGTTAAAATAATAGCAGATGTCATAGTTAAAAACAAAGAGATGCAATTTTCAGTTCATAGTTCTAACTTACTGGCATAAAAGCAAATTAATGTCGAAGAAAGTTAAGAGTGTTGTCAATTACAAAGAATTGAAAAGCAATATTTGCAATTCAAACAAAACTAACTGGACTTGTAGATAGTAAAAAAACCCACTATAATTATGAACATTATTTTCAAACCATATGTTATGTACACAAACAATAGATCATTTGACCAATGCCTCCTGTATATACATATATTTATATATCAATCAGTATGAATGAATGTGCTACAAATGAAAGTACACAAGCCATCTATGTAATTAGATTTCTAATTTCAATTAGAAAATAATTAGTGTGTATATATAATATAGTGTATTAGTGTACATGTGGTGCTACAGCTAAATGATATCTAACTTGTAGATCTTGATTCACTGTATTGCAGTGTGCAAATTCATCCAGATACAAAATCAATTTCAAAACTCCTCTGTTTTCTCTACTTTGAAAGAAGAAATCGAGAAAGAACTTTAACAGAATAAAGTGGGGATGAATTTTATTGCTTTTCTGTAAAGATAGTATATATCTATGCATAATACAGACTGCTTATAGCACCAGAGAACATTTTAGCTCCTGAGAGCAGAATAGCTGAACTAAAGAGATTCACTCACTAAGTTTAAGAACACTCTCAAGCAGATTATTCTCAAAAAGCAAACAATCCCCTCTGCTGAGAAAGGCAGCAGAGTTTCATAGAGATCTTTAGGAACATCACACAGCAGAATCAAAGTCTAGGCAGTAGTCTTGTTTTCTGGGAGGACACCAAACTGAAAGAAATGGGAGATTTCAGTGTTTCTTTCCTGATTAAAAGATGGCCATTTAACCTCTTGCACTGAGTAAATCTCTTGGAATCAGAAACCTAAGCTCTAAAGCAGTACTTCAGTGTCAGAGGATGCTATTTCAATCCAATCAACAACCTCTCCTCCCAGAGAATACTGTATAGTGATTTGTCTGTTGATTACAGAACAACCGGATCTCTTAGGGAGTCTGGATCCACCCTAGAAAGATCTGGAGAAAAGCCAGGAATCACAGTTTATATGGACACTGCTGACAGAGAAGAGTAAGAGAAAGAATCTGAAAGCAAATTCAGATAATGCACAAGATGATAGTAAGCACACCTTTGTCAGTGAAATATTCCTATGAAGTTGAAGAATCTTAGTGTCTGGTTCAGAAAGTGCAAGGAGTAAGAACTTGGATTCATCAGAAACCAGACTCGATTCATCCAACCACAGTGGATTAAAGAACATCTATTAGGAAGGAATGGATTTTAACTCAACGATAGAATTAGGTTTCTCATACCTGAAATAAATAGCAATAGTTGAGTTATGGGAGGAGACATGCACACTCAAGCAGAGGAATTAGGAATGGTAGGGTGTTCTTCATACAGGATGCTGTAATGGTTTAGGAATGGTAGTCCACAATTTAGTGAAACACTCCAAATCTCTTGCCACTCAATCATGCCCCCCCCACCCCCACCCCACCCGCAGCCAGCTGGGGAGGAGAATTTGAGGAACAAAAGGTGAATATCGTGGGTTGAGATGAGAACAATTTACTAGAAACCACCATGAAATTAGAAATTAACAGCAACAATTACAATATTAATAAACGAATGTACAAGAGGCAAATGATTTACATGTGAGTGCTCACCACACAGAAATCATAAATACCTGACTGCTCTGCCACACTACCTGACCAGAGACCCTTTTTCCCCGACTTCTGCACATGATGTGAGGTGGTATAGAATAACCTCAGGGTCCTCAGGGTCCATATTCCTCCTGGCTACTGCAAAAATTAACTCTGTCAAGGTCAGTACCAGGACAGATGTAAAGACAAGAACAAAAGCAGCAGTATTTATGCTTCTGCATCAAAGTTGGAAACTTAAGAAATTGTGTGGATGATCTTAGTCTAGCACTAAATAGAGACATATAATAGAATGCTGAATATTTGTCTAATCAGTGTGAGACTGTAATTGGGTTACAAAATGTACAGGACTAATGCTGAAATAGATATGAAAAATTTTTTACCTCAGAAAGTAACAAAATCCAAATAGATTGAAATTCCAGGTCTCAGATAGGAAGTGTATATTTTATGATGCATTTTTCTGATACCACATGATGGTGACACTGGCTATGATCTGCTTATAGAGATTAAAAGCAGTAAATACTGCAGTCATGGTAACCTTGACTCTATTTAAACTAGACAAATGTCATATAAGGTTCTAATGCAGAGATCAGATTTTTATACACTATCAATGACTAGCAACTGTCTGGCAGCTTCGCAAGAAAACTGTAGATGATAGCATGCTACTTCAGAGGTGCAACTGGTTTCCAGGTTGACCCATTAATAGCAGTTTACTGCATAATCCTTGGACAGATACAGTTCTACTACTGATCATGTAGCATCACTGTCAGGTTGCTCTCAAACCTACTGGGCTGCACACACCTCTAACCAGTCATTCTGTTCCTTAGTATACTAATATCATCTTGCTCTATTTACAGACAGTACTTGTCAACTAGTCAAGGTATTTCTCTTGTCAAATTGTGTGCATATTTTATAGTAGTATATCTTGTATTCTTTGTTTGTTTAGGTATCTGAATCTGATTTTGGAAACTCCCATTTATGGAAATAAAATTGTAGTTTACAATCATGGGAACATCTCTGATCAGAAGAATCTATACTAGCAAATGACAATATAACTAATGGACGTTAACTCAAATTAAAAACAGGAACGTAATGTCCACCTTAGTTTAATCAGCTATATAGTAACCAAGTACCGCTTCACACAATGTATCGGAAAGGAGGTCTAAGGTACCTATAGATAAATATTTCTTTAATCATTAAAAATGCTCCATTGAGTAAGAAAACTAATTCAAGTTTGTTTTTTTTTTTTAATGCCACTAATTTTTATATCAATTTAACATTCTGTTCCACAAAAGTGTGATTGTCCCTTCATTCCAGATGAAAACTATGCACATCAGCAACAGAAAGAAATGAACTGAAAGATTACAGATGTGTTGGCAGACTGGAGTTCAATGATTAACCAATGAGGATATATGTTTAGTGTAGATATAATTACCTGAAAGAGCAATTATACTCTCATGTAAAATTTTTACCATTTCTTTTTTACACAGTAGTTACTCCTTTCTGTATCCCACAACACAGACATCAAACACCTAAGCACTTTTCCTTTGTTTTAGAAAATGAGCGACCAAACAGTAACTAGTACCTGAAATATACAAAAATCTTTTAAAATTATGCTTTCATAAGATGCGTTTTCACTCCTTTCATTTTTTTTACATGAGGTTTATATGTGCCTGCTACAAGCAGTAGCTTCTCCTTCTACATTCTACAATTTTGAAGGTTGTAAAAAATACATGTTACTTGCATTCTTATAACAACATGGCTTAGACCGTTTTCTTGTCAAGACCACTTTATGTCTTGTTCTGTTTCTACAGCTGAAGAAAATCATGGTTGAAAATTACTGAGCTTGTTTGCAAAGTTGCACTAATGTGACACAATGCTAAACTTCATAAGGTTTGAGAAAGATTTGCTTTCTGCTAATAGAAATAGTTTTCCCCAAAAGGGGAAGGATAAGTTGTTTCTAAGTAAGCAGCATATTAAGAGAAAAAATTCTTCAGAAGACTGAGTATCTCATTTAGGTTAAAATTAATTCATTTCTACTCAGGGTTATGTAGCATTTACCTAGGTATCTAGTCTTTGTTAAGGAGGAAGACAGATTCTACAGACCTACACATTTGATTTATCGTATCATTCACTTTGAAGCAAATATTGTCACATAAGTATGATTCACTTTGAAGTAAGTACGTGGTATTAAAAATTATAAATCACTTTAATAAGTTGATGCTTTAATATTAAAAAAAGTTGCAACATTTTGTTTTCCAGACTTAGCACAAAATCTGGTATATGTTGGAGCCTATCCTAGGAATGTTTTTCTGTAAAATGCAGCTGCTTCTGTTTATGTGCTACAAATAAACTAGAGAAAATTGCAGCTGCTTTTTTTGTTTGTTTGTTTGTTTAGGCCAGGCATTATTGTTATGGCTATTAACCTGATGTATCCTTTTAATTTGAATTTAAAATACCACTCGACAAGGATGTAACAAGAATGATTTGATTTCTTCTCTTTCTACAGTAAGTATTTTGAAGCAGCTCCATTCCTGATCAAAACAGATGTTCTCAACTGGAAAATCTGCTAGTCATTTGCTAAGTGAGGTTGCATACACCAAAGAAAAATGAAAATGTTAGTGGCGATTGTGATATATACATTTTATTGAGTTTATGACTACTTGAAAAATTTGATTCTTTTTGTCACATTCACATGCCACTTAATAATGGCCTCAAACTGAATTCTGTCATTAAGTAAAGGGAACTTGCAGTTTTAGCATAACTAGACTAAATATACATATTTTTTAAAAAGTGTGTTTGTGCATACTTCATTCAAGATTGAATGTGTAAATACCTTTTTATGATCAGCTCTTAGCTTTAATTTTCTATAATAATATAATTCATCATATGCATACAGAAACATAATTGTCCCATGGGATTCAATAACAGAAGAATAGTATGAATAGTATTGTTTTACACTGGTTTGTAATTTGAAGTCACAGTACTATTTAACATATGGAGAAGTGATTAGTAGAGCATAAATTAGACACTTGAAAAATGAATGGTACAGTGAGGAGAAAGAGTTTTCTATTAATTTTAATGCTGTCTACTACTAGTGGCAACATGAAAAAAATGTCTCATTTTAGTAAAAGTTTAAGTCTGAGTAGGATGTTAATAAGTCATCCATGGGACTTAAAAAAATTCTTCATTAAAATCAAAAGCTCTCACACTTTCACTCTATTCTTTTCACATCCAACATCCCCATCTAATTTGTGGAAGTCACAATTTCAAGTATGCCACTCGAGAACTGAACTTAATGACTAGCATTCTTTAGATGCATAAAATGCCAAGAGAAATGTGAACAATCACACTGATAAGTGCCATTTTCAGAACATTTAAGAAAAAGTCTGTAGCACAAAAAAAAGGCCAAGCATGAAGTTTGCTGATTGTTTTGTTCACAATTTTCTCAGTTAGAAAGTATAAGCACACAGTGATGAAATCTCAGTCACACACATACACACACACATGTGCACCCACCTCAGCTCAGTTTTCAAGAGATTGTTGAGCAACTTCAATATAGAGGTCAGTTATTTTTCATCATTATATTTTTAATTACTGTTTTATGAAGTTTTTTTCAAAAACCTAGATGCAAATGTCTTTAGACTACTGGGCTTTGAGGCTTCAGTATATTGAGGACATAGACAGAGCAACTATGTTTAAAAAAAAGAAAACCAAACAAAAACTTCCACAAATCTACATATGTGAATAGTAGTGATAATGCTTAGAAATAATTAATGTCTGGTTCATAAAAAAAATCTTACTTCTATTTAAACGTCAAGGCTATCCAAATCAAAATTATACTATGAGCTGGGATGCACTTAACAGATATTCATCTGATCTGTTCTGAAAAACCCTCCAGAGACAACTCACTGTGATATTTTCCTTTCCCCGAGCTTTCTGTAGTATCTTAGTGTGTGTGCATATACAGGAATAAGCAAAAATTGGACTGAACTACTACGATTTTCTATTCTTACCCAAGAATATTTTATTATCTTTAGAATTTTTTTTCCCTGAATGTTTTTATTGTTCTTAGTCCATTTGTTAAATGGATTTTACAATCTGGGTTCATCTACTTTCAAAAAGAACAAAAGGATTTTAGCCATACAGAGCATCTGGTGAAGGGCTAGGAAATGAGAAGACAAATATTAAATCTCTGGTGTACCCTACCAATCTCGCAACTCCACACACCCCTCCAACATAATATTTTATCATTCACAATCCTCCATTTGTAATACTTGTTCTCTTTTCAAGTAATCCATCTACTTATTTTTTCCTAAAGTTACAGAAGTATCAGCTTAAAGGAAATTTTATATTTCATTAAGTCCATTCTCCAACTCAAACAAGCGCTACACCAACACTGCATCAAGTCAGACATGGGTCTGTTTAAATGAGTCTTAAAAATCACTCCGGACAGAGAATCTGCAGCCCCTCTGGATAGCCTCTCTTGGTACTGACTTACCCTTTTGGTGAAAAGAGATTTCTTGCTGGCTAAAATGAAAATCTCTTTAAACTTTCATTATTCCTCACAATATCTTCTTCTGCCAGTACTTCCTCCTTAGACTCTAATTTCTTTCATTTTTGACAAGATCATCTTCCCATGTCAGAGCTGTCTCTGTTGTCCCTCAATGCTTTCATTTATGGCTGTGGATGCAAAATTTTTCCCCTCCTATTCTGGCATATTTCAGTGACTCTTCTATGATCTACCCTGAAAGACAAAGAGTCAAATTCCTTCTCTAATGCTGGAGACAGAAATAAGTTCTTTGAAGCTTCTTCAACAATGCTGATCTATGAGAACTTCTCTAAACATCCCCAAAGAAAATACTTGTCTAACAGTTAAGTGACTTGCACTGTTATAGAATTTTCTATTACCATATCTCATTACTGGCAAAGGCATTCCCTGTTATAGTATGAAAAGTCATGAGTATTTCACAAAAAATTGTGACCTTCTTAAAAGCCAGTTCTTTATTTCAACAAGTACAAGGTACATTTCTGCAAGTGTTTTTCTCCACATTAGATGTTTATGAATAGATGTTTTAAACATCTAGAGACCCTACTGCATTTATTTCTAGCAGAGACCAAGAAAGAAGGTTTCAGTGATGCTAGATTTCCTCTTTTTCGTGACTCAAGGATGTTATCTGTTACATCTTCTCCCATAACTTCTTGGTCCTGCTGTCTGTACTGCTTACAGTTGTAGGTTTCATTTTATATGTCAGACATTACATGATCAAGGTTTTATCTCCATCTTAAAACTGTCATTTCACTACTCAAATGAACAGACTTTTTATTTTTTTAGCTCAGATCTGTTGTTCCCCTTTTCAGAGTTTTTACTATAAAAAGAATCACATTTGAATCTTTGAGTATAGAGGACCTTTATCTCTAGGGCTGATGGCACTTCCTTTTAATTAATGGTACTTCCTTCCTGTATTAATCTCAGAAGGACAGATATTTCCATTCCCCAGCTTTTCCGTTCCTTTCCTTTCCTTGCAAAATTTCCTGATTCATAAAAAACCCATACCTGGTAGTCCACATATCTGATAGTCCACATATCAGTTGTCCACAGGACAACCTTAACCACAATATTAGTGAAACACAGTTCAGAGAGAATCTGCAAATAAAAAAAATAAAAAAATAAAAAATAAAAAAAAAAAA
Organism: Orthonyx spaldingii; assembly: GCA_013397795.1. NCBI lineage: Eukaryota > Metazoa > Chordata > Aves > Passeriformes > Orthonychidae > Orthonyx > Orthonyx spaldingii. Next base: position 194,010 of record VZTJ01000377.1, on the reverse strand, counting down.
CCAGAGCTGGTGATATCTAGAAGGTGGGTAAGCCACTGGTGGTTGTACCCTCAACAAATTTGCAGATGACACTAAGCTGCATCCAGCTCTGGGGGCCCTAACATGGGAAGGACATGACCTATTGGAGTGAGTCCAGAGAGGACCTACAAGTTGATCAGAGAGATGGAGCACCTCTTCTATGAGAAAAGTCAAAGAAAACTGAGATTGTTAAGCCTGGAAAAGAAAAGGCTATGACCTTTGGGTCTGACATAATTGTGACCTTCCAGTACCTGAAGGGAGACTACAAGAAACATGAAGGACTTTTTACAAGGACAAGTAGTGACAGGACAAGGAAGAAACACACATAAAATTTTTTTTTCCTAATATCTAATCTAAACCTACTTTCTCTAAGTTTTTTACTGAGAGGATGGTGAAGCTGCCCCATTCCTGGAAGTGTTCAAGGTCAGGTTGGATGAAACTCTAAGTAAACAGGTCTAGTGAAAGGTGTCTCTGCCCAAGGAAAGTGTTTGGAACTATATGATCGTAAAAGGTCCCTTCAAACCCAAAATATTCTATGATTCTATGATTGTGGCGAAGTAGTGGTATTTGACATTAGACTTGGTATCTGGTAACTGATATTAAACCTATAAAGCAAGTTATGTGTGACCATGTAACTTTTAATAAATTCATACTTTAAAATAAAGTTCAATTTCAGAAACACGGCTATATGAAAATATAATGTGGTTGAACTTGATGAATAAAAACTGTAATCATAAAACTGCTGAAATCAAAGTATGAGAGAACTTTAAAAGCATTTTGTATTCACAAAATCTACGTATTAATCTCAAGCACCATCAAAACATCTGAATTTGGAATGTGAACAACTGAGACAAATGTGGGGTCAATACTCTTCCAAGTGCAATGTATGCACAGTATGAATACAAACAATCTGTAGAGATAGAACCTAAAAAGATATTTGGGGTAATACACTTCTACAGTTCAATTTTCTTATGCAAATAGGCAAAATATGTTCCCTTAATTTGATTAGCAATTTAGTCTGCAGGCTCTGAAAATCTGAAACAGTACTTGATTAAGAAAGACTCTTCCTTTATTTGGAGACTGCCTCTATCACTGAAGATTTTAGCTTTCTCTTCTTTCAGCAGTTATCCTGAAAGCTGAAATTCTTTCAAACACTAAATTGCTAAAAATATGTATTTTCTTAATCTTAATGTAAAAAGGTTAAAATTTTTGGTTGTCAAGAAATTACTGCCAATGAAAATATAAAAATAAACTGGGTTTGTAGCAGTTTTTCTAGAATCAATCTGAATTCTCACTTGCAACAATAAATGTGGTTTATTTCTCAAAATATTTTTTTTATGTATAAAATAAAATACCCTCAGAGCAGTATGGTCAAAAGGAGTATAAAATTATTATGTCATCATCAACATTGCACTTAATTTGTCCAATAAAAGTAAACATGACAGACATTTTCTGGAAGTGTATAATGAATAAGTTGATCAGATTTTTTCAGAGCCTTGACTTATTTAGTTTTTAGTAGTTGAATGGTGAAGATTTCACAAGCTCATTGGTCCCTTCCAAATTCACCAATCCTGATTCTGTGAAGTTCAAGTAAATTCAGACTGTCGAGAGAAGCTGTGGATGTCCCATCCCTGAAAGTGTTCAAGGCTTGGTTGGATGGGGCTTTGAGCAACCTGGTCTAGTGGAAAATGTCCCTGCCGACAAAAGCAGGACTTGGAACTAGATGATTTTAAGGAACCTTCCAACCCAAACTATTCTATGTTTCTATGATTCAATGATGATTCTATGATTCTATGTGATTTTGAGGGAAATAAAAGTCCTAGTAATTTTCTATTGTCTACTTAGTGCCACAGAAATATCAGTTCTGTCCTTTGTGGTGTGTCTCAAGAACACTGAATGTGCATGGTTTTCTCTTTGAATAAAAAGTTCTTAAAATATTTCAATACCATGTTATCCAACAGACTTATTACAGTATTAAAAATAAAATTATTAAGATTTAAAGAAAAAAATGACACAGAAAATCACAGGTAAGGAAAAAGAAAATACATTCTCAGGAGTATGACCATGTGATTTTGCTGTCACGAGGCAGGGGTAATGTGTGCTTTAAATTGCATATCTATGTATGTCAAGTTTGTGCAGATAGAAGAAGGATTTTGTGAGTTCTGAAGATTTGCTTTGGCTAGAGGCTTAATAACTTTTTCTTGTATATTTAAATATTCAGGTGAATTGGTCTTTAACTGCTTTTGGCTGACTGGGAAGAACTCAGGCATATGGCACGTCAGGTATCTAGAATATTAAAAATGAGGAATTCTCCTGGTATCACCTCATCCAATGAGAATATTTACTTAGTTTTCACCTTGTGTCAAAGCAGAAGATTCCCTAAGACAAATGACTCAGTTCATCTAGCTGGCTAGACTGACTTGATTGAATCCTTGTGAAAGTGCTTCAGTTCAGTACCTTTGGGATGATGGCAGGACAGAAATCATAAAGTTTCTGAGGCAGATGGGGGCAGACAGACCAGACACATGATTCTGCTTTATTGTTCATAATCCATAGTTGTTCTTAACAAATGTAGTTCATCTTACTCTATTATCTAACTGTAACTGTGGGAATGTAGGACTTTCTGTCAAAAGGATGTCCCAGTATTTTCTCCGGATAATTTTTTGGTTAATTTTATAAAGCATGTTTCCTTGCAACGTGAAGGTAGGGGCAAGAAGATAGTCACATTGTCATTAATTTCTTTAAAGCTTCCTTTATCAAAGAATAATCTAGTTTGAAAAGTGTTGAGCTAGCAAATTAAATTCTCTGACTTTCAAGCAAAAACACTCTATAAAGCTATAAGATACAAGACTAAAACTCTACCAAAATTTTTAATATAAATTCAACCAAAGAGAGTTTGCACATAGAGTGCCCTGTCTTATACAGAGAAGATGAAGAAGCAAGTTGTAAACCTTCAGTAGCTTGAGAATTATAATCACCACTGTACCTGAGAATTTGACCCTGTTGCTAAGGAACACTGAAGAATTTCTAAGGTCTTATAAATCCACAATAGTGTGGTGGTGGGCAAAGCAGTCAAGAAAGAATGTGGCTGATGTGTAGACCCAACCATGCATTAGCTGCATATGTTGCCATAAATATTTATGGTAATAAATAAATACATTTGAAGCACACCAAAACCATCTTGGTCACATGAAGATCAACAATAAACAAAATCTGTAACTGAATAAACTGAAAAGGGTTTTTTAATGTGGAGTAAATGGAGTAACAACAGGAGAATGAAGTCTAAAAGACTTTCTCTAACTTGAGACGGATATTTAGCAAGGAAAATCAGCCAGATCAGCTGGATACCTTAAGCTACCTAGAGTAATCCCTCATTTGAAATAGGTAAAATGATCACTTAGAAATTTTTAAAGAGGATAGATTTCCAAGTTAACTGAATTAATTATCAAATGTAGTATTGGTGGGGTAAGGTAAATGGTATAGACTTGTAAATTATGTAGGCTGCTTATGTTGCTTTGAGGTAAATATCTAAATATCCCTTAAGATCAAGGTTACTACTTGAAGGAGTTCAGGGAAATTGAAATTTTTATTAAACTGCTAACAGGTTTGCAGATATCACCATACAATCATCCCTTTAAGAATCCATTTTAATCTTAAAAGATACTATCTTCTTCAAAGGAAAATCCAGACCCAGTTGAGAAAAAAGCAATTTTGAGATATTACAAGGATATGTCTCCTTGACCATATAGAGGACAATGACAACAATATGCAAAACAGTTCAGGGATGCTTTGAGATTAAGGCATACAAGAGAAAGGGTAGACTTGACTTACCCTGTTTAAACTAAGGAAAGACCACAAAAGATCTCATAAGAGGCAGGGTAATTTTTTATATGGTCCTCACCAGCACAAAGGACATGATTCGAAATGCTGATGCTTGAGGCTAATTTGGTTACAGTGACTGATTTTTGCAATTCACTATTTATGGAATCATAGAGTGTCACAAGTTGCACGAGACAAAAATCATCCAACTGACCCTGCACAGGGCATCCCCAGGAGTCACACTGTGTGCCTGAGAGCATTGTCCAAGTGCTTGTTGAACTCTAGCAGTTTTGTGCCATGACCACTTCCCTGAGGAGCCTTTTCTGGTGCCCAATCACTGTCTGGGTGAAGAAGCTTTTCATAATATCTAATCTAAGCCTCTCCTGACACAGCCTCAGGCAATTCCCTCAGTTCTGTCATTGATCACCGGAGAGAAGAGACCAGTGCCTGCCTGCCCTTATGCTTCTCCATGTGAATAAGTTCCATGTGAATATTCTCCATGTGAATAATGTGTGGACCACTACGAGATCTCTGCTCAATGTCCTCTTCTCCTGACTGGGCAAGCCAAGTGACCTCGACTGAAAGTGGCTTCCTCTAGGTCCTTCGTTTGCCCCTAGGATTTCTGTAGCCCTTTTCTGTAGTAAAAAAAACAGACAATCACCAGAGCTGCAGTCAATTTAAAAAGGTGACCAACATAAAAATGAACAAATTTCTTGAGAAAAAAAGGTAAAAGAAAAAGGTGAGAGGTGGAAATCTTTGCAGGCAACATGGAAGTTACTTGAGGACCACACTGGAAGTAAAACGGATATGTGTACAAACTGTCAGGAAAGATTTTGGAGAACACAACTAAACATGTTTAGAGACTATGGTAAACACTATGGTAAAAAGAATAACTAGAAGTGGCATTGCATCCTTCAAATAAAGAAAAAGAAGGAATAGTATTCAAATAAATGCCATAGAGACAATCAAAAAATCTAGGAAGGTAAGAGCGCTAGTGCAACAAAGCGTAGCAAAATGTTATCGTCCAAAAGAACTAGTAAAATATATGAAAGTCAACAACCAAGCTCTATTCAAAATTGGAAGGAGGAAAAAAATTTCAGGGAGGAAGTGATTCAGACAGGAGATAATACAGCCATGATTGGTTGTGGTTTATTTACCAACTTCTTTCTATATCCCAAACAAAAATGCATACACCAGGTTTTTTCAAAATCTTGCCTCTTAAATCAGGGTTTGAACTTTCATTGATTAACAAGTAAATGCTGGTAGCCACACTCATTCCTTCTTATTCTCGTGTCTGCATTGTCCATACAATAAGGAGACAAAGTTCTTGAAAATATGTCCTCAAATGACTTCCATCACTCTGCTGCTGTGTTATCACTGCTAACTCAGTTCCATAAAGCTCTTTTTTTGAGTATTAGGTGAATTTCCACCATATTAGCCTCTTCTCCCTCCTGATATATACTTGCCTCATAAGGTCAGCTTAGATGTTAACCTAGTTATCCTAGTCCTGATTCTGTCTGCCTGAATGTGTCCTTATGAGGACCTTGCCATCTCTACTGGCTACCCCTGGCAGGTTGCACAGCTCTCCTTCTGCCTCCAGTCACTGATGATATTTTCACCAGACTTATTCTCAGTTACACATATCAACTTAGGGCCCCTTCTTAGGCTCACTCTGGGCTCTTAGAGATGAACTGAGGTTATTGTTTGGCAAGTTTTTCTGTATAATATGCGTGCCATGACCTTTTCTCTTCAAATACACAGGTAGAGCTCATTCAGAGTCTCATTTGGCATATTATTTCCTTGATAATTTCAATCTTTCTCTCCTAGTCTATTTACTACATTGCAACAAATATTGTTTTCCCATTCAGCTTTAGACTTTCCAACCCTCTCTCCATTTTCTTGCAGTCTTGCTGTTCTGCATGGCACTCAAATAAACTGATTATTTTTCCTTTAACTATCTTATGTATATCATCTCTATTTTTGTATAAAAAACCTGACTTTGAACTCTAATTATTCCAGAAAGCCAATTTTCAACTTCTGGTTAGGTTAGGTTTTGGAAATTTTTTTTTTTTTAATTCATTTTTTGTTTTGTTTTGTTTTTTGTTTTGGTTTGGTTTGGTTTGGTTTTTTTTGTTTTTTTTTTTTTTTTTTTTTTTTCTCTTTTAAATATTCATGCATTTGCTGTTATATTCTTACATCTTTGAAAAATTGTATTTTGTTGCAAGGTTTTGATAGTGAGAGTGGGAAGGGAGTGGGGGTGGTCCTTATGTGGAGGCAGACACAGTTGGTTACAGCCACCTCCAACAGTCTCACCGCAGGGCACGGATCAATAAGGGAAGGCAAAATGCTGCCAGGCAGCCAGGCCTGAGGGGAACCATGTGAGAAACAGCTCTGCAGTCCCAAGGGGAGAAAGAGAGGAGGGAAGTTCCTGGCAGGGTGCCTCTGCAGCCTCAGGAGGGAGAAATCCTATAGAGAAGGTGTTCTAGATATCCACTCTGCAGGCTGTGAAGTACCCCACATCACAGCAGGTGGACATGTCCTGAAGGAAGGTGCAGCCCATGGGAAGATCCCATACTGGAGTAGGGAAAAGTGTGAGGAGAATTAGGGGGAGAGAGTAGCTGTTAGGGATTGACTGCCAGTCCCATTTTCCATTCCCCTGTGCACCTGTTAGACAGGAAAGAGAAGAGTTAGGAATGACAGAGAAAAGCTGAGCCTTGAAGAAAGAGGGCTTGGTTGAAGAAAGGTGATTTAGGTTTTTTGTCTTTGTTTCTTCTGATCCAACTCTACTCTTTACTGGTTAAATTATGTGATTTTTCCTCAAATTGTGTCTGTTCTTCTGATGGTACTTAAGATAGATTGTCCTCAGGTGGTCAATGATCTCCCTGTTTTACCTCAAGCCAGGAACTTTTGCATCTTATTTTCTCCCCTGTCCTGTTGAGAAGGGGCAAAAATAGAGCAATTGGGTGGGATCTGGTCAACCCATCACAGAAATTCCATGTAAATGTTTACAAACTTCTCCACCTTCCATCTTAAATATTGTCTTTTCATACACCACTTTGTTCTGGATTTTTATAAACACTGTGATAATCGTTAGTTTGATGATGTGTGAAAGGATTGGTTATGTTGATTATTAAAGTTCTATGTACTACTATGTACCTTCCTCTCTTTCGTATGTAGACTATACATATTAAAATGTCCTGGGGGGCAGGGATAATTTTGTTGTGTATGGTTATAGAGCATGCATCAGACTATAGTACTTAGTCATGGAGAGAGTTCCTTAAGCATACTTACACAGATAAGTAAATAAAACCCCATTTTCTTCCCTTTACATTGCATTACTTCTGCTTAAAATGTAAATATTTTAAATACAAATTTAGAACTATATATTTTTTCATTGATTTATATATTCTACAAACATCCCTATATTAAAACTGACAGAATGTTATTCAGTTACCACTAAAGACTATTTCTGTACAATGTGAAATAAAACAGGATGGATATAGATGACCATCCTGGAAGATGGAGTACATGACCACTGGAGATTATTATTGTGTGGTTCTAAGGAGTAAAAATCTCTCAAATCCTTATTGACAGGGAATTTATGCTGTGATAAGTAAAGTAGTTAAAAAAGCAAAGATTTTGTAGAATAGATCAGAAATCTGACTATAAATCCAAATAAAATACCAACAGTTGAGCATTCACATGTAAGAAATCATTCTTAATTCTCATGTTAAGGACAAATTTGGTCTTGTCCAAGAAAAACAACAAAACCACATTAATTAATCACACACAGAACTACAGTGATGCACAAGGAATAATTACTAAGTATTCTCTGGCTATCTTTCAAATATTTTTCAACTATTTTGAAAATATATACATGCACAAATACACAAACGTGCACACGTATACACATGCAGATTTTTGGAGAATAAATTGATTTCATAATTTCCTTAATATTTGATACACAGTGTGCATTTTACTCTTGGGAAATTTTGTCTAAAATGTCTTTCTTTCATATTACTTCACATATAAATTTCCAATAGTTTTGTTGTTTACATAATTTTTTTTTATTTTCTGGAATTATCCCAGCAAATGAGCTTACTAAGAAAAATGTTCCTAAATCTGCAAATTTTAAAAAGAAGGAAGAAAAAGTAATTATGCACATAATCACAAATTTTTCACAGTAGAATCTAAGTAACTTTCACCCAATCAGGTAAGCAGAAAAAAAAAAATCCATGTGGTTTATGTTCCCACAGTAAGAATCAAATAATTCTGAGTACAAATTCAATTAATTGCTTTGGAAGGTTGTGCAGCCCTGCAAATGACTACGCAGTGTATTCTTGAAACTGTCCTAGATAGCAACTAAATCTGAGAGGGGATGTGGAAAAACGGCTGAGGGTAAAATTAGAGGAATTGGAGAAGTTATATTCATATCCTAACAGAAGTTGTAATGGTTACAGAAATTATGAATCATATTCTATGCACACTGAATACTTCCATTGGGGATTAAAACTTGTACATACATTGCTTTGAACACATTTTTTCAGCCAGATACTATCACTGGCAATGCTCAAACCTTAACCTACCACAATTTCATATTAATAAAGAGTGTTATTCCATAAACTGTTGGTGTGAGCCCTTTGTGGATGCTGGCAGTCACCAGCATCAGGGAACATACTCGAATAAAGGGGAGGATCTGCTCAGGAGTCATGAAGTGGGAAAACCCACTGAGACGTCTCCCTTATGCTGTGTGTCCCTGAACAAGTCAGTCAAACAACTCTCTGATCCAGTGAATTCCTCAGTGAACAATCCCCATAATGGGATCCTGACAGACTGGTTGGGCACAAGGGTGTCAGCTTTCCTGGGGCAGTGACAGACAAATCAAATACTAAGGGTCAAGAAAATCTTCCCTTTTTATGTGACAGGGAAAAAAGGATTGCATTATTGATTTTTTAGATTTTGAACAATAAATGGGACAAGCTGCAGTCTGCATCAAACACCACTAACTTGTTGTTTATTAGAAATTGTGTATAGTTGTCATTTTAATGAAACCAAACTGCTAACTGCTGAAAAATGACAATTGCAGCAAGTTTCACTGATGCTGAAAAGTACAAGCATCCCTGGTGACAAATTGGAGGCAAACAGCAAACTAGCCAAACTCCTTGTAAGCTTGCTAAGACAGACATACAAATTACACCATTTCTTTCAGCAGCTCTACTAATAATGAGTAACTTAATCTGAAAAATTAAATTCTCCCCTGTTACTGTGATGCATATGGCTTACATAAGAATGTATCATAAACACGAGTGGTCAAATTTGACCAAAAGTTTTCTAGAGAAAAACTAGACTAGAAAAACCTTTTCTTTAGAGAAAGGGAGGAAGGGAGTACATAATTTTAATTATGATAACCTAACAAGAGTATGCTTACTGTGAAATAAGACCAACAATGTTTTTTAGTGGAAAGAAAAAGGGAATATCTAGTATCCTCATACCTATAAAAATGAGTACTAATTGTCTTCTGTTTTGTTCTTAACTCATAAATATTACTTATAAATATTATCTGTACAAACTGGAATTTTGGTACAGAAAGACACATAGGATCAGATATCTATAGTCATGAGCCATACTGTTAAGAGTATCATAAAAGAGACAATCAGAGGAAGGGTCTGTAGAATATCAAATTCCACTGTATGGCTCTATGTTTGAAAGCAAAGTGACTTTTTCATATCTTAGAGAAGGTGAAAGCCACATAATTGCTAGATGATATATAAGCAGAGCATCCAGGGCTCTCAGTTGCTTTTTATATTGTCTTAAAAACCATGCCATTCAGTGACAACTATTTTTTAGTTATTTTAAGTAGAAATTTTCCTGATTTCTAGTTAGTGTGGGTGATATTATCTTGAAATATCTGTTCAGGTTTTCCAATAATGAAAACCTATAGATGATTACAGGCAACAGCATTTAAAAATCTGAACCTGCAGTTTATTGTAGCTTTTTTTTTCTGTCTATATATCATAAACACACACACACACTACATGCACACATGTATTTTGAAACCACATAGAAATGATATTGCATATAATTTACTTGCATATTTTTCTAGCCTGCAGGGAAAATTGTTATAGCTTTTATCATTGAGGGTATGAAAAATTCAACATTAAATCATTTTGAATTAATGGGAATTTTTTCTCTTAGGGCAGAAATTCTGTGTGGTACCTTCTGGAAGCCAAATAAGACGATTTCAGACTCTTGGGAGGAGAGGCTACAGCTTCACAGAAGAAGCCTTTTGACTGACTTTCATTTAATTCCCAGTAGGTGTTTCATTTTCTCTTAAAGACTTAGCCATTATTTTTCCTTTTTATTCAGAACAAACATCTTTCTCTTCAATTGCAATAAAAAGGATCAAAATTCAAAGAGCTTACATTTTCATACAATATATGACATGCACATTTTCCTTCTAGAAGCAGTCTTCTGATTCATCTGCATGATGAACTAATATTGTTGAATGAAAGGGAAGAATTAAATGTATATTTCTGCAGGATCCAATGAAAAAAATGAAATGTTGAAAGATAAATATATGGATAAGAAAAAATTCAATTTACAACTCAACTTATCTGTTTTGACACTTAACATTCCACAGAATAGAGTACCAACCGAAAAAAAATTAAATCTAAAATGGAAACAGAATTGTTACATCTTTATCTTTTCAGAATTCAAAGGAATGTAAAGTGCTTCATAGGAGAAACATTAACAGTATTATGAAGGAAGTAGGAGAGAGAAGAGGAAAAAAAAATCCATGGACTCTACCAGATAGATGCAAGTAGAAGCTTGAAGAAGAAACAGAACATGGATCTCTCAAGTAGACATACTTCAGTAGGTAGATATAGACTGAGAACCTCTAAAACTGACTTCACCTTCTCTACAATATTAAATACATTAATGAGATTACCAAATTTCAGATAATCATATCACAGACTTAAGTTTTAAAGTCTGTTTGATCATAGAAGTCCCTAAATCAAGTAAGTTTCTGTATGAATATGTACAGCCATCTTTCATATCTTTTTCCATCAACAAAAGCTGTACAAGGTACCCTTTCTTTTCTACATATATTTGTAACACTCTATATATCCCATTCTTCATTTATATCTGATTCTTCATTTCTCAAGAAAAAATATTAACATAGTATTTTATGTTCTCATTGTGAGAATAACAGCCTATAAAGAAAAGTAATTTTTGCATTCCTTGGTTTGTTTTTTCCTTTCAAGTAGAAGACAAAAATTAATATAGCTAAGCCAAAGAATAAGAATACACATGCTTTAGGACTGCTGTAAAAATTCTCTATGGAGAATGCCTGACATGAACAAAATGCATCTAGATGGATAAAGGTGCATGCAGGTGTGCAATCAGCAACTAGTTCAAGCTCATGAAAAGTTGGGAAACAGAACCACAGGAATTTCAAGGGCTGTTGCTAAGAAAACTGAGCTAAATAGTTATTTATGATGTTTATTATATATATGACTTAAAAGAAGCTGCAAGATTAATTCTTATTATAGCTTTAGGCAATTTTTGAGACCTTCTCCTGAATCACAAGCTACCTTTGTTTCTTAGGCAAGTGCCTTTTCCTGACATATGCAAAAAGCCTGCAGAGTTAAATTTATATTGCACACAGCTATTAGAGTTTGGTAAGAAACAAACACACTGCAGATAATCTATGCCTCTTATATTGACTTTTCAGAAATAGAAAAGAATGAAAAAAGAAAACAAAAAGCAAACAAACAAACAAACAAACAAAAACCCCATACAAAAGCAAACAAACAAAGGAAAAGGAAAGAAAAAACAGAAAAAGAGAAAGTGCAGGTTGTGAAAAAGTTACTGAAAGATTTACCAAGTAGGAATATCCTGAGCTTCAAAATGTTTCTACAGTTTATTTTAAACTCCAGAAATTATGACCCCACCTACTTCCACTGATAATAGCATTTTGCTGTGGTTTTCATATTTCATCAAATGTAGCTGTTAACCAACTCAGAAAACATTGTGATTTGAAATATTTTCATGTATATGCTTGTGACAAACTGTGCAAGTTGATAGTGATATAAATAACTTGGGGGGAGGATTGGTGGGTTTTTTTCCTAAATGGGCTTCTGTTTAACATTTTTTATGTTTGACAGCTTAACACGGCATGGAAAATTTTGCAACTCATCTTTCTGCAATTTGATAGCTCATTTCCTAAATCAATAATGTTGGCTTCCAAAATTTTATTGCCCTTCTATTCTTGATTCAGCAAGAGGTGGATGACTACACAAAATTGTAAAACAGGCAGTATTTGTCACCAAATTTCAAATGACAGTTTATGACTAAAAGAAAAACTAATTCATGGCTGTAAATTCTGATTAAAGAAAGTAGTAACAATATTTTTGCTTATATCTTAATTTATTTAGAAATTTGTCTACCCTTTGAAGTCAGAAGGAAATTAAAACAAAAGCATGTTTCCAGTTCTTATTCAAAATTAACAGTTATCTCCCTCTTCACTAAAAAAATAAAAGCTGTTTAGGAAAACACATTCACTGATTCTATCCCAGCACATATGAAATTTCAGACTGATCTGTGCCGCAATACATAGATTAAAATGTTGGTTTTGACCAAGTATAGTCTACGGAATGCTGCCCTTCTACTAGGTATTTAACTCAAGATCTACTTTTCTTCAAAGAAAAGTTCAGGGAAAAAAAAAAAACCAACCAGCAACTCAATCTGCCTAAATTACCTGTTACTTAATAAATTGTAAGAAATTATGTTAAGCTTTGCCTATCAAATTTTTGCCAGCTTCTTGCTATGGGGAAATACAGTGTCTGTTTATAACTGCCCCAAATACGGTAATTAACACTTATACAGCATATGCATACTATTATAAGGAACCCCTGTCTTTTCACTTTCTTCAGTATACCATGTTATGGCAGCACCCAAGTTTAACATGAGCCCTAAATAAGTATTTCCATGTTTCTAACATCGTTCTCACTTTGCTATATTGAAAATCAAAATCCTTTTTGTAACAATGTAGCAGTCTTCCATAAATTTATTCTTCTGCTGAAATTCTCAGTTCTATCCATAATAATTAATCCATCAAAATGCAGAAACCCTGCTGTCCCTAAACATGAAATGAAAAAGACTTAAAAAAAACCAAAACAACAAAACCTAAGAACTCCAAACTGTATATGTGGCTCACTAGTCAGGAGGGAAATTTTGTGTCTGCTGTTTTGTATTTTAGAATACTATCTACTTTTGTATTTTAGATTTACTACCTAAATCTCTTTCCAGCAATAATTAGAAAACAAAGAATAGGCATGGCAAATTTCAAGTTTAATCAACATAAAAGATATTAATTAAATGAATCCATGGCTTCTAATTCCTGGGGGGGGGGGAATACAGAGAGCCTCTTATAAGAAACAATTTCAAAATATATAGAAGAGGAAAATACAAGCTTTCAAATAAGTAACCATGTAACCCTAGTTGTATTAACGGCCATGTATTCCTCCTAGTCTCTAATAATAGGTTGATTTTATTAGAAATTAAACACTGTTGTGACACCTTCTTCTACTAGAGGAAACTGAATGGTTTCTAACTTCTGTATAGCTGAACTGATAAATAAATAAATAAAAGTCTAGCCTGTTGTTTCACACACAAAATTCAAAAATTTCTAAGTGTAACTATACAGCATGAAGAGGTTTTATCACCGGGTACACATTAGAGAGATAAAAGCTAGAATCACTCTCCTTGGAGTACATTTAAGTTAAAGAAGTCTACTGACTTAAGATTGTTCTATATACATCAAGGAAAATAAATTCTACTTAAATGGTAGTTACTGAAAAATTAATTCTTCAGTATGTGGGATGATAAATTGCCTTTTTAACAAAATCTCTATAGATGAATATGATTTAGAAAAATTCCTTCTCCCTAGACAAATAGTAGATAAAATAAATTTTTGAGCAATTAGTCCAAGAAAGAGGATGTTAATTATTTTCCAATAGCTCATCACACAGTATACACTGAACTTACATTACAATGCAAAATATGAGCATTGAGTTTAAAAAGGAAATATTTGAAGTTGCTAAGCAACAGTGTCTTTGTTTATCATATTGGTTCTGAAATGAAAGCAATGGAAGCATAAAACAAAGCAAACAAATGGACAAGAATATAATCTATTTCATACTCAACATGAAAAAACCCTTTTGTTTACAGAATATAAATTAACGAATATTCTTGACAACAACTTGATCTATGGTTCAATGGATTTTTTCTCTATACATTGTTACTCTTATTTTGACTTTACTTTCAAAACATTAGTAAAACGACATAACTAAGTAAGAAGTAAGAAACTACAGAAGAGGTTTATTATTGAACACAATTTCTGGAAAATGTTCAAACTAAAAGATCATTCTATATCTGAATTTGGACACAGACTGATAGAAACACGAAATATTAATTTATAGTAAAAATATCTAAGCATATAGACTTGATTGTCCAAATGTATTTATTTAATCTGCCTTTAAAACACATGTTTATTTCTTATAAAATAAAGTTTTAATGAACATTTCTTCTTATGAAATAGATGATCAAAGCCAGGTTGGATGGGACTTTGAGCAACATGATCTAGTGGGTGGTATCCCTGTCCATGACAGGAATGTTGGAACTAGGTGGTCCCTTGCCACCCAAACTATTCCATGATTCTGTTATATAAAATAGGGATTTATTCTCCTGGTTTCCAAACCAATCAGGTTACAAAAAGCCAAGTTAGTGACTGTGTATCGAGGGACTACATAGGGCTCTCCAGTTGTAGAGCAGTGTGGCCACAATGAAGACATAGCTGCTTCCCAAATATGTTGAGGCGATTGCTGAAGCTTAACCATTCTCCCTCTGAAACACTTTGTTCTTGTGGCAAATTCCTTGCAGTGAGTGAAGGGAAATGGACTCATGTACTCTGTGAAAAGGATGTCCTATCCTCATAAAGATTCTCAGTGGAAGAAGTGCCACCAGACCCTGTCTTCCTTAGAGTTTGAAATCTGAAATCAAACTGCCTAACATGTCTGCCCTACCCTACCTGTATTTTCTCTGTTTATGTCACCCTTTTAGTTCTTAAAAAGATGTGTGATCCTCTTTCACAATTTCAATTTTTTCTTCAGTGTGAGCAAATGAGGTCAAGGCTTTCTGTAAATGAGACAGATGACCAACTAGGAAAGGTGACATTGGCCATCTTGTAATGTGCCGGACAGCAGTCATTGGGGCCGAGGTTTTGTACCTCTCGTTGGATATAGTGCTGAAGTGGATAAGGCCTCAGTCACCCTGCAAAGAGAACTTCAGATTCAATTTTTCACAGAATCATAAAATATGCTGAGTTGGAAGGGACCTGTCAGGGTCATCAAGCCCAACTCCTGAAGCCATGTAGGACACTGCAAGGGTCACAAAATGGATCTGAGAGAGTTGTCCAAATGCTTCTAGAATTCTGTCGGGCTTAGTGCTGTGACCACTTCACTGGGGGGCCTGTTCCAGTGCCCAACCACATTATGTGGGAAGAAACTTTTCCTGATATCTAACCTACTTTCCCCTGGCTCAGCTTCATATAATTTCCTTGAGTCCTGTCACTGGTCATGAAAGTGAAGAGATCAGTGTCTGCCCCTCGTCTTCCCCTCATGAGGATCTTGAAGACCACAATAAGGTCTCCTCTCAGTCTCCTCTTCTCTAGGCTGAACAGACCAAATGACTCCTCCTCAGCCACTCCTCATACATTTTCCCCTCCAAACCCCTCACCATCCTGGCTGCCCTCCTTTGGATGATCTCTAATAGTTTAATGTCTTTTTTATGTTACAGTGCCCACAGTGTTAATATTAATCTTCCATTGTTAACTGACACAGTTGTCAAGTTTTTTCCAGGGTAGTTAATGATTATCCTGAATATGTGGAAATTTTCTTGGTCTTCTATCAAGATTTTCAGATCTTTGAGAAGATATTCCTTTGCTTTTATCTATCCTCCCTTTTCAAGTACACTTGACTTTTAAACTCAGTTGCTACAAATACAAACACAGACATACACTAAGACAATGGAAATGCTGGTACTCACATTCCTCTGACACTTTTATCTCATGTGACTTGGAATAGTCCTTCAAGTTAAACTTCTGAAATTATTCATGTTTTGGGGTATATATGTGTTATAAAAAATGGAAAATATTATGATGAGACTTTTTTCTCTTAAACAAGAAAACAACTCCCCTTTTTTTCTACGTATTTTATAATCCTCTCTCTATATTTTTTTAAAGAAAAAAGAAACTCAAAGAAAAATTAAGGCCCACATTCAGTTCTCTGTAGGTATCCATAAGTATTGGGTTTAGGGTTTGTTGCTGTTGATGTTGTTTTGGTTTTTGTTTGGGTTTGGTATTGAGTTTTTTGGGGAGAGCAAGTGTTGTGTGTCAGTAAAATGAATAAAACCAAGGGCTTGATGAGGTAACTGAACTTTCAAAGATATAGTTTTGGAGGTATTAATGAGGTATTTTTTAAGCTAACTCTTATTCTTCTAAATTAACAAGCAAAATCATCTGTCTTTAGTGTGTGCGGGTTTTTTACTAAATAAGGATTTCCCTCTGAATATTTTTTTAAGAAAATGGAGTTTACTTGGTTCATTCACTCTTGGGCCTCTGGAATAAAAGTCCATTTGGATGTCATGGCTGCATACTGGGAGCAAAGCTCAGCCAGCCTAGCAGATATTTCTTAGGATAATCAGTGACTATGAGAAGAAAATTCAACATCCAAACTACATAAAAGCAAATCAATATAAATTTTTTTTCCATTAAAATAGGAAAACGTATTTGCTCTCCAGTTCTCTAGTCTTCCCTTGAAAAGTGGGGAATTCATAAACGGTTTGGAAAATACAGAGGAGAAAGAAATAATTTTAGATTAATGCACTCTGAGAAGGCGTACACTGGATCCAAATATGCAATAACTTTAAAATTCTGATACTAAAATACAGTACTGATCTGCAAAGAACTGTGTACCTTTAGAGACAATCAGACTGTCCTGATCTGTAATGAACGTTAATGGATAATAAGATGAGAAGAATTTGCAAAAATACATCCTTAATTTTGAACTTGGCTGTGTGTGATATGTATCCTTATCTCATTGAATATTAGGAGCACTCAATGTAAACTCACATTTTGAGAACCATAAATACAATGTGATCTTATAAAATACCAGGAGAAACTGTAGACATGACCTCTTACAGCTCCCACTGCCATTCAGCAACCCTTCCAAAAGGTTTAAAGGCATGGCTTAAAAAGCATCATTAGGAATATGAGTTCCTTATTTTAGTAATGATGTTCAAAATCAGTGCTAAAAATAGAACCAAAAACCCCTTCACCTGAACACTAAAAAGAAGAGAATCAAAAAGAAGAGTCTGATAAAGCTATAAAGTTTATTTCACAGAATATTTTTATTGGGTTATTAATCAACAAGTTAAGTTATTAACCTATGAGTCAATTACAAGTTTGGGGGCAGTCAAGCATTAGGAAACAATAAATAGAAAGTGGATTCAAAGCAATCCTGTTTATGGATTAAGGATGTAACAAGTTCTACTTCTATGAACACAGTAGGAAGCTGTCAGAAAGGGCACCCTTCTTTATTCACAATTAGCAACATTTTTCCAATTAGTATGGAGCCACAGGTACTATTAGCTAATTTTCCTGCTCTTACAATTTCATTCTCGACTTTTTGCTTATTTGTTACATATCTAAAAAAAATCTGCCTCCTCCTAATAATCCTTTGTTAAAAATTATGATTGGCAGAACACTTTCCCCACCCTGTGTAAATTCTCAGTTATTCTTGAGCAGTGTGATACATTGCCTAGGTTGGGAAATAATACATAGTTTTGTCCCTTTTGCAGGTCCCTTCCATTTGAACTGGACAAGACCTTAAAAGTAATAGCAACACCTGCCACTTAATACCACTTAATAAAAGATAAAAAATATTTGAGAGAATTGTTTAAACCCATACTTGACATTCAAAATACTTCCCCAATTCCATTGAAAGGACACAACACAGCTGAACGTCGTATAGGTGTAATGCCTTTTTTTTTTTTCTGAAGGTGTTTTTCAAGGTATTTCCAAGGAAAACTTTAGCAACAAGTGGTTAACCATAAAGAATAGTGTGACAATTTGTGGTTCCTTGTCTTAATCCTGAAGTTTGAGAGGAAAATGTTGACAATAAATTCCTTATCATCACAAACATCACTTATTAGAAAATCATGTTATCATTAAATTCCTTACACAGAGGAATATAGAACTGCATGAACTATACTTTTTATTCATTAAGTTTTAGCCTGTTTCATCAGCTGTGTTTCTGGCTGCCCAGCACAATTCATCCCTCATTAGCAGGATGAATATAGAATAAAACAAACAAACTTTTCTACTTTATAATTGTTGTTGGCAGCGCTTAACATTTACATACATGGAATATTAGCACAAGGGATACAAAGTCATTATAAACTAATGCTTTACAAAGTGGAAAGACAATATCCTCAGCATCACTCTGTACTGCATTTCAAATGGCACATTTCAGGCAATTTATGCTAATTTCCATCATTTACAGAACATAATGACACAAATCTGTTAGATTTTATCACAACAACCTCTAAGTGTTTAGAAGTATGAAGAACATGATAATGATCTCATTAACTGTAAGTTGAGAATTGAATTTCCTTTTCTAGGCAGAATTGTTATTGTTTTACTCATGATCCACAACGCTTTTCATGTTTCACAAGTTATAACAGCCACTGGTCAGCTCCATTTCTCTCCCTTAGTGGCCTCATTGAGTAACACCAAAACAATAAAGAGAGATCAATTGATACTGATCTTACCTGAAGTAACTTATTGTCCACTTTCTGGCTGGTATTATGTTGACAAAGGACAGTGATATCCAGTTTCCCTTGATGTGCTTAGGAGCCTTAAGTATATACAGAGTTCATAGTTTAAGCCATTGATATATTGAAAGAAGAAGGCAATAGCACAGCAAATGTTTGCCTTTCAATCTGACATTATAGTGAGAAGGATAATGAACACTGTGTCCATAGGAAAAAGTATGGCTAAAGCAAGCAAAAAGCCATCTTTTCTGAAGTACATTAATGCTGGGAGGTATTAGGAGAAAAAGGTCAACTGACTGTCCAAAACCTATCAAAAAGGTTAGTTACATCAAAGAGTAAAGCCAAGATATGTCCTGGAACAACAGTGGAAATACTTGTCTATTTATTCCTTCTTGTCATCCTCAACAATTTTTATCAGTAGTTTTAAGTAGAATACTGAAAAGGACAATGATGAGTTGAATAGAAACAGATTTGTTCCAGGTTATACTTAAGCACATTAGTTTCATCCCATCACACTGACAAGGCGATGCACAGTTACTGACCCATAACTGCAGATATATCCCAATTATGTAATTTCCTAAACTTTTATTTGCTAAGGGAAATAATTTACATAACGACTGCACACTTCAAAGTCAGTAATCATACAGCTATTTTTCAAAGCTTTATCTTCTGAATCATTAATATCCTAAGACTGCTGGAATTTGTGTTGTGGATGCTATAAATGTAAAAGCATAACTTAACCTAAATTAGGTACTTATATACAATGATCAATCGTTATACATATAGATAGCTTTCTATATGTTTGCATTTGGAGCAGAGAAATTACTCAACAGTTACATCAGTGACTTATCTGATAGACTGTATCTAGAAAAATAATCGAACAGAAAATCTTTCAAGTTCTAAGCAAACAAATTCTTTTGCTGTTTTTTCTACATGAAAGAGAAAAATAAAGAAAATGTTTAGATTACCCTAAGAGTCTAGAGGTAAAAAATTATAGTAAGCGTCAAGTACTAACACACTGTAGAAACTGAAGGTATTGCAGTGTAACAGAGATCATCCTCCAGCATTTCTGTAGCAGATCATTTTCCATTAGCAGCAGTCAATAAACCACCAAAGGTACAACGCCACAAGAGCTTACATACTTAGCAATGTATGAATGCAACACCTAATATCTAAAGAAGTTAAAAAAGTGTATGTACTGGGAGTCATTTAGATATTAGCTCTATCAAACTGTACACTTTTACCAAATTACGTTAATTGATTATGAGCAGTGCAAACAATGGCCAAACTATCAATACTGAAATAATTAAAAGATTTTTGCTTCTCTTTTTACTAGCCCAAAAGACTCTGTGGAAGTACAGGGAAGGCTGTAAAGTATATTATCCCACAACCCTTAGAACATTTTTTCTCTCTCTTGACTCATTTTCACTAAATCACTTCTACACAAACAGACACCCATACTGGGCTTCTATCTGCCCTGTACACTTCTAGTACACTTCTATCTGCGTTGTACATCCCTAGTGAGCTGTGGCAAAGTGTTCTACATTTTAATTCTGTGTTAGTAAAATCTATTTCTTGTCTTGGAACAGAAAGTGAACAGTTTTTCTATACTCATATTCTACAGCCTCTCAAAATCTTATAGATATCTGTATCAATCCTCCAGCATGAATTTACCATGATTGGTTTCTGCATGAAGTTGAACTATTTATTTTCAGCTATTTCCTCATCTTTTACCTTGTCTGGTATGCTGTATCTATCCACTAGCTCTGCAGTTTATTTTCATTTTTAGTGATATGCTCAGTAAATACATCAGCCTTATGGAGGCATTCACTGTCCAGATAACTACAGGAATGCGCTGAAAATTAAAGCTGATTGCCAACACTTATTTCTACTTTCTATATCTTAATTATTGGATTATATTTGTTTTCATTTTAGAGTGGAGATCTGCTTACCTGTGACAACGGGAGAAATTCAAGACTGTTTGTCATTCATTATCTGTACAAACATTCCTGGATCAACTTTCTGACACATCTTTCTAACATCTTTCTAAGGAGAAAGAAACAGAAATATTAAGTCAATTTTAACAATTATGTAATGAATGTAATAGATAGTTATGTCTTAATAAGGGCACAAATAAAATAAATTATGCAAAAAGGATAACATATTAGGAAGTCAACAATGAGAGATTCTATAAGTAAATATTTGTATCTGGGGACCTTCCATTTGAGAGTTTTCAAGTCAATCTTCTATAACTTCTTTGCAAATATTTAGTTTAATCTTTCCCATTGACAGTTTATGTACCAAGATTATTTGGCTGGCTTTATTTTGCATATTAATGGCTATTTTAAACTATTATCACTTTAGAAAAAGCACTGTTAATATTTTTTTCACCTATTTCACTATGAATTCTGTGTTACCTTTGATTTACCAGATTAAAATATATTTACTTGAAAGACATGAAGAACATTGAAATAGCACTTAAAATATATTTTTAAGAGGAAAGGATCCATAAAAAGGATTGACTTTTGAAAGGTAGCTGCTATTCAAAGGTTTAGTGCATTTAAGACTTACAATTTTTTAGATGCCACAATATTTATAGGTTTTTTAAATCTTCAGCACAATCTAAACAAATAAGAAAACACTGAGACAGGAGAACACTGAAAACACTGAAGTCTGAACTGTAAATTTCTAAGAAAAGCTAACTCACAAGGTAACCATTGCAGTATTAGAACTGACATTATAAAATCAATATTTTCTGGTGCATAATAGCTTATAGAAATGAAAGTCTTAATTTTTTTATGTTATCTGACTTGCACGATTGGGCATATTAATTGGAAAAATGGAAAATGGGTTGGAAAATGAGGTCTGAATGAGTAGCAAAAGAGAACTATTATGTTTGGCGTCTTCAAAGTTTTAATCTGACTCCATTTCAAAATTTAAGAGGGTTAAACCTTAATCTCAATAATACCAAGAAGAACAAAATATGTTTTATTACTTTTGTGAACCCTGGTTTCTTTGTGAGTAAAAATCATGTTTAGGAGAAGCACACTGGTAATCAAAGACTTACATGAAAAACATGAATAACAATTTAGGAGAGAGAACCTTTGGTTGTTATTGTCATCTACTTTTGGATACAATTTGCTATCAACAACAATTTTGGGATAATAAATTAATTTTTACATACCTTTTCAATGTAAATGGAAACACTTAAACTAGCATTCAAGTGCCAAAATATTATTTGTAGTCTTGTTGCTCAATGCCTTCACTTCACACCTAAACAGACAGAAAAAGAAAGCAGGAGACAAATAACTGCAAAAGTGTTTTTCTTTAAAATGACTAGTAACACTCTTATGCAGTCTAGACTGTATGACGTGCAAAGAGCTCACAGGGCAAAGCAGTAATCTTTGGGAAGAAGAAAATTGCAATCTTCTCTTACATCTTTTCTTGTTCTTCATGTTTTCACCACAGCTAATTTTAAACAAAGTGCAAACATGCTAAAAGTTGGAAACTCATGGTGGTAAAAATTTTTGACATATGTTACTTTTTAAGATTGGAAGTATAAACACCTCTGACAGGAAACTCCAAAAAGAAAGACTTTCCTAATTTTAATACTATTCCTTTGTGAAATAATTTTGCAAATTACTATATCAAATATTAATTCAACTGATATCATTTTCTAGTTTCACTTTGAGCCAGGTATCATTGCCTGTTACAATCAAGGTTTTGTTCTTAACCATCTCAATATTATGCTTTAAAATATTCCCTCAATCTCTGTCTGATAGAGCATGTTGATTTATTATGACCTGAAGTAGAAGTCAATAGAAAGATCATGATTTAAAAATAAAAAGAAAAATACATTACTTTTCTGGCCATTAAAAAAACCCACCAGCAACAAAAACAATTTCTAATTTGCCCATAAAATTTTGTTAAATTTTTCAATTTTTTTTTTAAATCAATATTTTGTATTAGTGTTGAATTCTTACATCTAGTGTCACCTAATAATGTGAACAGTCACACTGCTCTAGAATTTGTTCTTTAGACCGTGATCCCTCCTTCTGCTCGAGTTAATTTCTGAGTCTCTTGCAAGGTCTCTCATTTAATGGCTTGTATTAATTGTTTTAGGTGTGGCTGCAAAATGATAAACCAATCTGAAAGGTGGATTTCCTTAAGCTGAGTTTGGTGTTGGAGAATCAATACCAGTTACAGCAGCAAAGATTTGGGCTTTTCTGTCTTCTGAAACACCTGATCCCCTGAGTGGAATGAGACATGTCTGGGACTGTGAAATTGAACTTCAGGAAAGGGCCCCTCTTCTGTGGCAATGAAGGATAGAAAAAGTAGGACAGAGAGGAGTTGGAGGAGGCATGATGGCTGATGCTAAAAAAGTGCTGCACCTTAAAAAAGATTCATTCATTCAAAAACGCCCTCTGTCTTACAGCAATAAAGCAATAAAACTCTGTTGAAATGTTAAATAAATGTTAAATTTTAGGTGAGAGAGTTCACACCCTCTGTTACTGTGTGCAAACATCAACATAATTAGATTCTAAACAATATCTTGGTACAGAGGGTATGGCTGCCTTCAGGTGAGGTTAGGAGACCTGCAGAAATATTCTCTGTGTAGGTAAAAAGAATCACTTTTACAACTTAAAGTACAATCAGAAACTAAGTCTGTTGAGACGTGAATGAGAACAAGACTGGTCTGTACCATAGAATGTCATGAACAGGTAGAGATTGGGATATTATTTATAATTTAAGGACAACATGCACAGGCTGCAAAACTGTGAAGCTGGTGACTTAGGCCATTCAGCACCTTGAGATACTTACAATTACTCAGGTATAAGTGAGGGTTGTAGTAAATAATTGTCCATGGAACCACTCTGCCAGATTCTCCTAAGAACAGTTCATCTTTGGACGTGGTTTTATGAGACAGAGCAAGAAGATTAATCCTAATTGATGCAGCAGGCCTAAAGGATTTAAATACAAATTGATTAAATACAAATAAATCTGGCAATCTAAAAAATGAGCAAAAAATCTTGTACAAAGCAAAAGAATATATAATTTGATCAGTGCTAAGTGAAGTCAGTTTATTCTCTGTCACCATGAAAAACAACCACCACAAACCTTTAAAAACCTAGTATAGGAGTAGTAATGTTGTGTTTCTAGAAAAAAAAAGGGCTTACCTCAGTTCGGGGCAAGGTTATGGAAGAGATCAACCTACGTGCCATTACATGGCACATGCAAGATGTGATGTCCTGCCAACATGGATTTATGAAAAGGTCCTTCTTAAACAACCTGAACTTCTTCTACGACAAGATGACCTGTTTAGAAGATGAAGGAAGGGCTGTGGATGCTGCCCATCTAAACTTCAGTAAAGGATTTGACACCATCAGCCAGAGCATGCTCCTAGACAAAATGGCTGCTCTTGGCTTGGATGGGTGACTATGGTGGGTAGAAAAGTGTCTGGATGACCAGACTCAGGGACTTGTGGTGAATAGAGTTAAATCCTGTAGGCAGCCAGTCACTAGTGATGTTCCCCAGGGCTCAGTTTTGGGGCCAGTCCTGGTTAGAAGATTTATTGATGATCTGGATGTGGTGATTGAGTGCATCCTCAGTAAATTTGCAGATGACATCAAACTGGGTGGGAATGTTGATTTGCTAAGAGTAGAAGCTGTCTACAGAGACCTGGACAGACTCGACCAATGGAGTAAGGACAATAGCATGAAGTTCAATAAGGCGAAGCCCCTGGCTCCTGTGCTTGGGTCACAGAATCACAGAATTCTTACAGCTGAAAGTGATCTCTGGATATCATTTAGTCCAACCCCCCTGCCAAGGCAGGGTCACCTAGAGTAGGTGACACAGGAACACCTCCAAGGTGGGTTACAGCAACCCAATGTAGTCAGGCTTAGAGAGCAGTGACTAGAAAGGCATTTTCCAGAAAGATGCCTGGGGGTGCTAGTTACAGCTGGCTGAACATGGGCCAGCATGTGCCCAGGCGACCAAGAAGGCCAATGGTATCCTGACCTGGATCAAGAATAGTGTAGCCAGAAGGACCAGAGTAAAGAATTTCCCTCTGTAATAAGCACTGGTGGAGCTGCACCTTGAGTATTGCATTCAGTTTTGTGCCCTTTGCTTCAAAAAGGACATTGAGGTGCTGGGGCATGTCCAGATAAGAGCAACAAGGTTTATGGGTTATTTAAGGGTTTCAAAAACATGTCTTATGAGGAATGACTGAGGGAGCTGGGTTTGTTAGGTCTTGAGAACAGGAGGCTCGGGGGGACCTCAATGCACTCTACAACCACCTGAAAGGATGTTATAGTGAGATGGGGGCCAATCTCTTCTGCCATGCTTGCAGTGAGATGACCTGAGAAAAAAGACCATAAGATGAGATAGGGGAGATTCAGATTAGATATTAGAAAAAAAATTTTACTGCTAGGGTGATCAGGCACTGAAATAGTTGCCCATTCCTCATCAGAGAGGTAGTGAGTCACCATACCCAAAGGTGTTCAAGAGGTGTCTGGATCTCTGGATCTCTGCTGTCTGGTGCCAAGTGATGTGGTTTAGTAGTTGAGGGGTTGCAGTGATAGTGCTGGGTGGATGGTTGGCCTAAAGGACACCAAAGGTCTCTTTCAACCTTGTTGATTCTAGGATTCTATTATTCTGAGCCTGAGTAACAGACTAGTGTCTAGTGTCAGAAAGTGTTTAGTAACAGAAAATATCAGTACTGATTTATTTGTGTGTGAATGTGTGCATAAGAAAGGTCATTACTGAGTTATTCTAAGCCACATCAAACCTAGCACCACTAAGAACTCGGGTATTTAGGTGCTCAGGCAGAGAAGTTTGCCTTAAGTTCTCTGACTCTTGTGCATGTTTTACATACTTAGATGAGATGATCTATTATTTTTGTCTCATACTGTATAGCACAGCATTCAAACAGAACTAGCACTTCTCATGAAATATGTCTGCAGTCACAGATAACATTTTGCTCACATTGTAGTGCTGCACAAGAGGGAGATGGCTGTGCACCATCCCTTGGAGTAAGGCTATATATTGTTGTTCTAGAGCAACTGTGCTAAAAGTAGCCCAGTTTCAAAGCTCCCAAACTTACTGGTTTTGATAAAGCACAGCTGTTAACACAAAACTTGCCTTATCTGAACACTTATAGTAAAGGGACTGACATTTTGAGGGGGATCATGGGTAATTACCAAAGAAATCACCTTAGTGTATTCAGCTATTTCTGAAATCATGACAATTCAACACGTCTCTTTTAAAACCATTTTGTACCAACTAATTCCAAGTGTGATTGACCCTGATGTCACCAGCTATACTTTGTGAGCAAGAAATATCATCATCACTTGAAATTATGGATACAAATTGGTCTGTGAATAAACTGCTATACTGGGATACTTGCAGTTACAATTTAGGCAAGACGTTTTACATTTGAAGTGAATATGACTCAAGTTTTCAATCAGAGAAACTATATGTCACTATATAGAGAGACAAATTTGTGGCAGGACGATCCCCCTCTCCTTCTTCCCACCGAGGTGCACATATGGGAGATAACCTCTGAGGCAATAGCCTTCCAGGGGTCACATCCTTACACCCAAGGTCTGACCAGACCTCACACCAGAAGTCGGGAGCACAGATGGAAGAAGAGATAAAAAATATGTAAGTGACAGAACGCATGTCTTTTGTTCTATAAAAGTATCACAAAGCTGCCACAAAGTCAGAAATTTCTCTTGCATATTCTACGAATGTGTTCAGAGAGTTTCTCCCCGAGGTTTGCGCAGCCCTGTGGCCCTACTTCTCCGGAGATTGAGAGTCGTAGGATCTGATGTATGTGAACATCCTTCAACAATTGGATGGTAAGATACATTGAATCCTAAATATACTATTTTTTCTGCTAGCTGTATTGAATTAATAGTAACTAAAACGTGCACTGTATATTTAACTATTAATAGTTTTTTCTTTTCCCTGTGTAGTAATATTCTGTTTTAAGTCTCTTGTCTATTCAATTGATGTCTATTGAATAAATGATTTATTCTATAATACACCGAATCAGCCATTATTAAAAGAACTTGCGAATGGAAGTGGGTTCTGGGGTGCAGGCCACCTCAGTAAGTTACTATCTGTCGCTATAGGCCTAGGCAGAGGTAGAAACTTATTTAAACCCCATAATATCTATTCATAACAAAATTGAACAAGTTTCTACTGCTAACAAAAGTTTTAATTAGCACCTCAATGTGATAGCCTTATTTAAAACCAGACACAAGAAACTCCTTAGAAAACATAATGAGCTGCAGAGTAGTTTATGGTGTATCCTTGTTGTTACATGGAGCCAAGCACTTTATTGGGAGAGAAAATATCATTACTTTGCCATTGTGTATACCAATGTCTTTCTCTGTCGTGAAGATCATTCTTGTGTTTTCTCCTCAGGAAGTAGATAATACTGGAAATAGTTCCAAGAAGGGTTTCAAGGATGATCAAAAATCTAGAATGTGTTTCATATCAACACCACTTCTCTATATAAAATGTTGTGTGTTCATTTGCTTGTTTGCTTCCAAATCTTAAAAGCGAGAAAAATAAGAATGGAAAAAGTAATAGGATGGAAACTTGTAAAATCATGAGCAACATAGGAAAAACTATTGGGAAATATGTTTCGCTATCCTCCAGTACAGGTAATGACAACATCAATTAAAGCTAGGAAGTGAGAGGTTCAAAACAATCAGAAGGAAGAAATTCCTCTGGCACTTTGCAATTAACCTAAGGAATTCTTTTCAGCAAGATGCTATGAGTTTACCAGCCAATTAGATAAATTCATGAAACAAGAGTGCACTGTGCTACCCACTAATTTTATATAAGTAATACCAAAGATGTCATTTCTTATGCATGGAATCTCCAAACATTTTCTCTTTTCAGCTTGGTAAATCCTGAAGATGCATTGGTATATGTGTACACTGTTTTGTCATCTTCAGGCTTCTGTATCTGTCCACAACATAGTGGGCTAGGCAGACTTGTTGCTTTCATGCAGTATATGTGTCCTTATACCCTTACTTCCTCCCTTCTCTACTGGCTATGAAAATCTCCTGACTGCCTTCAAGAAGAGTAGTTAAAGAAAGAAAATAGAAGGCAGTTTTCTTTTACACTATGTTCATTCTTTTACACTTTGTTGTTCACACTATGCTGTTCTTTCTTTTCAGCTGATAGTTGGAAATCCAGGTGTGTCCTCATTTCCAAGATTTATAGGAAATGGATAACATCACACTTACGAATTTAAAAGATTTATTTTTTTAAGTTGTATTGCAGTGAAATCCAGTTATCTCACTGTTATAGATTATATACCTTTCTTGCATTCAGGGCTTTTGGAAAAGAGTTTATTTTTACACTGGACAATTTTCATATTTTTGATTTACTGTGCTCAATAGTGTGTGTAATTCCCATTTCTTCTGAAAGTTTCAGCTTTTATCTTGTGCCTTCAGTGTGTTTACGGCATTTTCATTTTATATATAGATATAGATACTGTATGTCAGGATTAAGAGGTCCATTTTGTAAGACTGTTTCTTAAAGACCAAGAAACATCTTTTGTACAAAATGCCACAAACATAAATATTTCGTATTTATATATTCTTGCAATATATTGCTTTAAAACATTAAGCAAAATGTCTGAAGGCTATTTTACCTTTACAAATTTCTAGATAATGATGTTTTCTATTGACTTCAAAAGAAAACAGGGATATCACTAACAGGTGCTATACCATCATTCTTAAACAACTCAGGTTCATTTTTGGCATTATACATAGAATTGTGGAATTGTTTATGTTGGAAAAGATCATTAGGTTCTTCATAGAATCATAAAATCAATGAATTATTAAGGTTGGAAAACAGAGAATCATTTGAAGTTGGAAAAGACCTTAAAGACCATCACGTCCAACCATTATCCCAGCACAGCCAAGTCCACCAATAAACCAAGTGTCTAAGCACACATCTACATGGCTTTTAAATAGCTCCAGGGATGGTGACTCCACAACCTCCCTGAGCAGCCTCTTCCAGTTCTTAACTACCCTTTTGGTGAAAACTCTTTTCCTAATATCCAATCTAAAACTCCCCTGGCACAACCTGAGGCCATTTCTTCTTGTCCTATCTCTTGTTATCCAGGAGAAGAGGCCAATCCCCACCTGGCCACACACTCCTGTCAGGTAGATGTGAATAGCAATAAGGACACCCCGAACCTTCTTTTCTCCAGGCTAAACAACCCCAGATCTCTCAGCTGCTCCTCACAGGACTTGTTTTTTAAATCCTTCACTAGTTTTAGTACCCATAGACATACAAAAGCATTTCATTGAACTAAAAGAAAAAAAGTGGTAAGAAGAGGGGATACTAGTTGGTTTCAGTGGAAGTTCCAAAAAGGCATTTACACTATCATGGTAGATTTGGAATTCTTACCGAGCAGAGGTATTCATAAACCATACAAAAGCATAACTGTTCAAATATACATAGATGTGAACATTTTCAAAACTAAACCTTTTCCTTGGCTTATAAATTATTTGCAGAGAGACATTCTTTCCCCTTGCAAGTTTAATGACATTTTACAGCAAGTTTTAAATACTGGTTCAATTTTCACTATGGAAATTTTCACTATAGCATATTTATATTTTTTATTTTAAATTGCTATTAATGATTTGCTATTTCATTGATTACATTAATTCAATAAAAATGTATGCTTTAAAAGAATTCTCATAGTCATAATTTTAATATACTGGGTAGATAATAAGACTTCCTAAAAATATTCCTAAAACCAGCAAAAATGTCATGAATTTGCAATGGCTTCCCCTCATTTTTCCCCAGTAATGCTCTTGAAAACAAAAAGTGACTTAGCCAAGCATTTGTAAACTGAGATACTAAAACCCTAATAGATATCAGTAAAACATATTGATGTTTTTATATTTCACTGAGCTATTTATGAGGGTATTGGATTCTTTTTTTCTTTGTCTTGATATTTAACCTACTTTCTCTTATTCTCTATATTTTGCAATATAGTTACTGCAAAACATATTTTACAGTAATTTTTGGTCAATAAAGTAAATATATTGCTAAGGCTATTGCTGTTTTGTCTCATACGTCTGATTCTTGCCTTGGGAAAATAAAAAACAAAGCCAGTCCTGCAATACCACCTTGCCGGGGAAAAAAATCCCACTTTTGTGTATTTTGTGTATTTCCACATTCATGAGTTCAATTGTTCCTTCTAACAATCACTTTTCAGCTAATGTTTTTCTTTTTTCTTTTTTCTTTTTTCTTTTTTCTTTTTTCTTTTTTCTTTTTTCTTTTTTCTTTTTTCTTTTTTCTTTTTTCTTTTTTCTTTCTTTTTTCTTTTTTCTTTTTTCTTTTTTCTTTTTTCTTTTTTCTTTTTTCTTTTTTCTTTAGCCCCAACTACTAATGAAAAAAATGAAAATTAGGAAAAGAAAGTCATATCAGACAATTCAGTGCTGCTTATCCACGAATATCATAACGCAAAAAATTACTAGAAAGAATAGGATTTTTTAAATTAATGTCTTGTATGAGAAGGTGTTTCTGCAAGTTTAATAGAAACTAAATGCTCCACAGAAAACTAACACCATATAATTCACAGGGTAACCCAAAAGAGATTTCAGAGCAACAATAATAATGCAACATTGATGTTTCACAAACATTTCATATTTCCTGCTCAGGGATACAGTATTTCAATTGAATTGAAAATCATTCAGAATCAAAGTACAAATTCTTATTTGCAAAATTCTTTATTTAAATAAAGGAAGAAAAATGTCTCTAGCATCCTGCAAAGAGCAGGAAAGCTGTTATAGTCTGAGCTCCCCCTTGTTACTTTGATGTATTTACACACCTAATCAGCAATGAGATCTGTAATTTTTGCTGTTAACAGCACAGTTAAAAGAATGGTACAGTAACTGTTTCTCTGGTGGAGAAAATAAAGTTTTTTCCTTTGCTATATAAGGTTTTAAGAATATTAATCACTCCTATGTACATTAGCAACTGTGGTACGACACATGCACCAACTCTTGCATTTTCTTGAAAAAATCCTTTTACTTTGTAGGAGAGACAGTGATGGTGCCACAGAAATTGCACACACAGATCTGGAGGTTTGTGTGCTAATTATTTGTGCACTAAAAAGAGAAGACCACTAGACATGACTCATCATTATTTTATTCCAGCACATGCACACAGACAGTCACAACATGATTGCATAAACAAAACTGTGCAAAATTCAAAATAAAACCAGAAATGACAGCAAAACAGGTGACTGAATAAGATCTCTCAAATTAGCAGAAATTTAGAAATTTCTAGAACAGAGTTCTAGAAAAATAGCATTTTTATGAGGCTTTGCTTTAAAGAGAACCATGTAAGAAATGCTAAAAAAATCTCTCTTATTCCACATCTTGGTAGATCCAAGTCCCCTGAAATTTAGGGAATAAAGAAGCAGTAGGAGAGAAGCTCATGCAGACACTAGCTGTTCAAAAATAGCACTAACCTGGTACATAAAAGAAGTAGAAAGATGATTGTAGTAGTTGAGGGTTCAGAACAACTTTTTATTCCAGCTTTGGACTGCTAGAAACAACCTCCTTAGTCCTGCATTACAATTAACAACTCTTAAGGACAGCTTCTCACATACTGAGTGACATATTGTAAATTTATGTTAGGTGAGAAAGTGGAACCCAGGACAAGTCACATAATGTCTTTCAAATCTCCTCAACTTACTGCAAATGTGTTTTTCAGCAGGACAACTGACTAATTGTCTTAAGTGTTGAATCCTCACAACCTTAAAAAAATCGGTTGAAGCTCAGATATCCTAAGGAAGTGCAATTCTTTCCCTTCATGACTGACAATTCAGAGTAGCTTAACCCAGATGGACAATGCACAGCTGAACAACCTACTGGTGCAGAGGTTTATTTTATTATTTTGTTTTTGGTTTGTTAGGTGAATCGTTTATAGCAGCTTGCTCATTTTTCATCTTGTTCACATAAAATATAATTGCTCCAGATGCAGAAAAATCACCTGCATGTGATTTTTTGCACATTTTAGTTTCTATCACAAACATATAGGATAGTCTGTGCTTTTTATGTGTATCATTGGGTACTTTAAGGGCAACCTAAGTTGACAGATGCAGTAGAACCACAGACCTATACCTCCAGTTTCCTTTTCCAGTTGTACAAAATGCTCTTTGATGCAAAGAAGCAAAATGAATGTTGACAGAATATGTTTTGTGTTGTGGTTAGCAGTATGATAAGAATTACCATAGAATCATATAAAATATAAAATCTTGGGTTGGAAAGGACCTTAAATATCCTCTATTTCCAACTCCCCTGCCATGGACAGGGATGTCATCCACTAGACCACGTTGCCTATCCTGGCAACCATCCAACCTGGCCTTGAGCACTTCCAGGGATGGGCCATCCACAGCGTCTCTGGGCAACTTGTTCTAGTGCCTCACTACTCACTGAGTAAATAATTTCTTCCTAAAACCCAACTGAAATCTCTAATTTTTTAAAAAATTTTAAATTATCCCTATGAGTGGGCAAAGTCTTATGCCTTCAGTTTTCCTTCATTTGAAGGCTGGTGTCTTGTTCTTTCTCCATTTACATTGCAATGAGCCTTAAAAGCTAAGCTTCCTTCACATGTGTTGATATAGGATATCTCTGGATGCTCTGAGAGACATAATAGAGTGTTAGACCCTACTTGACGCAAACTGAAAACTGAGTATTGACTACGACCACTCTTCCCTCCATCTCAGTCCAGGAGTGTCAACAAAATATTTTCTTGCATCAAGACAATTCGGGCATACAATGTCTTAAAAAAAGTAATCTTGTAATTCAAAGATGAATGCAGTTCTGATGGGAATAACAGCATACGGTTTTAATTCTGCTGTGGCATCAGATTACATGATGGAGCAAAGTAGGAGACCTAGATTTATGAATATAATAAGACCTGTCTGAGTTTTCTAAGTAAACCAACACTCCTGCTTTATCTGTGCTGACTTGATTATATCAGAACAGGCATACCAGGTTCTACTATAACACCATTATTTTCTTTGCATTTGTATTTCACATATGTATAATGTAAAGCAATATTTACCCTATTCTTTAGGTGGTGTCACAAAAACTTACATTTCATCTCTTTAAATTTATAAGGTGAGTTTCCATACCCACTTACTATTCACATACTGAGCACATATTTATAAACCAATTATAAATCCACTAAAAGTATTTAAACTTTTGCTATTCTTAGTATTAATGACATGAATATCAACTCATCACTACTGTAATCTATGTTGATTTATCAGATAACTAGTGATGTTGTCTGGCGTACTAAAGCAATTTGTACTGTTTGTCCTTTACCAAAAAGCCAGACGTGTTAGATTCAACCTGAGGTTAAATACTTTGTTTAAGACTGACAACTCTACCCCTTAGTGTTCATAGGAAGTTTGTATTCTTTCTTTTTTGATAGAGTTAAAAACTGACCACAAGTAAGAAGTGGGAACATTGTTCACTCTTTCTCTCTCTCCATCCTCTTTTTTCTGTGGGAGATCCCCAGATGTTGCAGCTTATATGCAAGCGCACAATTGTGGTAGGGTTCTATAGAAACATATACTTAATAACTAAAAGCAACTGAAAAAGAGAGAGAGAAAGGTAGAAAGGTTTTGGTTTAAACTGCTGAGACTGAATTGTTTTGTGACATGAAAAAACATCAGTATAACTGCCCAGCCAAGCTGGTAATGTTGCAGCTTGCAGAACAAGACTTTAGATTAATTCCTAAATTCTGAGAACAAGATAGTTTATTATTTCTGGAGTTTTCTGGACTGCTCTGCACAACTACAGTGAAAATCTAATTCATCACTGTGTCACTACAAAGTTGTACCTGTTTAACTTCAGTGGTTTCAATGAGTTACTCTGATAAATCAGGACCTTGAAGAGCATAAGTGTAATATACTGCAAAGGTCCATCTGTCGGACCAAATCACACCCTCTGCAAAACAAGAACAAGCACTGACCATAGAAAATGATCTAGAAATATTTTGGCACTGTACTGGATTGACTCCTGTTAAGAGGTATAGCAAAGCAAATCAATACCATACAAGGGTGATTTCCCTCACTACTGGATTATTGTGGAATTGGAAAAGCATAACAGATCCTCAGAAGAAAAGAAGAAATGAAGAAATGAAGAGGCTTGAGGATCCTGCTCTTAAGACAATCACTAGCACTGAAACAAACAGCTTGAGAGAAAAGCACAATTAAAAAAAAAGAAAAGCACAATTAAAAAAAAAATAAATTGCTTACAGTACCAGATGATCTTTAAAGGTCTTTTAAGCTGGACTGTTCTGTGATTCTGTAAGCAGAGTAAAACCGCTATGCACCAGCATTTTTTTTCTTGAAAGCATTTAACAAGCTACAGAATAAATTAAAATAACTTAGAAATGTTATAAACAAATAAAAAGTTATATTATTACAAACAGTAATATGAGAAACATACATGTGCTAATGTTATGTTAGAGTATGAAATAGAGCATAGAAATAATCAAAGCAAATTCAAGTTATTATAAGAAATATTTGTTTACAGAGTACTCGAATTAGCCACAAGTAGAAATGTGTTCATTTTCCTTTAAAAAATTCTGGTGGCAAGCAAGTCAAACACAATCATTGAAAAGACCAAAAGTCTTTTAGAACACTGACTTCCACTGAAGCTTTAAATTCTAACAAGTCATATTTATAAAGCAAAAGTGATTGTTTCCTTGTGTCTTCATGTCAGACCAATTTTTAATGAGACACGTAACAATTTTTAACAGGCACAGGCTTCATGAAGAAATAGTTATTACTTTGGATTTTAATGATACATACAAGTAAACTGAATCTTGCATTAGTTAAGTATGGTCACAAACTATAAATCAACATAACATCATATTAGGTATTAATAAGACTTCTGCAATAACCATTCTGTCTTCCTTATTATGAGGCAAAACAATCGTATCTTATTAAAATTTCCTTTTAATTAGGATTGCTACTTGTATCTTTAAGTAGAATCTACAAAAAATTGGTGTTACCTCAGAAAAAAATTTGCAGTAATAACTGGGTGTTTTTCCTCTCTTTGTCCACATTTTCGTTTCAGTTCCCTCTGATATCTCTCACCAATGTAGTGAAGGAAGAGTGCAGAAAAAATCACTTCTGCCAGAGGATCCTATTAAAAGTCTGGGCCAAAGAACTATGGATAGGTTGAATATTGCAATAGGTAGACCTCCAGTCTGTAACAGAAACACCATAAGAAACCAGCAGCACATTCACCTAGGACATCAAACACACAGAAAAAACATAATCTAGCCTTTTTGACTAACAAAGTTAAAAAATCAACATAAACACAAGTCCTGCAAGCAATAACTTTACAGCAAATATTAACAAAATCAGAAGGTTAACAAAATTTCAGTCAGGATCTATTGTATTAATCTCCATTCTTTCTTCAAGTTTATTGAGCTTTGTTCTAATCTGTACCTTTTATTTTGGGAGAAAGTGTTAGAAAAAGATAAATCTACTTAGAATTCCACATATTTAATAGTTAAAACAGTACATTCCCAATGGTGCCATCACAAACACTGCCTTTATGAAACCAAAGGTCAGGCTGACGGTTGGTAGGAAAAGAATCGCATGGCTGAAGATTCATGACAGGAGTGTCTTCAGGGCTGGAAAACAGAAGGCTACAACATTTCTTCCCTTATCCCTCTATTTACTGTTCAGTCTTCAGACAAAAATATCCTCGGGCTCTACCTTGCTTTCCAGGGATTTACTGTGATCTTTCATGAACCACAGGAGGATTCTCAGTGTATCATTCTGGAGGATCAGAAAATGCCAAGGCTGGTCAAGTTCCTTAACTCATCCTTCCAGAGTACAAATTCTGTGTGTACAAAGGAAGACCTTTGCATTCCAATTTTTAAAAATCTGTGATAATAAGAGATGACCACATAACTTCTAATTATTATTACATGAAGTTTTTGGATGGAATTTCGTAAGGTGCTTTTTGAGGTTTTTTTTTGTTGGTATCACTAGATTAAAGGGTATACTGTCTCGGATTTAGATGTCCTCTACCCTTTCTTATCATATTACACTTAGTATTAAAAATCAAGGGATAATTTCAGTAAAAAACAAAAAACATCCCTGACTTCAAGCAGAAAAACAAATGTTAAGAGACTTTTCAGGGCAATGTTTTACTCAAATACCAAGCAATGTTCTTGGATAAAATTAATACTTGAAATAAGGATTAACACCCAAGAAAAATTTTATCTGTTTCTTGAACCTGCATAAGTCAATCTTACAAAATAATATTGAGAAGATCAATTTTTTTCTGGTGCTTAGACGTTTCTGAGACCATTCTGGAAGGATGGTCACAGAATCACAGTTTTCCAGAATTATTTATTTCCTGTCATCTGTATGGCATGTTTTGGTTACAACAGTTTTTCTAATTACTTAGAATTTAAAAAAAAAGGAAAAAAAATCAGTCTTGCATGTTCCCCTGTTGTTCTGTCATGCAGCCTTTGGCTGCATAGTGGAGTTAACTATGAGAGCCACTTTGAATTACAGAGGATGAATAAACTTGCAGCGGTAAATGTCAGTGATAGACTTGGAATAACTTGCCTCTCCCTACAGCTATTAGGAAAACTCCCCTACTTCTGAGCTGCATTATTTGAAACTCTTAAATAGTTTTACAAAGGGTAAATTATGCTACACAGTGCCCAAAACCATGTAGCTCTCCATCTTTGTTTGGCTAACTTCTTTTTTTCATGGAGGTTCATACAATTAGGAAATACATAACTTCCATGTAGAATGACTGAGAAGCCCCTATAGAGAAATAAAACTTTGAAGAAGTAAAAGAAATACTTCCAGAAGTTTTTGCTTTCTTTCCTGAGATGGCTTTTGTTTCTTCACATGGGACATCTGCATTGACATTTAAATGAGGAAAAAAAAGGAAGAGGCAAATAGTTATTAGTTACTTGACCATTACTCTCAGAATCATTGCATATCAAATGAAATATTTTGGCACCTTACATGAGCAATATTCCTTATGAGGAAGCTGTCCTGTTAAGACCCAGAACTTTACTATATGTGGTGGAAATGTAAACCGTGTTTCAAAAAAAATCCCAATAAAAACCCAAACAAAACAAACAAACAAACAATAAAAACAACAACACCACCAACAAAAACCCACAGAAAAACCAGCAAAAAAATGATATAAGTTCTATTAAAATTGAAGTTTTAGCATCACTTTCCTACTTTCATCATCAATCTTCCCTTTAACATTTCTTTGTGACTGGAACAGCAAAAATTTGAAAGAATAAGGCAATAGTTACACCTGATGTGACCATCAAAGTTTTTAAATAATTTATTTAAGTTTCCTACTTTTTATATCAAAATAAAAGCATTGCTATTGTCACTACTAATATTCTGCAGTTTCCTTCTTTTTGTGAAGTCTTCGACCCCATATAGTAGAGTTTATTCCCTTCTCACTTCTTCTGGTTTGCTCCAGTTGTCTAAAAAGTGACTGCAAATGTACTGGAATTGTGAGGAGGTGCCATTCATAGCTTTGTGCTTAAAAAACATGGGAAAAAACCCAGGAAGGTTTTTTTAGGTAACATAGAGAAAACATAGCCTTTACATGTGAAGGATGTGAGAGAGGAGACAAAAAATCATATCTTCATCGTATTTAAGATGAAAATTTGATTTCTTTTGAAGACCATCCATAAATAAAGCCTTGTTTTTCCAAATGAAAGTTGGTTGCAGTAATATTTGCAGACTTATATGCTTATTGTTTTTTAAACTGTGAACCTATTTGAAAAAGGCTGTTTAAATGAATAGAAGTTGTCTGGTTGTTATCTACTAAAGGGATAAACAATATCTCTGATTGCTCCTTAGAATGTAATGCACCTTGATTATATAGTTCATGTTACATGGAAGAGTGTAGGCTCTTGGGTTTTGCGGAGGATAGTTTAATGCTTTTATCAGAAGCAGAATAACACTTAGTCTTTCATCTTAATTGTATTCTTGACAAGACAAAGTATACAATAATCAGCTATTGAAAAATTCATTTATTTTTATTTTTAAAGATGTTACAATTTTTCTTATCTCTGTAACCAAGAGGTTGTGTTGATATCATGCATTCAAGGTGTTAAATGTGTATTTGTTTCTGTCATGACAGTACAGCAATGTTAAGCACTAGGTAAAGCTGCCAGTCCCCAGAGGTGTTACATCTATGCAAATAGCTGTAATATATGACCACTAGAGAAAAAACAGGTACACATGCCATTTTCACAGTTTGTATTATGCCATGGGTAGGAAGTTATGCTCAGCAAGGTCTGTTATAAGCAAACCTTGATGGCTATATGTGAAAAATAAAGAGTAACATTAGAAAATTTTCACATCAAGTCTTTTTACTTGCTGTATATTGTTTTAGAAACTGACAGGTCTTCAGTGTTTTTCAGTATATTTACATAAATATATGTGTAAATTCCAGCAATTTAGTTTTATCTATGAGGAAAATTCAAATCCCATTAAGTTGTATACCTGTAAATCCAGATTGCTTAAAAGTGTTAAATTTTACTATAATTTTATGATAGCTTGCAAAAACTATCATAAAACTAACTATGGATTTGATGTTAAATATTTTAGTTTCTTCTTTCCCCTCTTTGTTTTGTGCTTCAACTTTTAACTTCTTCCACAGCAACTTCAGAAATGCAACATTAATGCTTCCACTAAGTCTGTGGGAACACCTTTAAAATTTTCCCTATGTATCTGCTGATACATTTGACATGAGTTGATTCACAGTACAGTGTAGATTGAATTTTAATGCTATGAAAAAATACCTCACTACTATAATCAGAAACTGTGGGACCACAAGTGGCAGTGATAATTATGGTAGGTGTCTGTAGGTCACCACTAATTTCTTTTCTGCTTACCTGTGTAATTTAACCTTGATGTGACAAGGCCACCATTCTCCAAGTAATGGCAGCACAGGAGGTAGTGCCAATTTTTATTGCGTATTATGATTAAGACATTTGTCAAATGGGAGTTCAGCTGTAATCTTCCCAGTCATTTCACTTAGGTGACCCATTAACCAACAGAAGCTGGCTGCAGTGTCGTTATACAACCTGTGAGCAGAATATAATTCTACACAGTGATTGTAACTAACATTATGTAGTCTGGTGAAGGTTGTACTAACCACAGCTAGACAAGAACTTTATTATTATTCAGCCACAGATTGTAAATGTATGCCATTCAATCACCTTGATTTTGCTCAGTAGATCTGACATTGGAAACTTCAGAGATATTTCAAGCATTTAAGACTGAGACAGGACACGGGCAGAAGCTGACCAGCCCTTTGAACACAATCTCATTCAAATTCCAGTAATCTGTAGCAATGAAATATTCCTAAACATATCCCTGATTTATCCTGTAGGAGACTGCTCCTTCTTCTCACATCTCAAACATTCTAATAACTAAGTAAGGACAAAGCAGAAAGTGAGTCTGTGAGTCTGCATTTGGGTAAGCCTTCATCAAATAGATCTTGGTTTTCCTAAAACAGGAGTCCTTGTGTGGTCCTCCCTGTTTGATCTTTCCCTTTCCTCTCCCCTTAAAGCAGACAGCCCTGGTCTATGATATGTGGGGGGAAAAAAAAAAAAAAAAGAAAAAGAA
Source organism: Orthonyx spaldingii (assembly GCA_013397795.1). NCBI lineage: Eukaryota > Metazoa > Chordata > Aves > Passeriformes > Orthonychidae > Orthonyx > Orthonyx spaldingii. Next base: position 154,571 of record VZTJ01000377.1, on the reverse strand, counting down.
GTGGTAATGTAAGTAGACCTTAAAACTGAAGACATGATCTCCAGAATCTATTTTTACCCTCCATTATACTACCCAGCACAAATCTTTAGTGACCAAAACTGAAACCCTTAACTTAGTCTTCATGAAAATGATTGGAATATAACAGAAAATATAGAAATAAGCCTTAAAGAGAATATAAAAAAATTCATATACTCCATTTATTTCCTTTGGTACTTTAAGCAGCTTTGTGTTCTGCCAAACCAAAAGATATAAATCTTGCTTTGCATTCCCCTGAAAACCCAAGTCACCTAAAGCCAATTCTCTTCAATGAAATTTTTTACTGTAGTGGTTCCAAGATTATTTTTTTCATTTTGTTCTTATGGAATATTTCAAGAGGCTGACCTTCACTGCTCTGCTCATGCATCTAAAATAATCATTCTTTGCAACTACTATTAGGGCTTTTGATCAGTCAAACTTCTTTCTTTCTAAATCAGAAACATAAAGTTTAGTTTCGGTGGGGGGGGGGAGGAAGGGGGATGGGAGTAACAGACAACAGAATCTAAAAAGGCATATCAAAAAGGCAACATACTCCAAAACTAAAAAAACTACCACTAAAGAAACTCTGCTACTTTTCCAAATATGTTGCTAACCTTAAATACAATGGGGGTTTTTGGCTGTTTTGAGCAACTGAACTAATGTCAATCTTTCCAACCTTATTTAGTTAATTTGTTGAACAACAGGTAAAAAATAGAGTATATATCTGTGTGTGTATATATATATACATATATATATATATGTATATGTATATATATATATACACACAGTATATTTGTGCTACCCTTAATTATTAGGAAAGGGTAGTTAACCACAGCACCAACAAGCTGGCTGTGGAAAGCAAGCTAAAACAGATGGTTCAATAATTTCAAAGTATTTTTTCAATTTGTTTCTATTTCAACAGTAGTAACAGATTTTAATATTTGAAATCCTAGTGCAGTCTAAGTATTGTAGCATTTACTATAGAATTATTATGAAATGCAGTATTACACAGTGTGGACAAGCTTGAGATGCTTCTAAGTGTATGTCATATTTCATAGACTCCAACTCTGCCCTTTTTATGAGGAAGCCACAAAAATCACTATGGTAGTAGACTTCTGCATCACAGAATTTCGGTTTCTCTCCTGAAGAGTATCCCTGAAATATTGATATGTTTCTAATCCTTCCTTTGGTTTGTGTGTTACACTGAGAGCTGGTATGCTTATATAAATATATTCTATATGAATTTCATTAAGAAAATACACATTATGTATTACAGGATGTGTAATCCTTGTTGTTATGCCATTAAAGCCAATATGGAAGAAACTGGGGGCTGCAGAACTTTAAAATGATTGTTATGCTGCAGATCTGTTCTACATGATAAATACTCATTCAGGAAGAGGTAGGAAACATGAGTGCTGCATAATTTTGCCTTTATTTTAACTTGTGTTTACGCCTTATGGAGTTTGCAAACTACAGAACATGAAGCATTAGAACATGATAACTAATGATTGCTTAACACAAAGAAGTTACTGGTTCACAACTGGTTGTTTAACAAGATTTCTACAGGGTGAAGTAGGAAGAGCCGTAATATGAAGTGATCATCAAGAGGCATTGAGAGTTTGGTGTCAATTCTGTTGGTACTCAAGGAAAGAGGCTGAAGGTGAACAATTGCATGAGAAATTACTTTCTTTTATTCTGCATCTAGGACAGAATTTCAAGGTTTAAGGGCTTTCCAAACGTGATTGACTGCTAACTGAATTCAGAAGCTTTATTACACTTCTGGTTTGTATACACTTGACAGTTGTCATCCAAGCTCTCAATTCATGTTCTTCACTTTAATTCTCAATAATGGCAGGTAAAATAAGTAGTCTGCTGTTTTCACCCTCTCAAATTCTTCTGAACTACTTTTTTTAAAGTTTACTAATAAACTACAGCTGGCCATACTCAAAGATAATCTCTCTGCTCTCCTCCCCATTTGATCACTGAAGTGTTTTCAGACACTGCAAATTATTTATGGCTTATCTATTATTTCCTTAGACTTTCAGGGTTTTGTGCTCCTGTGGTTTTCCTGTTACCTCAGTCTTACTTCAGTAGCTCTTATATCCTTCCAGCAAGACCCCAAAATTTTATTTATGTTTACTTCTCTCTGGCCCACTCATGCAGAGGTTTCTATGCTGCCATGCCTTCAATGACTAAGGTCAGTTTCAAGTGTAACTCTCACCCTTTATATATCCAGTTTCTTTCCCTAGTAACTTTTCAGTTGGATTCTGGCTTCTCTTAGATATTTTAACAGTAGGTTTTAATAAAAAACCTTTATATTTTCTATACATTTAGCTGTCTGCTTTTCCAGCTGTGGAAAGGAATTTTTCAAATTATAGACAAATTAGTATTAGTTGTTGTTGTTCTTCCTCAATGTGCTCAGCATCCATCATTTTGTATTTATTCCTGCTGATGATATTTTTATATCTTATCTAGACTTTTCTGCACAGGTTATTTCATTCAGGTTGTTTGCTGAACACTCATGTCACTTGTTATGAACCACCGTGTATATCTACTTCATTAACCTTTGGTTATCTTCAAAGTATCCTAGACACACTATGCTGCACTTGGTTGTATTTGTTCCTTTAGTGACTTCCTGAATTAAGTACATATTTTGAAGAACATACATGCATATAAGAGCCATTTATATCCATCATACCTTTGTAAGCAGAAAACGTTTTCTCTCTTTCATATTCATTCACAAAATGGTTTCTCTTTTTTGGTTACCTTATTTTTCTGCCCACTGATTAGGTACTACTTTCCCCTCTTAGCAACAAACAAGGTATATACCAGTTACAATAAAAAAAAAAAAAAAAAAAAAAAGAGTCTGAATAGATAACTGAGATTTGGTTTAAAGTGGAATCTTTTCAGTGCAATAAACTTCACTTTTCGTGACAGATACCTTACTTATCTTTCTAGATAGGTTGAATGTCATACCTAATTTAAAACTGAAAAAACCCCAAACCACCAAAACCAAAAAACAAAACAAACAAAAACCAAACCAGGAGTACCATTTAAAAATACAAATATCCCCTTACATCATACTATATGTCTGAGGAAGCCATTCTTCCTGTCACTGTAGTTCTAACCTCCCAGTGTTGGGATTATTGCCTTTGATTCATCTGGAACAGGTACTGAGTCACTTTAAGGCAATGGGTGAGATAAAAGAGCTGTGCAGTCTGTCAGATCAAATCCTTTTAAAGAAGATAAACAGCTGTACACATTTTAGTTATAGCTATTATTAGAATCTGATGTTGAGGTGATAATGTAATTAGTAGTGTTGTGAAATATGAAACTTAACATACTGCATATTGATGGTTCTTCCCAGGAAATCCTTGATGCTTACTGTTTCTGTCAGACAAGGTAACATCTGAATATTTCATCAGACACAAACAGCAACTCTGCATAGCAACTCTGGAAAACAATCAAACAGCGAAAAGCGGCAGCTAAATATTTTTAATGGTGCTCATAAAGCAAATCTATTCTGTTGAGGAGCTGTAAGACTCTGTGGGAAGGCAGTCTATATTCACTTGAGAGAAAAATTACAGATATAGACAGACAGATAATATACTGAAAGAGTTCACACTTGTTTCCAAAGCCTACTAAGCTTCAAACTTCTCTGTGGGAAACAAATTATTTAATGATGCTGCTGCTAAATAAATGTACAAAATGCAAATTACATTGTTTTCTATGACTTTTAATGATTAGATTATTAATATATTTTCCAGTGCCATGCTTATGCATTATATTGTGTTAATCTCTTTACTATGGGAAAAATCAAATGTGGTCTTAACATTAACTTTCCACTAGGTAGATTATGTGTTGCCACAGTCAGTCTGTACAACTGCAAAAGTCCAGCATTATTCAGTGTATTGGAAGGCTTTGGTGTGATGCAGAATAGTATTTACATAGAAGAAATAAAAGCCTTGCCTCAGTGCAGCAAACATCACTTTTAAATTTGGTGTTTATGCATACAGCAACTGGACAACTACTTTCCAGGCAACTTCCCACTGACTGTGGAAGTCAAGACTAAAGAGTACGCTGATGTCCACAAATTGCATAACAGTAAAATAATGGAGAGATTACGTATATTCCCTTATACAGCACATAAAATTGTGAAGATGAATCCATTGAGCCCCTATGAGCAGCCTGTCTGCAATGAAATTTTAGCTTTTGCAGAAATTTCAACAATTGCTTTTAGTTGAGTTCTTTCTTCAAGAACTCAATACCACTCACTAATATTACAAGAAAGCATGATTACAGAATGGAAAACAATGTTTTTATCTTACACCAGAGAGACAGGGGGAGGAAATGGAATTCCCAAGGAACTGGAACAACAGACATAGTTGCAGTGTCTTGAAATCATTCAAGCAAGGTTCTGACACTTATATAGGAGCAAAAGCGCTCTTTGACAGAGAGAATTTCAATATATAATAGCATTCAGAGAGGTATGTGAAACTAAAAATGCTAATGCATTTGTTGAGATGAGAGAGTTATGAAATTGTATCTAGTAAGATTGAAGACTATAATACCTCAACAGAAATATAATGCCATTATAAAGTACATGTTTAATAGAGACTACATATGCAAGAAGAATCATTTGATTAATTTCTTACTTATATGCAATTAATGACTCAAATAGACAACTGGAGAACTTTGACAGAACCCATTATAAGATATCAGAAAGTGACCAGCACCACAGAAGAGATTTCAGCACAAGATAAAATAAAGAAAACCTATACATCTCTGTAAAGTTGGAAAAGGAAGAAGAAATTAGTCCATGTTTAGAAAGCAGGTGACTTGTGGTTATGCACTGGAGGAGCATCAGGAAACTGGAAGTTAATAACACAAGTGGAAGAATGGGGAATGGACTCCCTAGAGGAAGCATCTGTTGAAGAAATTTGAGAGAACTCTGGTAGGCATTCTCTTCTTTTCCTGTAGATACTATGCAGAACTTAATTGGGAAAGGAATGTCCACAGTTAGTTAAATCCTTCCTCTACCAATACAATTTAGTCAGATACTTGGAATCCAACTATGCTAAAGGGTTATGCAGAGATCAGAGCAACACAAATGCAAATAGGCAGTTGAATACTTTATGTAGAACAATTCCTACAGACTAGGTAAGCAAAAAAAATAATTGCTATTTTCTATATTAATTAACTTTTTTGTATTTTATAAATAAATATGTGTGACACACCTAGAAATCTTGTGGTGTAAAACCAAAACTTTTCTGTTACTGAATGCCTTATCTCATTTGATGGTTTTGATAACTGGACTGGAAAGGTGTCAGGTTGTGTGGGCCTGACAGTGGGGTTCTGTTGCAATTAACCTCATGCTTCAATGTCAGTACAGCAGAAAGTACTGATATACAAAGTTTAACACCCAGAGTAAAGGATGTCTATAGCTATAAAAATGATGTGCTTGGTCAGAAACTTAGCATATGTTAACTTTCTACACGTTCAGAAGGATGTTAGACATCTGTGTTACCATCTAACCTCTGCTATGGAAACGAAGCAAATGCATAACCTAGAGTTTGATTGTTTCTGCAAATTTCTTTTTCTTGTATCTTCTATCACAGTCTGTTTTCTCATGTATTTTATACTTATAGGTAAAGGTCATCAGCTTGTTTCACATTACCAGGAAATGTTTATGAAATGGAATTTCTATAGTTTTAACACCTATATGAACAATCTACTATGCATGATTTTATTACAGGACTATTCCATTTTTTGCAATTTCTGTGATTCCCAAGGAATCACATAAAGCATCTAAACAGAGGTATCTGCCAGTGCCCTTCCTTCCCAGCCATGACTGCAATTAACAGCAGCAATAAGTGAGGATGGGACACACTGATTCCTGTGCCCAAGAGGATGCTCTTCACAGCACATCAACACACTGTCTTATGAACCATATGACTCATTGCTCTGTGACAACTGGTATTCTCAAACCCTGACAGATGCTTGCTAACATAACTTGAGAACTGAAACTGCATTTTCTTATTGGAAATAGTGAGAATTATGCAGATTTCTCATTCTTTCCCAGCTGACAAAGTCAAAAGACCTTCCTGTGTATCTTCTTTATGAATAATTCTGCTAAAGAAAGCCTGAATTTGCTTTAATAGAGAGGAATTTAATAATCTAGGTATGTTGTAATGATGACATAGCTGAGTCTGATATACGATTGCAGTAGTATAAGCACGTCACTCTAGGCTATTGCAGAAAAATTTTTAACCAGATTAAGAATATTTTAAATGTTTTCTCATGGCTTTAGTACACTTCCAAAGTCCCTGCTAGTGAAGGTTTTTTTTATTGTTGACAGTCACACTGAGTGAGTTCAAGATGGAAAGTAATATAAAACTTCCACAGCACCCTCTGACATCAGGAAGGCAGGTATTTGAAATCATCCCTTCAGACAATTAAATGGCCAAGACACAAACAGTAGTTTCCAAACCATTAATATATATTAATGGGAGTAATTATTTGAAAGGAAATAAGAATTTAGGAAGGGTAATTAGTCAAGGCTGATTTTTTTATACTTAGTGCTTGATGTATTCCTCTTCCTTGAATCATCTGTCCAGCTGATTTTAGTACCTCAAATATCCAGTTGACACAATTCTGCTGTTTAAGTGTCACGTTTTAGAAAAAACAACCTCTAGCTTGTTTCAAACCTCTTGCCTGCTATTCTAATTTGGCAGTCTCTATTTATTGGATCACTAGACATACTGGATAATCTTACTAAGCAACTGCTTTAATTTTTGCAGATCCTTTAAAATCAACGTATGATAAGAAGCATTACTTCCAAAGTTCTGTGTATGGTGAAATAATTTGACTTAAGGATATGGATGAATTTTTTTTCATCAGAAGATACAGTTAGATTAATCAAAGAAGCATTCAGCTTCAAAATTTCAAAGTTGACTTCTACACTGAACACTGCACCAAACTAATTGTTGTAGTCTCTCATGACAGAAACACCTGCATTTAGTCTTATAGTTTATAGCCAGAGAATTCAATATTGTCCATTTTTAAACAAGAAATAACACACCTCTTATTTATAAGAAATGAGGGGTTTTTTTTAATATAAAATGGTGGTAAGTTTTAGCAGACAGGTTTTAACAGCAAATAAATTTAGGGCACGTTGACAATTTAGGCACCAATTTTTCCTTCCTTTGAAACCAAGCCAAACCTTAAATCAAATATTTTGATATAAAGATTAAAGAGCAGTTGCAAGTTTAAGAGCAACAGATTTGGTGATTTCAAGGTATGGGTTAGGGTAAAGTCCTATTTATTAAACAGCTCAAGACTTTGAGGGGACAAAGGATGCAAGTGGAAACTTAATTCAACAGTGGGAAAAAAGTGGTGTCTTCACTAAGTGATTTACTGATTGTTATTGCCTATTACACTAAAATATGTTCAGAAGAACTTTTGAATATTGTAACCTTGTATTTCTGTTTTACCTAATTGGAGCATTATCAGCATTTGAGTTTCCTCAAAAACATGTAACGTCCTAAAATACAGTCTTCATATCATGATCTCTGGATACCAGAAGTCTGTTGTAGGTGACAAGGACCCTCTGTCCTGTCCACTAGGATTCCCATTTCGAGGCAGGAACAAATATTTTTAGTAGGGGAGAAAATGGGCAGTCTCGGGGGATACCGCATTTTCTGAAAAGGGGAGAGCGTTTGATGACATTAGATAAGAGTTTGCAAAAGAGCAGCAGGAATTAAATAGGATTGCCCAGACTTTTCAGTCATTGGTTGGAAAGCAGTGTTTTAGAAAAGTATTTAATTAACTGAAAGTTTCTAAATACAACAACAAAAAACTCCTGGGAATTAGTGATACAAAAGGACAATAAACATCTAATAAAAGTCAGTTTTTGGCTGCTAGTAATATTTTGATTCCCCTCGGAAACAAGACAGACGACAGAACAACTGCATTGTTAAAAAAGCTAATATCCTCATGTTTGATATACTGCTTTCTTTCTGTATCATTCAGCATAATCCAAAATATTTTATTACTATCAAGTAAAAATTTATTTTCTTGTGACAATAGTGTTTACTTTTCTTTGCCATTTTTCAGATCTCTAAGACTGAAAAAATCTTGAACCTCTGAGGGAGCAGTATCTCATCTGTATTACCTCTTTGGTATCTTTTTTGCTGTTTTAACCAAGTGTGATGCAGTGGGAGATAAGATGAAATTAGAGAGACCAACAAACTCTTTTACAGCCTACAGATGATTTATCCGTATGACTTCCTTTGAGTCCTCTGCCATTTGCATGAAACTCATAATTTTACTCTTCCCTAAATATTTCCAACTTTCAGATAAGAAGGTCTTTTTAAGAATCCAGTTGTGTGGGCATGTGAAAAGTCTCAAGACAAATTTCCATGTTCTGGTTTTTGACTGACTCAGCTGGCCACTTTAGTTCTGCATACGTAGGTCCTCACCAGTAAGGCCGGTCTATAATTAATGAAAATTCACTATGCTTATTAAAAGTTAAGTCATATTAGCAAGTCCTTTTTAATTGAAATACCAACCTGTGAGGTGATGACAACTTAATGGCAGATGGAACTCAATGATCCACAGAAAAGAATACTTCACAAATAGATGACTGTGTGTGAAGTGCTGTCAGATGGAAAAATAAATGTGCAATGCTTTCCTTACATTTGATTAGAGGAAAATTAAAGCACATGAAAGAGATCTTCAGATTATGTTGTGTTCTTAATTAATGCATTGCTGGGATGGACGATGTGCAGAGAAAGTGTGTATGCTTGAGTGGCATTTAAGTTGCACTGGAACAAACCTAGTGGACTGGTATGCAGATTGCAGGTGTTCATGCACAGAGCAGAAAGCCAGGTGAGTTCAGCCCCTTGGAAAGCTACTGTGGGCTGGTGGCAAGTAACTGCTGAGTAAATGGCTAGGTGGACTAAAAGTATAAATTTCCCAACAAACAAACCCCCAAACAGGGAAGATCCATGGTTATATTACTTGGGAAGCTGTTAAGACAAAACATATTGGATTGAGCACTATCTTATCACTTTTTAGTATCAACCAAATCAATATCTAGAAATAATGATTGAATTTGTGGATTCAAATAATTTCTTTCAATTTGAATTTGTGTCCAAAGCAAGAACTCTTTCTATTTTTAGTCCTGAATACCTTTTTTGTTGTGTGAGGAAATGAAAGTAGAGTCTAGCAAGGATCATAAAAAAACCTGTGAAATCTTGTTTGTTCCTTGAGAGTAGTGGTAGATTTAACACACTAAACTACATTCCAAGTACTGCCCTTGATAATATGGAATTAACATCTGTTGGTTTTGACAGAAATTGTACGTACAAAATAAAAACCCACTTTCAGTTAGCTGTGCCCTTCAGGGCTGTATTTAATTGACTTTAGGACAGAGAGCAGGGTTATCTCTCTCATCTCATAGACCAGCTATAGTGTGCTTCCAGCAAAGAAACATTTCAACCTTCAGGAGAGAAAACCTTCAGTAAAAGAGTGCTGTTAAATACTCTTGGTAATATTGTGAACAGGATTGTCACTGAGTGCCCCATATGACATTGGAATTCTGGCACTGAAGAATAACTTAGCGTGAACTAAATTGCTTTCACTCCTATCCAGGATATCAGAAGGATCTGTAGTATTTGCCCTTGAGCAAAAGGGCAAAAAAGTAAAAGGGCATTTGATCTTAATAATGGTTTGCTAATTCTCATTAATGAGTGGGATATCCTTTGTGAATTATAAAAGGAATAATGAAATGAAAGAAAAATGTATTGATAAAAAGCAATTAGAATAAATCCCAAAGAAGACCAACTCATGAGAATATCAAAACTGGTTTAAGCTTGAGTTGCTAGAGCAATCATATACACATTTTAAATTACTTCACTTTTTTCCCCAAGTTCTAGATTTGTAGATGGTCATGGGATAGTTAATGAGGTCATGCTGTATTTTTTTTTTTTAATTTTTATTTGAAATGTCCATAGCTGTAGCAGTTTTTCAAATATTTTGAGAAACTATTATTGTTTTTTTTTTCTTTTAAAGATCTGATACAGGAAGAATTAAAGAATTTCCAGAAAGCTATTTGAATTTTCTTCTGAATGATTTAAATAGTGGGTGAACAGAACAAGTAATTTTTAACCACTCCCAAGCTACCAGGGTTTGTGCCCACAGCTGCAAACACACACCCATTTGTAAATATTTACAGCAATATTGTATTCTTATTGCTCACATGTCCCTAAAATTACTTTAAGCATTTTTGGGTCCTGCTAATTTTATATTTCCTAATAATCGTCCATAAATATTAAACTACCTGAAACACCACCTAAATATTAGAACATTAAAATAAGAAAAAAAGTTATCTGATAACTAGTGAGAAATAGCCAGCTTTACAAGAATCAGGAGTAGCTAGAACTGTAGTGCAAATAATTTTGCCAAACTCATTTGTAAAAACATGAAGCACTACTTTTTTCTTTTTCCCTCTAGTGAAATTGGGCCATGGTTGTGTTTTAGCTCTGGCAGGTAGCTGACCCCATGCAGCCACTTGCTCAGTGGAAGGGCAAGAGTGAGAAAACTCATGGGTTGCAATGAAGAAAGTTTAGTCGGTGAAGTTACATCTGCACATGCAAACAAAGTAAAACAAGGAATTCATTGCCCACTTTCCATGGCCAGGCAATGTTCAGCTACCATCAGGAAAGCAGGGACCCACCATGTGTAATGGTGATGGAATAAAAACACCAGAAGACAAATACCAGCACTCATTCTTCTGCTTCATCTTTCTTTCCCAAAATTCTGTTGCTTAGCATGATGCCACATGATATTGGATATTCCTTTGCTCAGTTGGGATCAGCTGTCCTAGCTGTGCTTCCTCCCACACCTCTACTTGCTAAGCCTCAGCCTACTTGTCTGGAGGAACAGAGTGAAAAAACAGAGAAGACCTCAATGTTATAAAAGTCAGTAAAACAAAATATAAGAAATAGCAAATATAAAAAGTATAAAAAATGTGAAAAAAAAAAAAAAACTATACAGAGGAAAAAAATATTGCTAAAAATCCCCTACGTTCCTAACCTTACCCTTTTGAAATCCTAGCTTTCTGTTCTAATCTTTTCTCTTGCTATTACTACTCTAATATAAAATCAATAATATTCTAGCCATTTTGAAAATAAATCCTTGCAAATATCTAATTTAATAAAGTTGAAAATTTACATTCATTAAAAAAAGAAATTCTCATTTAAAACCAAAGTAAATATCTTTTGGAATTGGTCTAAATTGGGAAATAATTTGTACTACACTTCTGTCTGGTTAAACCAATTAAGTATTTTTTTGAGCAGTCAGAAATTTCAACTATTCACTTAGGCATATCTCAGTCAAAGGGGATTCACAAAATTTTGGATGTTAGCTGTGATGTTGTACTCTTGGTAAGTATCCATGTCCGTCATATTAGCTTGCATTTTACATCAGTGAGGGCAGACATAAGATATACCCAGAATACTTAGTTATCAGGAATTTATTTATCAAAAAAAGCTAACATAATATCTTTAAGTCATTCCAGTCTAGCAAATCAATCCCAAAAGATCGTGCTGATGACTGCATGACCACAATCTGTAATGTAGAAAATAAGAGAATCACAAGGTTAGGTCCAGACCACAACTGGGTGTGTACCTACTGTATTTAATGGTTATGAGGCACTAAATCTATAAAAATGTTAAAACCTGTATTTTTAAAGTGTTGCACATCTATTTCATGAAAGCTTTGAAACTATTGTGAATGATGAAAGTGAATGATGAAAGTAGAAAAAAAATCTTCATGGTTTTAGGTTTTGCAAATAAATCTTATTTTATTGCTTTTAAAGTCAGTTAATTTAGGAGATCTTCAGTGGTAGAATTCACTGGTACCTCTTAGGTATAAATTATTTGAAAACTTTTAATAGATTTGTTTTATTTGCACTATTTTCTAACACAAATATTTTAGATAAGGCAGATTTCAAGTCACATTGATCTGGCTAGGCAAACAAAGCTTATATGTATGTTTCTTTAAATTTTCTTAATTATTATGCCCATGGAGAAAAAAGAAGCTTCTGAAAAATAGTTAATGAAAAGCTGCAGAATCTAAATCTTAATAAAATTCTGTAGTAGCTGCATTATAGAAAACAATATTCATCAGCTCAGGGTAGATTTCTGTGCTATTTATTTGTAAGTCAGCAAACATCCATAACAACCTAGTAGATATTTTTAAAAGAGATTTCAAGATTTAATCACATTTCAAATTTGATAATGCTGCCATTTAACTTATCAAAATGATAGATTAAAATCATCTTAATGCTGCTTTCTCATAACCATTAAAAAACAAAAAAACCCAAAAAAAACCCCAAAAAGCTCCAACCAAACAAAAATGCCCCCAAAACAAAACCCTAAGCCCAAAACCGATTGTGAGGTAAACAAAGTATTTGTGCATTTAGTATTACTAGAATTGTATGTAGATTGTTGTAAAAAGTTCAAATTTGAACCACTGTTCCAGCTATGGATGCAGAGGGATAAAATGATTATAGTTTGTTCATCTACTCTTTGAAAGAGCATGTCTTTTTTCTTTACAAATGAGCAAGACTGAATAATTTAAGGGGAAGAGACAAAATTCGAGCAGGACTGCATGTGAATACAAAAAGTATTGCTGCCCATAGAGTATGAGCCATAAACTGGTATCCCATGTATACTCAAAAGTCTACCAAACTGTTCTTCATTCAACCAGATCCTGCACTCAGAGCACTTAATTGTGACTTCCTTGTACAGCAAAAAACAATCCAAGCATTTCTCACCTGTATCTGATGTGATCAAAAGTCTATTGAGCTCCCAGTTTAGTACTGATTCTTCCCTGGATCAGTGTACTTAATCATTTTACTGTCAGGTCGTCTGCTTTTCAGAATCTCACTCTAATACTTCTCAAGTTTCCCTTAAAGCTACATTCCCTGAAAAACTAGTCCTGAAGTACCGGCTTTGACATTTGGTGCTATAATTCCTAGCTCCTTGCCAAACACTTCCAGCTGAATAATATCCATTGATGGTCTGCCCAAAGTCTTTACAGCAGCTCCCAGTCTAACTAAAACCATCCTATCTTCATGCTCAATTCTTGCTGCAGGAGCAGTGCCTGCCTGCCTACAAGGACCTTTCTCCATGTTACAATGCTGCAATCCAAAGTCTCAGTCATTTCTTACAACGTCAGACAAACATGGCCAATTTTTAACAGCCTTGAATAATAGAATGCTTTTACATGAAAACTGGAAATATGGCCAGAACTGAGAGTCTTTCTGGAAGCCAACAGCACATCATTTTCTTCCTCTACAGAGAAGATTAATAGCCACAGGAGTATAACATCAGCATGCTAAATTTCATTAATTGAATGCAGCAGTGAATAGTCACACCAGTGTGTTTGATCATGTAAACACAGAGTTTTGAAAGGGTTCTCAAGGCTGATATATCCATTGCTTCTTGAATGGAGTGTGATTTTGATCAAAATTTACAGTCAAGAAAGAGTTCCCCTATGTTTCATTTGATGTAAAATCTGAAGTTAATTTGTATTGTGAGTTGTCTATGAGTCAGGTCAGACACCATGAGCAACTTGATTAACAATGGTTATTGCTTTTGACCTACATTCTATTACACTCTGCTAAATATAGAATGTAGAGAATAATTCTGATTGCAGTACTTCAAAAGACTGTCAAAACAACCAATTTTTTTTTTTCTTTTCTTACACTTCCCTTGTGCCATATAATTTTGAACTTTGGTTATTAAAGTCCCCAAATAAGATGCTGTCTGAGCATTTAGAGCATTTGTTAATCTTCTGAGCATTGCTAATCTATTTCATTGGCACAGAGCACCCATAATCACTGAGAAGCCTCAAGGAAGTTGTAACTGAAGTCTCACGCTGAAGAGATCTGTCCTTCACAAATATTCCCACTCTTCATGGTGTTCTTCTGCATACCATTATACAAGCATAGAATTTGATGAGTCCTTAGGATGGACTAATAGCAACCATCAAATACCAATAATTGAAAGCACAAGCAGAATTCTAGTTTCTTCTGATGCTTTATGGCAGTAAGTCTTGAGATAATGTAAATATTTGCATACTCAATTTCCACAAATTTATAACAGAAAGAGCAAGGCTTTTATGGATGCAGAATGAACAAAATACATGTGTTTATACACCAGAAGGAACAGCACAAAAAGGTTTTAAAAGGTAACCTGCACTGTGAAGGAAAGGGCACCCTTCCCCAGGCACTGTTCTCTGGGGAAGTACTGAGGAAGATGTTGCTTATGACAAGATGAAAAGGCCTTCATTCTGAAAAGGTCACAGCACAGATGACTTCCTAGCTGAAGACCACTACCCTCACACAAGGAAGAAGGAAACTAGGTTGCTGCATATAGTACACACCATTCTGTTTTTCTCCTTGCTCAAAAGAACAGATGTACCCACAAGTGAGTAAAACATACAATAGGCATCAACTTATTCAAAGATTTATGAAAGCATAAATTGGCAAGATTCTGACATGTGACATCTGGTGACTCCTAAGGGGTGCAAGTGAATTGTCCAGAAGCCTTTTTGTCATCTCCTGTCAAGAACTAATGCTTTTCATATTGCATACAAGTATGTGAGTGAGAGAGTGTGAATGTGTAAAATCCCTTGCTTGAGGAATTTGTAAATAAATATCCTGCACTGAGTTTTATTTCACTAATTTCCCTACCATACTATTGCAGTGTAGAGCCATATTATCAAACTAACCAGGTCATATATTTAAAGACACTATTGTTCCAAGTGACTATAGCATATTTCTCATGTTTATTCTTACAATAAAGGAAAGAAGATGCTGTTGCAAGGATAAAATTACCTTAAAAATTACCTTACTTAAAACAAATAATACAAAGGCTTTAAGTAATTTTCTTGCCTTAGTTTCAAAGATTGAATTATTTATGTTTATTGTAAATATCCTTTGGTCATATGGAACTTTTAAATTTACCAAATAAATATTTCATATTTGGTCCATTTTCTTTAGGTAAAAAATCACTACTTATCTCTGTGCAGCTGTATCTTCCAGGAATCCAATTACTTCACTCTAGCTTTGGTGCAGCTGTACTCACTTCAGCACTCAAATTCATAAATATTAGCAAGAAAATAGCGCAATGAATGAAGTAAATTCTCACTTGTGTAATTTCCCTGAAAAGTAGTAATCAAAGTTAACCTTCTCAGTAGGATGTGACAGAAGTTCAATGACAATAGAAATACTGCTGCTTTAGGAAGTTTTCAGGGTTTGCAGACCCAATATTCATCATAGCTCTTGAAGAAAGGCAAATAGTAGTATTTAGACATCAGCATTTCAAAAATATCCCTAGGCAAAACAAAAGAGGTCAACAGTTGCATTGCCTTTATGCTTCTTTAATGAACAGTTGAGAAATATTTTAGGCCACCAAGAATGAATGCTTTTAATAAGTTAATATACTAAAGTTATATAAAAAAGAAGGTAAGATTCCATCAAACAATAAAACATCAAGTATTTATCAAGTATACCACCACATAAGGTACAGTTAGCAAAACCTACAAGTCAGTTTGGTGTGTGAGCACTGTCATACACACACACACACACTGCTTGCTGTACAGGAAAATGATCAGCCTAAGACCCAGACCGAGATCCATTACTGATCAGGATGCCCTGTGTAATTTTTTCTGTTACTTACATATAGATTGGAAATAAAAATGTGTTAGCTTTTAGATTCTGCAAAAAATCTGAATCTGATTTCTCAAAATCTGAAAATTTCCAAAACACAAATCCAGTTCTAACATGGTAAGTTTCTGAGCAAAATGGTTGTTTGCATTACCTAGGAAATATTCAGAAATGGAAAACATAAAAACTAAACTGGAACTACTCTGTGAATGAGTTCATAGTTATTGACTCATTTACTGGTGCTTAAATTATTGAATGCTTAGTCTTTCAGGCTATAAATCATGAAACAAGAGGTTAGATTTACAATAGATCTGTCCCATTAAATCTATTACCCAGAAAATGCTTTTCTGCCTAAAAAAAGAAAAAAAAAGCCAGGCTTCTACAGCTCAACATATCATCATCTTAACCAAGGGCAGAAGCTGAGTTCAAAAAGGCAGGACAGAAAGAGATGGAGAACGGTTCCAAAAAGGCAGTTGAGACTGCATAGGGAAAAATATAAGATTCCACACTTAGTCAGAAATCACAAGCTCCAGAGTGACTCAGGACAAAAAAATCCTGCAATATTAAAGTGGGTACAAAGTCTTTTCCCTGCTTTAAGCCTAATGAAATCTTACCTGGAAAAAATACTTTTAATTCTGAAAAAATCTCTTTAAAACAGATTTTTAAAAGTAGCAAATTATCCCCAAATTACCGACTGAGGAAAAGGTAAATAGTGACCATTCTGTAACAGTTTAAAAACAAAAATAAAAACACAACCAGACAACAGGATAGATTTTTGGTGAAGCTGCAGAACTTCATTTGCAAACTATTTTCATCATTTAAAGCAATGTAATTTCTGCTTTGGGACTAATTTACACAGTGCTTCTTTGCTTGACTATTCTCAGAATGAAAAAGGTTTTCCTTCTATCCAGTGTGAAATTCTTCTCTTGTTTCAACTCACATTTCTTGTCTCTTATATTCCCACCGGATTATTGTTTGTAGGTTTTACAGGCTGCCATTGGGTTTCTCTGAACTCTTCTCAAGATGTGGTGCCTCAGCCTCTCCTCAAAGGTCATTTGTTCCAGGCCCCTCCAACAACAGTGACCTCTCCTGTATATCCTTCATGCAATACATGGCTGGAGGTGGGGGAAGCGAGGTCACAGTCATAGATGTGGTGTCCCAAATGCCAGGCAGATGGGCTTAATCTCTTCTCTTGGTATACTGGCTCTGTTCCTGTGATTATTGCCCAGAATATTTCTGGTCACCTCTGCAGTCGGAGCTTTTTTCAAGGGCCTGGAAAGCATATATTCCATTCTTATATCTAAATATTTGCAATGTCTACTTTTCCTTACTTTCTAGCATATCAAAATCAGAGTTCAATTTAATTAATATTAAAACAAATATATTAATGCCAGAGGCATATATGCAGATGGACATTGAATATCAGGAAGCAGACTTCACAGTGAGAAGTTATCAGTTTTGTTGAAAGAATCATGAGACTGTCTATCAAGTCACTCATTCAGGTTTGTGTGAGGTAAATAAAAAGCAGACTGAGTTGCATCACAGTGAAGTGATACTGCTACTAAGCTAAAGGAAGTATTTTCTCTGTAGGAGGGCCCTTTTGATACCTGCAAGATGCCTTTCAAACTGAAAGGAGTGACAGATCCAGCAGAAAGTTGCTGTGGTTCAGAGGGACCTTGAGAGGTTGTAGAATTAGGCAGGGAGAAATCTCATGAAGTTCAGTGCAGAGAGATGCCAAGTCTTGCATGTGGACAGGAAAAACCCTGGGCATCAGCATCCAGTGGAGGCTACACAACTGAGGTCTTCAGTTCAGCATATCCCTATTCACTACCACCCAGACAGGTGTTTTTGTACTTTTCTGTAAGTAATAATATGTAAAAACCAGGTCACTAAATTTAAGAATGATTTTAAGGGCCAAGTTGAACTTTCAAAGATGAAAATTCATTTATGTGCAACAGAGATGAAAGTTAGGCTTAGAGATCGTAAAAACAGAGACACTCATTTTCCATCAAAACACCATTACCAAAATCAAAAATATTTAGGAGACTGTCAATCTTAAAAATTGGACTTAAAAAAAAGTCCAATCCTAGTAAATGTATTAATACTTTGGAATTAACTCTTTCATTACTCTAATTTTGGCACACATTTTCTCTAAAAAGCTTCAAAAAGAAAATTTTGTGAAAGATATATTTCAAAATGTTCTTTGCCAAGTGTACTGGCTTTGCATGACAAGGCTTTTGGTAGCAAGAGGGTGCAGTAGTGGCTTCTGTGAGAAGCTGCCAGAAGGTTCCCTCATGTCTGACAGAGCAAGTGCCAGCTGGTTCCAAGACAGATCTGCTGCTGGCCAAGGCTGAGCCCATCAGCAGCGGTGGTATCACAAACTGGCATAACATAGTTAAGAAGGGGAAAAAAGCTGCTCAGGATCAATTGAAGCCAGAGAGAGGAGTGGGAATATATGGGAGAAAGAATTCTGCAGATGCCAAGGTCAGTGAAAAAGTAGGAGGGTATGGTGCTTCAGATGTTGGAACAGAGATTCCCTGCAGCCTGTGAGGAAGAACTTGATGAGGCAAGCTGTCCTCCTGCAGCCCAAAGTGGAGCACAGACCCACCTGTACCTAAGAGTGGAGCAGGTGGATGCCCAAAGGAACCTCTGACCTTATGGCAAGTCTGTGCTAGAGCAGGCTACTGACAGAACTTGTGACCCAATAGAGAACCCTACGTGGAGCATCTTGTGTCTGAAGGACTGTAGCCCTGGAAGGGACCTACACTGGAGCAGTTTGTGAAGAATTGCAGCCTGTGCGAAGGACTCATGTTGGAGATGTCTCCTGTGGGAGAGACCCCATGGTGGAGCAGGGGAATAGTGTAAGGAGTCCTACCCCTGAGGAAACAGGAGCAGCAGAGACGAGTGGCAAATTGACCACCATTCCCTGTATCCCTGCATTGCTGTGGGGACCAGAAGGTAGAGAAAATGGAGAATGAAGTTGAGTGCAGGAAGAAGGGAGGGGTAGAAGGTGTTTTAAGATTTCGTTTGATTTGTCATTACCTCGAGAAATTATTTCTTATTACTCTAATTTGATCAGTAATAAATTGAATTGATTTCCCCAAGTCCAGTCTGTTTTACCTGTGATGGTAATTGGTGAATGATCTCTTCCTGTAGTTACCTCAACCCAGAAGCTTTTTGCTATATTTTCTCTCCGTTATCCAGCTAAGGAGGGGAGCAATAAAGCAGCTTTGGTGGACACCTGGAATCCAGCCAGGATCAATCCACTACACCAAGTTTCAGGCATGTTCATGCCATGTAATCACACCATGTAGCAGGCAGCAGAGTATTATTTTTGGTAATTATCATGAAATACAGCTTTCAAAACTCAGCAGTAATATCCTTGTTGGTTACAACTTTCAAAGCTCACCAGTGATATCCTTATTGGTTACATATGACTATTAGGCTCTTTTTATATCCTACTGCAGTATCTCAGGCAAAATAGCTGAACTCAAGTCCTTTCTCTAGAATACCTTTCACAGAACTCAGGCTAAGGTTTGATCCAGTTTCAGTGGTGTTTTTTGGGGCTACCAGGTTGCTAGCAGAGTTCCTGTTTGCTGCTCAGGTAAGACAAAGTTAAAATAGTCACCAAATATTTCTCAAGTATTCCTAATAAATGTTGTGGCTCTGATTGGGAGACTATTGTATATTGAGTGCTCCACCAACAGCTGTTCTGAGTGGTTGGTGGACTGTGCTGGGTTGTACCACACCTATTACTTAGCCTCAAGGACTGTGCTACACACATACTTTGAGGAAAGATAACTTCGGTTCCCAACGTGTTTGCATAAGTACATCCTCTTGAAGAAAATACTAAAAAACTCTAAAGATAACAATAGCCGCAAACTTCACCTTAAACAGGAATTTTATACAGAATGCCATTCCCTAACCTGAGAGGCCTGTGTGATCATTCCGGGCTTCCATCATCAGGGATGTAATATTTTATAACTTGCTATCACCTTTCTGGACTATTGATATGTGGCTTTCTTGATGGGATGGAAAAAGAACAAATTTTCCTGGTATAAAACAATAAATAAAACTGTTAAGCCTATGTCAAAAATGCTAAAAATTGCTTAAGTCTTCTCTTCCTTTATTCTATTTCCAGCACTGTTATCCCTGCAGATTCCAGTCCCAGGATGCTGCTAATTACTAATGTAATATCTTCCAGTATAAGATATTCTACATCACTGCAAGTTGATATCTTTAGTCATGACCTGACACTAAAAAGACAAAATTTTTGCTTCTACATGACCTTGTTATGACAGTGAAACTCGGAATTTCAACTGATGGTATTATACAGGAACTAATTCTCATTGTGCATGCTTTAAGAGCAAAAAATTCCTTTCAGCATTTTACTATTTCTTTATGTACACATCATGTACCTCTTGGATTCACACAAACCCATTTACATCTACAAAAGCAATAATATCATCACCTGAATTCTTAGTTCTCCATTTTATTGACATCTCAGGGCTTCTCTAGACACGTATTTAATTTCTAACATTTCATGAAGTTTTCATTGGTACTATGATATTAGATATTTTTTCAAAACTTTTCTGGATATCTAGTTAAATCCATTTTAATGCAGTGCAGCACTTCCAAAGAGAAATAAAACAAATTAACAAACATCCCACACATCTCAGTTAATTTCCCAGATTATTAGAAAATAAATAGTTCAGCAAATTTATAGATAGTTTAATCCTTAACACACCTCTAATGCTACAAGAATAACACAGATAGAATGAGGTATACAAATAGGGAATTAAAGTATGGGAAACTATAAATGGCTCAAGAAAAATACACATAAAAACCAATTATCCATTTGTTTTTGAAAGAGAAACCTTCAAACAAGAAGCATTGCTTATAGATAAAAAGATCCCAGCAGACTATAACAGTTCCAGTAGAGAGCACTTTTCAGGTTTTTGTTTGTTTGTTTGTTTGGTACTTTTTGTAGTCTAGAAAGATCTCTCTTACCTATTCCTACTGGTTCAAAAATTGTGGCAGGAGAAAACTAGAAACACATGAGCTGTAGGATGGACCAGAATTGCAGCTTTGATTACACTATTAATTCTCACAGATATTGTGAGATCCCTATGGGTCATATTTAATGCTTATTGCTCTGTTGCTTGCCCTTGTGTAGTTTTAATCTAGAGTTCTTTTTCTGATTTTGCACTGAAAATATTACATAGATGAATTTTTCTACTTTTCTGTTCTCCTTTCTTTTTTATTTCTTGTTTCATATAGATTAGATACACTGCCATTGTCAATTTCTTTTCTTTTAATAGATAGGCTATGCTATTATGAACAGAAACAACAGTAATTACAGAACATTTCAGCAAACAGAAAGCAGGATAAGAAGGTTTAGGTTCATAATGTTATTAGTGACACTGATAGTAGAAGTAATGAAGGGTTTATGGTTTTAGACAATCCAATAAAACTCATGAGACTAACACTTAATTAAAACATTGTAAAGCAAATGTTCTCTCTTCTTTCAGTGTCTGCCTTGAAAATATTTTAAGTCAGCAGATACAATACTGGTATGTAATATATCAGATATCAGTAGAGAAGGATTCATCCTGGCATATGGGGCTTTTGATCACACCAGCAAAATCCATTTTGCAGTTTCTTTTTCTCAACCAAATTTGTCAAATATCAACTGCAAAAAAATAGAGGGTTGTTGAAAATGTAAATACCTAAAATAAAACCCTGAGATTCAAGGACTAAAAATTCAGAGCAACCTTGCAAAAATACCAACTTTTCGTTATCAATTTCTGCCACAATTACATACAATTCTATATAAAATTCTTGTTTCTTTTACTTGATTATGGTGAAACTCAAATTGTATTCTTAGGCAGGACAGCATATTCCCATGATTCTCTGATGTACTATGTCTTTACTATATACTTGGAAAACATATCCTCTACTGAGAGGTTAGTTGGTTTATTATTTGGTTTTTTCTGACTTAGATGGTCCCAGAAGCAACTAGTGACCTTGCTGGTTAAATTACCCAGGCCAGTCTCTGAACTTCACTGTACCTAGAGCCAGTTAGCACGGTTTCCTGGGTCACTTCTGCTGCAGAGATGTGAAACAGTGATGTTTTGTTTCTTTTCCATTCATGTTTAAAATATCAGAACAGGTATGGTGGTTTTGGCTGCAGTAGAGTTGATTTTCTTCACAGAGGCTGAAGGGCTATGTTTTGGATTTGTGCTGAACACAGGGTTGACAATGTAGAGATGTTTCGTTGTTGCTGAGCAGTGTTTGCACAAAGCCAAGGCCTTTTCTGCTTTTTGCCACTGCCACGTTGGTGAGGAAACTGGGGGTGCTTGGGAGGTTGGGGGAAGGAGACACAGCTGGGACAGGTGATCCCAACTGACCAAAGGGATATCCAGACCATGTGACATTATACTCAGTATATGAAGTAGGAGGAAGAAGAAGGAAGGGGGACAACATTTGGAGTGATGGTGTTTGTCTTCCCAAGTCATGGTTATGCCTGATGGGGCCCTGCTCTCCTAGAGATGACTGAGCACCTGTCCAACCACAGGAAGCAGTGAATTGATTCTTTCCCACTGGTGAGGGAGTGGGCAAGAGGCTGTGCGAGGCTTGGTTACTGGCTGGACTTAAACCAGGACAGAAGGGGAGATACAATTCAGAGGAATGTGACACATCTGCCTTTAACAATTATCTGTATTTCCCTTCTTTTCCCAGCACATATAAACATCACCTGATGACATAGAACTGGGTAGTGTAGTCAAGGTCTCATTTTATCTGATGTCCTTTAGGGAAGGGTTCACTCTGAGATATTTTAAATACTAGGTCAGTCCTTCACATTTCTATACACACATTTTGTCACGATTGAAGAGAATATATATATATATATATATATATTTGCAGTATCTTCATCTGTTTTCAAACACATTTTTGTGTCTTAATAAGATTTTAAAGTCTATATACCATGTACTATGTGCAGTTGCTTATATAATTAAATATGCAACTTTCCTACAGGACATCAAAAGCTTCAACAGTTAAATGGAGTTGAGTCAAAATATATGTACAGTCACATTTTGAATATTTTTGTTTTAAATAAATACTTTTTTAAAATAGTAATTTATCCTTCTTCTGAATTAGACCAATATGGTATTCATTTTACCATGCTTGGCATTAAAATACATAAAAGTATCCAGCTAGTATTATTTCAGTTTTGTTTTGACGTTAGCTGGATTTTTTTTCTTTACGTTTTTAATCCCAGTAAGTCAATCTTATTCAGAGCAGACACTGTCCCCACTCATAAAAAGGACTTCTAAGGACTGCCGCCTGGATAATATATGATTTACTATATCATGTGATAGTCTCCTGCCTTATATTTAAACAACAAAATGTTTTTAAACATGTTCTGTATGTTTTTACCAGTACAAGTTAAAGAGGTTCCCTGACGTTTGCTCTGTAAGACTGTGAATATTTCCTCTATTTTTTTTTCTGTTCTGAAGTTCTCATAAACTACAGAATGTCAAAGCCTTCCAATTATGTTTTTTCCTCTCCTGTTTTCAGATTCTTAACATAAAAAGGTCAAGCCTCAGTAAAGTATTGATATTACTAGAAGAGTTATTTCCTGGTGTGTAATATGTTATTAGAAAACAAATGTATGTTCAATTTTATGCAGATGAAAAAATACAAGAATCAGCAACTGGGTCCTGATAGCTGTAGCACAGTAAACTAAACACTGGAGTACTTAAGTAGTTATGTGCGATGTACTACATCTCATTGCTTTAATTTGGGAAGGTCAGATTTCACAAGGGAAAGAAAAATTCTCTGTTTTTAATAATATGGATTAGTAAAGAGTAATCATTTCCAAAAGGATTTGGTTGGAAATTCCCAAGGTTGCTAGTTAAGAACCAAGAAGAATTCATCTCTTAGACATTCATTCCTTAATTGAAAATTTCAACTTCTTGAAAATTACACTAAGCTGTAATTTCCTGACTGTTTGCAGTTGAGACATTAATTCAGATTCAGTGAACTGTGTTTATACACCTACTGTGTCAGTGAATATCAACTTCAAATATTTAACCATGGACTAATAGTCTATTTTTCCATAGCACTGCAATTTTTCAGAAAAGAATTACCGACCACTTACAAACTGCCACCTCATTTCCACTGCATGCCATCATGACACAGAACTCTTTAATTTTCAGTAGTATCTAATATTACTCTAGCTCATGTGTGGTTTATAATATGGTGTTTCAGACTTACATAATTTCTGCATGATACCAAATTAAACAGAGTTAACTAAGTTAACTTTTTCTTACTGAGAATTCTATTAATTCATTTTAGTTTTGAAATGTATTATCTTTGCACATTCTGAAGACACATTTTTGTTTCACACACTGTGTTGTTGCCATGAAAACCACAATATTAATGTTCATCATGTGTTTCAAGGTGGTTGACTACTGACTACCCTTCTCTTTGCAAGACAGTGTCTTCAAGAGGTTATAAAGGACTAATTTAGTCTGGTAAAACTTAAGAAACACAGATATTAGTCATATACTTCACAGTGTATATCACATCACACTGAGGCACAGTCCTCAGATGCCACTTCCTTCCTTCCCATTAAACAACTAGAGGTGAAAAAGCTGAGAATCAGCCACCATGAGATATTAGCTTTTGGAATGAAAGGCAAGGTACCTGTGTGTGAAAGTCCTCTGTGTCCCCAAAGAGAAGGATCAGTCAGAATTCAGAGGTTGGGACACCTCCTGGCACAGTTTCAGTCTACCTTTATGCTTTTTAGTTTGCAGGAGTTGAACGGCTACTTCAGCTTTCTTGCTTTGCAATACAAATCTGAGACTGCATTTATGGGCTGCGGAAGTTTGCTCACATTATACCCATTCATGGATGTGAGCACTCCCACATCCTCTAGAAAGAGAACCTTTAGGCATGGTTTGATGCTTGATGGACCCTGTCTACACTTGCAGGATTTCCTGCACAATATCGCCCACAGGTTTATTGAGCAGCCACGCTGGCTAGAGGATGGATGGATGGATGGATGGATGGATGGATGGATGGATGGATGGATGGATGGATGGATGGATGGATGGATGGATGGATGGATGGAAGACATTGTATATCACTGAGACCTGTTACTTTATACTTTTCAAAGGAAAACAACCACTTTTTTTTCTGCAGAAATCACAAGCAGAAATTTGCTCCACTGTGCACATCTAGTAACCTAATTTCTCTATACAGTGAAAAATAATGTGCCATTAAAAAAAAACAAAAAACAAAAGCAACCCAATGACTGTATCTGAAGCTTCTTCTTTATACCAGGACTGAGAATTAATATATTCCCTCTCTCCCAGTTCCTCTGATTATGCACCTCTGTTTCACATGAATAGTCAATGTTATTGTTAGCAGGTTCAATTAAAGAGCCTTCATTCTACTTCCTCACTGCCTTAGGCAGTAGGTCTCCACAATATTTCTCAGTTCTGAATAATAACATTTCAATGATGTCATCTCAGATAGAACAGAGGGAGCTATCAGGCAACAACCTGAGTTAATTTCTTTTTCAGAAGCAATCATCAATCATTCCATTTTCTCAAAAAAAGAGGAATCACGTTAACCAAGTGTACATATCTATATATCTACAATTGATTTCCAGGAATAATCTGCATTAGAAAAAACATTTTTTAATCCTTCACAAGACCAGATATGAAAATAGGATTTTTTTAAAAAAAAACCTAATACTTTCTAGTTTTGTTTTACAGTGTTTCTCTTATACTCTCCTTTAACAGACTAAATCATCACCTGACATAAAGTGCATGCAGCCATTGAGCATAAAACATGTATTCAAGGTTGGGCAGAATAACATTCTGATTAAAAATGCTAATCAAAATCTACAGTTATTGCTGAGGGACAAAGACCTACATCTCTAACATCAGGCTGTACTTTGATAGAAATAAATAAAATACTAGCTCTGAAGATGGCCAGACACAGTGTTTTAAAAGGATATCCATATAGTTTTAGCTTCTGTTAGTGACAAAACAGGTGCTCCTGAAGCCTGCCCATGAAGCAGACCACAACATGGACTCATGCACCATGGTTTCGTCTGCATGCTGACTTTGAGTAAGAAATATTTCCTCAGCATTTGGACTGCCCATTAATTTTGAGGACAAAGTTCCTAGAGTATATGACCTTGTTAATTACCTAATAATTTAAACTAACTTTTTTACTCTAATACCACCTCTAAAGTCATCCCCTTTCTTCTGTTCTTGAACATTTTGCCATTTGAATTCATTAAAAAAATTAGGATTTTCCCTTGTGAATGCAAAGACTTAAATGGGAAAGGACTACTGTGGGAACTGTGCTTTGTTAGTATGGGTGAACTTGTCTTTTCAAGTACCGTGCATCTGTGTCACAAAAATGAAATAAACTCCTGTTGCTTGTCCCTGTCAACATGCAAAGTGTTTGGGGTCCGAAAGTCCATAGCAGGCAGCATTATGTTAGATGGCACAGAGACCATCATACAGATCATCTACCCATGACTGTGCATGTCCACAGTATCAGCAAGGCCAAGCAAACCTAATGTGAAGATATTGCACAATCCCGACTGCACAAGGATTAAATGGGCACACTACTAAACCCACTGAAAAGACATGTTCCTTCCGTCTCTCCTTGCAGCCATAGGCCCCTGAAGAATTCCTACAGCAACTGAAAGGTCTTCCAGTCACACATCCTGTTGTTAGGCTCTTGTTAGGCTATCAGTTGTTAGGCTGTTGTTAAGCTATCAGTGAAGAATGACACATACTCCAGTTGGTTCTGCCCCAAACTTGCAGCCATTCCAACAACAACTACGAGACCTGTGTTTGGATTAGGACCTGTGGTCCTGTAAAATCTCACTGCAATGTTTGACCGACTGTTCCTGAAACAGAAAACTACAAGGGACAGGCTGGACATCAGCACGCTCAGTGTTATGCAAAACATCTACCTGGAACATCTTAGTCATCTACCTGAGAATGCAGGCAAATTATTTCAAATGGAGGATTCACTGCAGGATTACATCCTCTATCTCATGTAAATCTCATCTGACTTCACAGCCCCCATCTAGTTAAGGGCTTTTCCATCAAAATATTCATGAGGATTGAAGCGGTATTCCATCAGCCATATACCACAAAGCAGGTTTTAAAAATAGATGTGGGTTCTCTCCCACGCTCTATATGGCACTAACACATTTTCTTGCTGTACATCAGTTCTTTTGACTTAAAAAAACCCAAAACACAACAAAACCAAATGCCAGAAGAAACAGACAAACTAACCAACCCAAAAATCTATAATGGGTACTCCATCTGGATCCAATCATAGAACATGGACCATTTAATTCCAACTACCCCTCTCTCAATTGCCACACCATCTGCTTGGAACACAGATCATTTGATGAGGTGCAACATTCATTCTGCTAAACCACAGCCCCTTCCCAGCTGTTCTAGCATGTTCTCCACCTACCTTCACTGTATTCTCACACAGACTTTCTGGATGAGCCCTGGACACCCACCACCCACGCTCACCTAAAGAGTTTCTAGATTCCACTGTTTTAACCTGTCTGTACTATACACTTACAGCCTGTAGGTGTTGAATTAGACTTTGCTTGCATCTCTATATTACGAATCTTAAGTGCTGTTCTATCTATACGATGAAGAGATGGGCATTCTTATGCAATGTTTGCTTTCCTATCATAGTGATACAATGGTTTTAGGAAAACTGTCTCTTCCCAGTTCACCACATTGACCTCTATTGCATGTATCTGCTACCCAGCATATCCAATCACAACACTCAAATCATGAACTTAGGGAAGAGACAGGAGGGAGGATGAAAGCTGGAAAAGACTCAAGTATGAACTGCCCATCCAGACCTGCAGCTCATGACAAGTCTCATAGACTGCAATTGCATTGTGCTTTCCTTGAATCTGAGGATCCCTTCCCTTGCAACTCCACAAGGCTGTAAGAACAAAAGCCTGCTCTGCACTTCTAAGGGTGGAAATACATGGAATGATCCTCTAAGTGCCTGTTCAGTGCAACTGTAGAACAACACAACAGCATGAAGGAGTTCATGGGGTTATAGTTTTATGGAGCCACAATACCTGCATGGATATTGTTGAAGGGTAGAAACAGGTCCCAGGAGACATTTTAACTGCTGAAATATAGTTGGGAATTTTTTGGGAAGATTGGTAGTTAGCATGGGCCAAACTGATGCAAGTAGCATCTCTAACAACCTACTTGCCTAGATAAACTTGTTCTACTAATGGGAAATTTTCTCAACCAATGTAATTTCATAATATAGCCGTAGTCCTTAGGTATATGCAGACAGTGATGATTAAACTAGCACTTTGGTTCTGTTTCTCAGCTGTACTAGTTTTATTCTGATAAGTCACAACCTCTGCGTCTTTGTGAAATGGTTATAGAAATTATGTTCTGCATGAAAGACTAACCCAGAAAGAAGATCTGTGGGGAACAATACTCTCGTAACCATACCACTGTATTTATAGCTCCCTCTCATGGTACCTATTCTAAAATAAGCATTTGCAGGAAGAATTAGATCAATGTAACTATACCAGTAAAACTATGGCAGTAAATTTTCCATGTAGACAAACTGTAAAGAATTCATATTGAACGAGAAATGTGTAAGAGTTGCACTACTCTTATGACCTTGAGTTCTTGAGAAATCTCATCTGTGATCATGAGTGTAACCACACTGTAGGTTCTTTTAGTATGGTTGTACTGTTTAGTTCATTAATCCATAACACATGATTTTGTCAAAGACGTTTTTGTGCAGCATGACCCTTAATTTAGATTAAATAAAAAAACGAAAGGCAATCACATGCTTTGTTCAAATGAGATTTTTGTTTTTTGGTTTCTGTCTTATAGTAAAATTCTTAAGGTTGTTTCAAGTAAGTAAAGGAGAGAGAGAAAGAAGAATTAGAATAGGAGGGGGAGAGCGGTAGCAGTTTTAGAGCTACATTTTTGACTTGAAAGATGTGTGCATAATATCAATTAAATTACCTCAGCACCAATATTTTACAGCATAAAAAGAAATAGCAACTTATTGAGGAGAAAGAGGTGAACCTTAAGTGGTCTTGAAAGCTCTTCTCTAAAGTCTCATATCTTGCAAATATTTATTTAGATTCCCATGTGCAACATATGTACTTATCACAAACATGCTTGCAAATAAATGTAATACAACCAAGTGTTTATCAATAAGCAAACAAAAGGCATCATGAATAGGAATGAAATTATACGGTAGAATCTATTTACAACTACAGTTAACAGACACCTTTAACTGTAATATACTTGGTAATTAAGTGGATGTTTATTTCTATTATCTATAATCAGACAGCAGGCTATGGAGAGAAATCCAGACAATGATGGTCCTCATTCTGCCACTCTGACTGATACTGATTTCAAAGGGAAGCAGCCAAAGAGAGCCCCAACACATATCATCTCTAAGCACAAAAAAAAAGGTATTTTGAAGAAAAAATTATGGTTCGAAAACAAATAATGGTTCCAAATAATGTATTGTGAAAGTTTTATGTTAATCTACGTTGATTAACAGTAGAACAAAGAAAGAACTCCATATTTGCAGCAGAACATAATCATGTACATCACTCAGAGAAAAAAGAGCCCACTTAGGTACTGAACAGAACACACAAGTTCAAAGTGCCTACAATTGATCACAAGGAACTAAAACTCAAAGCTTCAGGTGATCAAGTACAAGAAACAAGGCTTTCTTGCACTAAGATCAAGATGCTTAAGCACTGTACAAATACTTCACAATAATAGTGTTCACAGGAAATCACAATAGGAAAAGAACTGAAATTTTGTCAGATGAAAGTGGTTTGTGAAGCATGAGATCAGAGATGACAGTGCTGATTGAATAAGCCCAGCAGCTGCTTCTAGATTATTCATCTACAGAACTCTCTCAATATGTTGTCAGATTGTCAGGTTTCAACTCCCGTGAATTATTTTCCTTTGAAGTAGAGGTACATAGGTGGAGATAAGTATAAAATCAGTGCACTGTGCCATTTAAATTAAACCTTAGGAGCAAACAATTATTCTGTATCAAAAGTGTTTTCTATCATCAGGAAATTCCATCCAGGAATTAGGAGGTTCCCCCACAAAGAAGGTGGCAGGATTAATAGCCCAGCTGAAATGCATCTACACTGATACATGTCCATGAGCAAGAGGCAGGAGGACCTGGAAACCATTGTGCAGCAGGAAAACTGTGACATAGATGCCAGCACAGAAATATGGTGGAATGACTTGTGCATAGAGCTGAAAGTCTATGGGTAAGAATCAGGGGGAAGGACAATGAGACGGATATCCTATTGGGAGTCTGTTATAGTCCACTCAACCATAATGAAGAAAAAGATTAAATATTCTATAAGCGTTCGGGAGAAGCCTCACCATGGGAGACTTCAGCTTATGGGATGTCTGCTGGAAATAAAGAGGAAACAGAAACAGAGGAAGTAGAGAGGAAACAGTTCAAGAGCTTCCTGGAGTGCTTGGGAAATCGCTTCCTGACACAGCTAGTAAACGAGGCAGGTAGGGGAGGTGCCCACTGGACTGTCTGTGAACACTGGTGGGTGATGTGATGGCTGTAGGCCATCTTGGGCATTGTGATAATGAGATGATACCTTTTGATTCTCAGAGAAGGAAGGAGAGGGGTCAGAAGACCTGTCACCTTGGCCTTCGGAAGGGCAGATTTTGGCTGACTGGTTGGGAGAGTCCCTTGGGAGACAGTCGTGAAGGGCAGAGGAGTCTCGTAATGCTGAGCATTCTTCATGAAAGTAATGCAAAAAACACAGAAGCAGGGCATCCCCACATCCTAAAAGATGAGCCAATGGTGAGGAAAAGCATCCTGGTTGAAAGGAGAGCTTTGGCTGGAACTCAGAAAAAATAGGAGAGTTTTTAAACTTTGGAAGAATTGGATGGCAACCTAGGAGGACCACAAGGATTTCATTAGGTTATTACGGGAAAAAAAATTACAAAGTGAAAACTGCAACCAGAAATTAATCTAGCTACCTGTAAAAGACAATAAAAATGTTTATATAAATACATGAGCAACAAAAGGGGGACTAAGGAAAATCTCCATCCTTTTTTGGATGCAGGGGGAAATGCAGTGGTAAACGGTGAGGAAAATGCTGAAGTGCTTAATGCCTTCTTTGCCTCAGTCTTAAATATCGAGACCAGTTGTTCTCTAGGTAGTAGCTCCTTAAGCTGGAAGACAGGGAGCAGAATGAAGCCCCCGTAATCCAAAGGCAAATGGTCAGTGACATGCTAACACCACTTGGCCTATTAGACTGGATGGGATTTACCCAGGGGTATTGAGGGAGCTGGCAGAAGCACTCACTGAGACATTTTTCATCATTTACCAGAAGTCCTGTCTGACTGAGGAGGTCCCAGGTGACTGGAAGTTCACAAATGTAACATCTATCTACAAGAAGAGCTGGACAGAGGATCCAGTGAACTATAGTCCTGTCAATCTGACATTTGTTGCTGGGGAAGGTCATAGAGCTGATCATTTTGAATACCATCACATAGCACATGCAGGACAACTAGGGGATCAGGCTCAGTCAAGACAAGTTTATGAAAGGCAGGTATTACTTGACCAACTTGATTTCCTTCTACAGAATGGTGAACTCCTTAGTGGATGAGGGAAAGGCTGAAGATGTTGTCTACCAGGACTTTAGTAAAATCTTTGATACTATATCCCATAACAATTTCCTGGAAAAAGTGGCTGCTCATGGCTTGGACAAGTGTACTGTTTGTAAGATAAAAAACCAGCTGGATTGCCAAGCTTAAGAGAATGGTGGCTGTCGCCCTGTACTTGGCACTGGTGAGGCCACACCTAGAATCCTATATCCAGTTCTGGGCCTCTCACTACAAAAGAGACATTGAGGTGTTGGAGCATGTTCACAGAAGGGCAACAAAACTGAGGAAGGATCTGGAGCACAAGACTCAGGAGGAGTCACTAAGAATTCTGTCATTATTTAGCCTAGAGAAAAAGAGAATCAATGTGGGGACCTTACCACTTTCTAAAACGATGTGAAATAAGATTGTAGCGAAGTGTCTCTTCTCCTCACTAACAAGCAAGAGGGAATGGCCTCAAGTTGCACAAGGGAAGGATTAGTTTGCATATTACGAAAAATTTCTTCACCAAAAGAGTTGTCAAGCACTGTAATAGGCTATCCAGGAAAATGGTGGAGTCACCATCCCTGGAAATATTTAAAAGATGTAGATGTAGCACTTGGAATATGGTTTAGTGCTGGACTGGGTTGTGCTGGGTTAGCAGTTGGACTCAATGGTCTTGAAGGTTTTTTCCAACCTAACCAGTTCTAGAATTCTGTGATTTTGTACAGTAAGATCCAAAATAGACAACCCCAAGCACTTGTAGTCACATAAGAAAACTAAGATCTAAAAATTCTAATATGATTGCAGTTATCATTTAATTTGGATACACAAACAGAAACTGGAAAGCAAAATTCCTCTTTTTCAAAACAACCCCATACAAACCCCAAACTCACAACTAAATACCACCACTACACCACCATCCATTATTTTTAGCATTGTATACAGTGTCATAATTCAGATTATCTAAGAGACCTCAGAGAAGAAAATATTGTTAAAATAAAAATAACAAACAGCTCTTTTCTTAGCAGCAGGAATCACTCTTCAGGTTATACATGAAAAATGAGTGAGGCTTCACAATCCTTTTCAGCAGCATTTCCTGCTGACTGTGCAGGTAGGTGAAGAAGCTTCCACAAAGCACTGCAGCTGAGTCTCTGCAAGTGAAGGTAACAGTAGGCTAACAGAGCTGGCTGCTGAACTTAGGGGGTAAAGGGCACTTGAAAGAGATCAGGAAAGGCAGAAGCAAAGGCAACTATGGGTAATGGAGGTTTTAAAGGAATTGTTTAAGTTAAAAGCTAAACACAGGGTTGTATAAACAGTTAAACAACATGTTTGGTATGCAAGAGCATTTTGTGATGGAATAGAAATTCAGGTGCTCAAAATATAAATACATTATATTGGATAGTGAAAGAGACTACAAAATTTTCCACTCAGTCTTTTTTCACTCACTCAGGCAAGGATTGCATACACCATTAGATTAATAAATATAGATTTATTTCTGAAGACACCTTATTTGTAAAGTTCACATATCAATTCTCTTATGCTTGAGTTTCACAGATAACAGATTGGACACAGCAATTTTCCATCTTGCAGGATTTCATACCACTGAAACAATGTTCTTTCCTCTGTTAATGGGTCTTCAGGTGAATCTCTTGATACTATTTCAGACATAATTTTTATAATTTAAATATACTGATTTAATTTTTATTATTAATGGTGGATCAGTAAAATCACAAGTTAAAGCAATGCTCCAGATATCTAGCATTCTGAAGACATTAATGCCTATATGCAATGGATAGATACTTTGTATTTTATTAACCTCAGCTTTTAGCTGTCAAATTAAAATTACTTTGGTATGAAATACCAGAATATGTCAGTGATAACATACTGGGAGGAGCGTCATTATACAGATGGCTACTAAAGTGAATTGTCCCATCTAGATATCTTGAAAGTCACAAAGGCTCATTTCTCAGAAAACAATACAATTATTTTTCAAAACTTAGATAACAATTATGTTGTAGGACTAATC
>VZTJ01000377.1:97257-121047 GCA_013397795.1 Orthonyx spaldingii | reverse complement strand
AGTTAAGTTAAAAAAAGAAAAAAAAAAAAAAAAAAAGAGCTCAGTTGAAAGAGGTCTTACTCAACAACTTGAACCAAATACAGTAATGCTTTGTTCCAGTGCTGTTAAATCTAGCTCCTCTCCGTAATCTTTATTGGGATACAAAAACCTTTATATTAATGCCTACAATGTCCCAGATTTTATCCGAGATCACTAATAAGTCCTTCAAAACAAAACAGCATTATAGATTTCCCTTCTTTTCCAAAACACCTTAATAAACACATCTTTTAAAATCTGTATATANCTTAAACAGTGACCATCATTTATGACTTAATTTCAGTATTATTTGTGTGAGATAAAAAAAAATAATAAAAATCACATGTCCACTGGGAAGCTGCAAGAAGTAAATTTACCTCCTAAAATGAAGATTGAAAGGCTAATCATCCCAGTGTGTTTGTCTGTAACTTATTATGTTCAAGAAGTGGAAAAGCACACATCTAAATTGCACATAGATATAAAAATTTTTGATGTTTTAGACAGGAGATTGACACAATAAGCAGAAAGCATTATTTTTGAAATAGATGATTGAAGAATTTTTACCTGATAACAACTTCAAGAAAATAAATAAACAAACACTTGATTTCAGAGAGTTTTGAATTATGGAAAGATAATTGAAATTTACATCTTGATGTATGGTAGTGTCTTCTGTCTCTTTTGAAGTAAGCTTGTTTTTACACTTCTACAGATATACTTCTTTGGTCATAAAAATACACAATTTACGTGCTTTTGTTACTTAAGTACACATAGCAGCCTGAAACCTCTACTCAAATACAAGCTGAAGTGCTTAAATATTACTAAAATAAAATAAGAAAAATCATAATTTCATTCTGAAATGGGACTTGTAAAGAACATTCAGAAGTTCAACTCAGTTATAGCAACACTATAGTACAATCCTATAGTATCTTTCACAAAGAATCTCTGAATTCTCTTCAATATTGCACAATTCAAAACATCTTTAGGTAAAGTTTTTCTCAGCATTTATATTTTGAAACAGCTTTCTAAAAGGTGCTAAGACAAACACTTTTGAATACAAACATTTAATTTCTTCTGCAGAACAGCAATATTCACTAAAATATCTAACTTCAAGAGGTCTACGGTAGACTCCAAGCAATGAAAGAAATGTTTCCTTTAACAACAGTTAAATATTAAGATGAAGTTATAGTAGATAAAATATCTGTGAGAAAAAAAGCATGATTTCATAAAGGATCAATGTAAGACGAAAAAAAAAATCTAAGAAACATAGAGTATTGAATGTCGGCCCTGACCACCAAGAAGTGTATCATGGTGGAAAATATAACACTGAAATGCAGTAAGGAAAACATGGACTGATATGACTGCTGAAGAACCCTCAGTTTTCTTGGTCTGTATTTATTTCCATAATCTGCCTGAATGTGATGCAGAATAACGAATAAACCATTTTTATTTGAAAATCTCCTACACCTAAAACCACCTGTGAGCAGTGGTCAGAATCATTGAGGAGACATCACCAACCAGGTCTTTTCCTCATCCCACTTTTGCTCAAGTTTTCTTGCTCTTAGCTCTTTGTACCTTCCAGCCACCTTCCTCACAATTCTACTTTGGCACTGAGGTGAAATATTACTCTGCTCTGCTTCAGTTAGTATTATCACAGCATCACCTCTTTGAGACTTTTTTCATCCAGAAGTAGGAAAAAGATAGAAAGATGGAGCTTTTCTCCAGAATTGTCGGTTCAAGTGTTTCTACATACAAGCTCTACTCTAGCAGTGCCTTGATAACAAAGGACTGGAAGGCGAATAACATAATGCCTTTATTCATTTTAAAGAAGACTAGAAGAAATTTAGCTGCCAGTCCTGGTATTACCACTTGATAGAAAGCACACAGGAAAGTAAAGTCAGCAGCCACATAAAATAATAGCTTGGGAAGCAGATGACATAGATTCTTTGAGAATAAAATGTGCCTCAGTTCCCACTGGCATTTTCTAGCAAAATTGTCAGACTGACATTGCCTCTCCAGTTATAAAAGGAAATAAATTAGCATATCCATCTTCTGGTAAAAGAGTTAAATGAGTCAAAAATAATAAATAATTGTAATAGAACATTTTTTTATATTGAAAAATTAAACAAAGGGTTTTTTAGAATGTAAAACCTGGAGATTTCTCAATTTTTCATATATCTCTTTTCGCTGTTTTGCTTGAATTTGGATGCAAACCAGGATTAAGCAAGGAAAACAAAGGTCTGAAGAAAAACACAGTTCTCAACATTCAAGTTGAAGGCTAGAAAGAAACTGCTTAGATTTCATTGATACAAATGGACTTCAGTTTCTCAAAAGTGTCCTTTTATGCATAGACTAGCACATTAAGATGGGACATTTTTAATGGGAAAAAAAACCCAACTTGCAGAATATTTTGGAAGTTTAAACATTATGTATTTGAGGCTATCTCTGACAACATAAGGAAAAAAAGGGCACAGTTTCCGTTTTACTTCCATTTCAAAGGTCAGAAGAGTAAGACACCTTCAACTAACTTGAAAAATATCAAACAAAAGTTCACAAGACATGCACAACATATTTGGAGACCTCTACAAATTGATGGCAAGCACCACTGGCCAACTCTACTTTCATAAAAGAATGAGTGGGATTTTTTTGCAATAGATATCAAATACTACAGAATGAGTATACTATGGCATACCATGCCCTTGGAAAGCACTATAAAAAAAACTTTAAAGACCTTTTTGTGAAATCAGCAATATGTTTAAAGAATCCTTCTTAAAATAAACAGAGGACATTTGCTTTGTTACAAAAAGCAGAATTATAAGCATTAAAAAGAACTAAAAAATCTAGAAAGGTCAAAAATTCAGTTAGGAAAAAGTTAGATGAAAACATCTTAGACTCTTGCAGAGTGTTTTCTGACACAAAGGTTGAATTTAGAATCTATTTGTAAATTTAAGCTAGAGACATCACTTTAAGTAAGAGCAGAGAAGAAAACAAAGATTTGATTTAAAAACCTCAGATGACCTCCTCAGAAATGTTTGTCAAATGCTGAAGCAAAAGAAGACCTTTTACCCTAATGGTGAAGGAACAGACAATAATTTAAATCCAACTTTTCATCTTGTATGGAGAACACAAAGTAATGAAACTCGGGGTTCTTAAGCTTTGAAAATACATGTCTCTCATATTAGAAACTTTGTAGGAATACTAATGTTGAAGTTTTGGAATTCAATCTGGAAAGCAAAATTTCTAGGGACAAAATGTCTAGCGAAGACTTTATTGTGCTGTTTAAAGGAAAGTTTTACAACAAATTTGCAGCCATTACCAGGAGCGATACCTACTGATGTTCATATCAAAACAGTCTTTTGTCAACTGTAATTTTTGCACCACTCAGAAAGAGCTGAGTGTTACATTACAATACAACAGTCCAAGGATGACTGAAGAGTATCACTGCTTATTTAATCAAAAAGGGTAAGATTTGTCAGTTGCAAGACACTTTTCAGTCTTGACCTTCTAGGTATTTTGGTATAACCACAGCTACCAACTAATCACCACACAGCTGCTTGCTCACTCCTTCACTCCTCACCTCCCCTCTCCCCTCTTCCAATGGGATAGGGAGGAGAATCAGAAAAAGGTAAAACCTGTGGGTTGAGATAAAAACAGTTTAATAGTCTAAATAAAGGAAAATATAGTAATAATAATAGTAAAAATAACAGCCATAACAATAATAACAGTAATGATAATGATGGAAAGGGGCATAACTAAAAGAGAGGAGTAGAACTCAAGACAAGTGATGCACAATACCACTGCTTGCCACCTGCTGACTGATACCCAGCCTGTCCCTGAGAAGCCAATGGCCCCTCCTGGCCAACTGCCCCCAGTTTATATATTGGACGTGATGTTTTATGGCACTNATAGTAATAATAATAGTAAAAATAACAGCCATAACAATAATAACAGTAATGATAATGATGGAAAGGGGCATAACTAAAAGAGAGGAGTAGAACTCAAGACAAGTGATGCACAATACCACTGCTTGCCACCTGCTGACTGATACCCAGCCTGTCCCTGAGAAGCCAATGGCCCCTCCTGGCCAACTGCCCCCAGTTTATATATTGGACGTGATGTTTTATGGCACTGAATATCCCTTTGGCCAGTTTGAGTCAGCTGTCCTGGCCATGCTCTCTCCCAGATTTTTTTGCATCTGCCCACTGTCAGAGCATGGGAAACTAAAAAGTCCCTGACTTAGGGCAAGCACTGCTCAGCAACAACTAAAATATCAGTGTGTTATCAACATTATTATCATCCTAAATCCAAAATACAGGACTGTACCAGCTGCTAGGAGGAAAACTAACTTTCCCAGCTAAACCCAAGACAATGGTACTTCTGTTTTTCAAGCACTGAAATATCAAAGATGTGGTGTCTTCAAAGGTGTCTTCATAAAAGTTTCAATGCTAGGAAGTTTGATTTAAAACAGGTACAGTTTGAAAAGGATTGCTTGCTCATTTTCAAAGAAAACCAGAAAAACACTTTTAATTAGAGATATTTTTAAGAGATCAGCATAACTGTAAACATTTCTGGAGTGGGGTACATGATATTTCCTAATGAACTGCTGAAAAACTATCTAACCAGAGTGCCAAAGAAATTGCTACTAGTTACACCACTTTTCATTACTTATCATGATTATAGATGTTATAATATACAAGCCATATGAAATCCAAACCCAACTCTGAAGAGCTTACAGCCTTGAAGCAAGTCTCACTGCCACAAGCAAGAAATAAATTAATATAAATATATATATATATATGTATATACACACACATATTTAGAATAAAGTTCCACATGTTCCTAGTGTGGGTTGTTTAGAGGTTTTTTTCCTACTTGCTGCATATCTACCCTGAGACTTCCAATATATAGTATCTACATACTCTGAAAGATAGTTTCTGTCTTCAGTGATTTAACAATCAAAATATAGTTTCTGCAGTTTCTCAGCATTCTTCAGCATGAAGCTAACTATGACCAACTATTTTGCATGGGACTAAACAATGTGTATCTTAACCTCCTTTTCATTTCATGTGACAAAGTTGACAGCATGCTGTAGAAATAAGATGATGTACAAGTATAAATATACATACAAGTTCAGTTGCTGGACGATACAAGGCATGCCTCATCAGCAAGTTTCGGCTGAGACAGGATGACATCTTTATCTGTCCTCTTCATATTTGCTCTCACTGATTTCTACTTAGGAGTCTGAGTTAGAGCTTATCACATTGGGAAAAAAAAAAAAAGATTACTTTGAAAGAGTTCAAATTTATCTAAGTTTATTCTTGTTAAGCTTGACCACCATCACACTCAGGTTTGCTAAGTTAAGAAAAATAGGAACAGGTTTTTTCCATCTAATATCACATTCCTACTCCCGTTCTATCTCATTCTATTCCTGAACACATTAAGAAAAAAAAGCTAAGCATGAAACTGAAAAATTAAGAAGAAAGATAAATATAAAAGTGGGGAATCTGCAAGAGAGGACTCTCTTATTTTGAAGTGAGAGTATAAATTTTTTTTGTCTAGTCAATGACTTTAAAGAGAGCAAGAACAATAGACATCACATCTTCATAAGAAATCGTTATAAATCAGTCCATAACCATTTTCTGTTGTCTTGAAAGAAAAGAAAAAAAAAAGAAAAAAAAAAAGGAAAAATATAGTTTCTGGTATTGGATGAGTTATACTGCAACAGAGGAAAGCTACAAGTACACATGTTAATTTTCACATTTATGTACTATATGAGCACTATATATGTAAAAAACACCCTTCAGTTTGAGCAATCTGCAGTTTCATACTGTTGGAAGAAACAGGAAGAAAACTGTGGAAAACAGGGATGATCCATCATTAAAATTGCTTAAAATATATATAGACAATACTATGGTATCAGTTCCACTTGTTGACAGAAAGTAGAGGGCTGAATAGAGAGTGGGATGACAATATTTCCTGCAGTTACTATGGTTTTAAACATGAGAAAATGCAGAGACAAAAAATTTTGTCTCAGCAGCTACCATTGGCAGTCAAAAGAACTTTTCATTTTCATGAATCTCTTTAACATTAGCTTATTTTACATGGATCATGCAAAGTGGGAAAGAACTGGAAAAGAACATAGGAAGGAAGAAAACGTCGGGGTTTGGCAAAATTTTGTTGGAAAAACAGGTACCAGTATAAGATTTTGTGAACTACAGTTCAATGTTAGTTACACAGAAAAATTTAAAAAGAGGAAATGTAAACAGAAGTAAAAAACCCCCAATAATAAAAGACAGTTTTCCACTTGAATGTCTTCATAGTAGAATTGTGAGAAATCTTTGAAATAATGTTTAAAAAGCTCTTGAATCCACATGAAGTTTAAGAATTAATTAGAAGAAGGATGGACATTTTTTCTTGGGACATACAGACACTCACTCCCTTTTATCCACATGAAAATAATATTTACACTACTTTACATGGAACATTACCTTTTCTTAATTGTTAAAGTGAAAAAATATGAAAGGGCATTTCTCACATCAGTATTTCTGGTCAGATTTTTCCATCAGTAACATCACAAGACAAGTCATAAAATTGTCATGGAAAAATAGATCTATTCTTTACTGTTAGAGGTTTAGATAATTATGTGCATATATTATCAATATAAAACATATCATTAAGGTCCAGTGCTTTGAATAGTCTCTTATCAAACTGATTTAAAATTGAAGTATTTTCTTTACAACTTAGTTGAGGTTAAATTTACATTACTGTTTCTTTGGATTAAAAATGTGTAGCTTGTAAAGTGAATACTTGAAAACTGGACAGTCAAAAACTAATATCTCAACTTCAGCATATAGTTTACAAAAGATGATAGACTGAGCTGAGAGCAACTTAAATTCAAATTCAAAGCAGATGGATTGTAACAGAATTTAAGTGTTTAAACAAACAATTTCTAGAATATATAGGCACCAGAGTTTCAATTTAATTTTAAAGTAGTGTTTTTTATAAATTATATTTCATGTCATGGACTTTTTGTAACCAATAAAAAGCATCTTTATTTGTGTCAATTAGCATAAGTTTTTTAGTATTTGATCAGCCTCAGAAAAATACCACAGTAGCTGAACAAGAACTGATCATGGATCCTGTGCCCTTCAGCATAGTGTGTCACAGTTTATAAAAAGTTGCTTCTACCCTTGTGACCTCAATTATAAAGAATAAAAATCTTACAATTGTGAATTAAACCAACTTCATTGTCTGAATCTATCACTTCAGTTTTGTTGTCCTGGTAACTACAAAAGTAGTCTTGTCATTTAAGTGTTCCATTTATAGTGATTATTGTTTATGTGAGTGTATGAAAAATGACTCATTTACTACTGTGAGTCCTTCTCACAATGATAGGTGTTACCTGAATTTTAATGTTAATCCCAAATTTTGATTTCCATCAATATTTTGCACATACTTAAGTGATTTTACCAGAAAAATTTCATAAATATAGTTCAGCTAAAAGCATTCAAAACATGCGATATTCAACAGAATTTATATTTCAAAGCTGTCACTAAATGACTAATCCTGTAGCCTCTATATTTCAGTAGACACATCGTTTACACAATTTTTATTTTATTTCTGAATTGTGATAGCTCTGTTAGAGATAAATGAAGTTGATCCAGGATGAATCCAGATGTGAGCTGGCAGGAAATAAATTTATGTCATGAGGAATTAGATTATTTTTGTTCTGTATTTGACTTGTCATTGATTACTAAATTTTCCCTATTGAGTCCTATCTTCACCTCTCACATACAGCACAGATTGACATGACAGCTTCTTGCCAGGATATTACTTGAAGTCTAATGCTGTCTTGTTGTTAGGAAAAAGAATGTCAACTTTTTTAACATTCTTCAATGAAGAAACTTACAATTTCATTTTTAAATTATGAATCCAAAAAAGATGCAATAAAATGGAGATTTATGATATTCATATTGTACTATAAATTTGTAATTGTTTGTAAGTTGTTCTTAAGCTAGATATCCCTTTAAAAATATCTTTATTTAGTCAATATTGGAGAAAAATATTTTTAACCATACTCGGATTCTTTCTTGAGATATATGCTTCTTGTGACACCACAACAGTACTCTGCACTGTTGCTGGTCAAAAACAACTCTTTCATCAGAAAAAGAAAACAGAAGGTAGGAGAAATAGTTGCAATTAGTGTATTATTTGTGAAATTAAGAATAAAATCCTTTATTTTCCTAACCTCCTCCTGTTTTAAAACAAATTCACATTTGTCTGTCTGTGAGATCTATTACACAGGTATCTTACAATGCTTTATATATATTCCATCACAAATGATTTGGCATATTTCTTTGATAGTGACACAGGAAAAAATTAATTGCAACACTTGATACTGAATAATAGTTCAAAAAACCTCTAAGTTTCTGTACTACTGCCATGAAACCCTGATCAATCATAACTGCCAATCAGACCTTTACATTTTTTCTCCATATCAAATGTCTGAATGCTCAGGCTGAAGTTCTAACACTGAAAATCAAAAACTGGTGGCTGTCAGGGACCCTCTCAACAGTATGATGTTGGACATTTATAAAAATTGATACAAATAAGATACACAAAAGAAGCACCCTTAAATGAATACATGAAATTTACAAAACTCTTCACATCAAGCTGTTAATTAATGTATGGCTGCTCTGGCTAAACATTGTTCCTTTGTGTGTCTGGTGGGTTTCATCAGCAGATTGCAGAAAAACCTGTGATGAGCAGCATAGTAGCAAATACTGAAGGAAATGTGACACCATAATATCTGTTTCGGCATCCTCTGGAGCTAACAGAAGTGATG
Source organism: Orthonyx spaldingii (assembly GCA_013397795.1). Lineage (NCBI taxonomy): Eukaryota > Metazoa > Chordata > Aves > Passeriformes > Orthonychidae > Orthonyx > Orthonyx spaldingii. The sequence continues at coordinate 112,190 of VZTJ01000377.1, read as the reverse complement.
TTGGCAGTGCCACATACTTAGGAATGCAGGAACTCTCAGGGGGTAACAGGTGACCCTCACTCTTACCCTGGCAAAGCCAATTTTTCAGAACTATTCAATAAAAGAATTGCCAAAATGCTTTTCTGGAATAGCTGAAAAAGTTAGATTTGTGCAGGCAAACACTGGAGTGGGGAATTTAGTTAAGGTAGACCTGAGATTTCAGAACAATCCTTGAAGGCCTTTTAATTCACAGTAATTATATTCCAGTAAGACTGTGAAGTTGCTATACAGTATTTGGTCAGAGTTCCTAAAACAGGAACTTTGATTTGCCAAAGGTTAAGTATAGTAAAAATCCTGGAACTCAGTCTAAGGAATGAGTAGTATTGAATCTAATGCCTTAGTTTTTAGGAGAAAGGGATGGTTTAGGAAATGTCCAGGTGAACAGCTGAGCAAGAATTATTTTAAATGATGCAAATATACTGGTGTCCTGTAAAAAAAGTCCTAATAACATCCAAAAAAACCACTTCAGAATAATTTCCACCAACATTTCATCAACACTTTGAGTGATTCTAGTCAGAGCTGTAAATGAAACACATTTACATCTGCATGGGACAACTTGAATCATTGAATCAATACTCTCATTTTACTTTTTATAAGAGAAACAGACAAACTTTCTGAAAAAAACAACTCTCAGATTTCTAAATATGAAACACAAAAAGTACAACGAATAACCAGCTGTATCTATGTTATTACCACATTACTTGGTTTACAGTAGTTTCTATAAAATGCAACTAAGTTTCAGAAAAAAAAAATCACTTTTGACTTTATAAGGCAAAGAATCTAGTTTCAACTCAGACTTTTCAAAAGGTCTTAACATTTCAAATCTCAATAGACATTGTATCCTTGAACATGACCAAAACTGTGAATTTCCACTTTTCAAAATTTAGACAGGTTAAGCTTCTCAAATGAAAAAAAAAAAAGTTATCTAAAGTTTTGTTGGATTTTTTTCATTCAGTCAGTTTTTTGGGTCTTTTTCCTTCCAGTTAAAGAGCAGGTTTTATAATTATAACTACTAGAAAATGGCAACTCATATTTATAAAAACTATGACAGCACACATGCATTGAAAGTTCTTTCAATTTTGTAGAAAAAAAAAACACCAAAAAAACCCTTTATTGGGTAAAAGTAAATGCAACTGAGAAAGCCAGTATACCAGGAACTGGCTACTTATTCTAATTTTCTTTCTACTGGAAATTTTACTACTTGTTCCATGGTACTTTTTGAATTTAAGACTTTGGAAGAAGGAAAGGCTGTTTCTTTAAAAGAGACATGAGAAATATGCAAGTCTGTATGCTTGGTGATGAAGTGGCAGACGGAAGTGGTACATTAAAACCAGAATCAACAAGACTACAAACTGTATGGAGTGAAAAAAGAGAGAACAACAGGAAACTCATGTAGAGTTTCTGCCATTTCTGTACACAAGTCTGGGATACTGCAGTCTCTCTGTGAAAAATACTACAGTCTCTGTAAAAAAAGAAAAGTCAGCTATTAGGCATTTTTCTGTGAAGTGGCATTGAAAAGGCCAAAGTATCCAAACAGGAAGCATCATGAAATCTATTGGCAATGGCTCAATGAGAGCAGACACCAGCAAAAACACTTAAGCAACTGCACTGGCAGCTGCCTGGTGAGAGAGATTTCTGCTAACAGAACAGTTGGCTTGGAAAGGTAGAAGAAGAAAATAACTTCAGTGCCTGGAAGCCAACCATCTCTCTCTTTCTCAGAATCAATCTCACTGAGAGTTACAGTAAGTTGTCATACTGGGAGACACCACAGAAAATGAAATAACTTGAGCAGCAACAGCAAGACTGGAAATTGCTCTTCAACAGGCATACTAAAAATGTGCTGTGACACATGGACAAATTTTCTCTCTGGGAACTGTAGTCCATATAAACCAAAGCCAAAAGAGTTGCATATTTTCAAAAGTTATTCAAGAATTTAACTCTAACCACTAGTGTTTTATGTTTTCAACAGGTTATTCAAGAATTTAACTCTAACCACTAGTGTTTTATGATGTTTTCAACAGGAATCATAGAATCATGGAATCATTTCAGTTGGAAAGAACCTTTAAAATTATCAAGTCCACTAGTAAATTACAGTTATCATTAAGAATTTCTTTTCACTAGAACTTGTTACATCATTTTCTATTTATACATAAAGTATTTATACAGAATTAAATTATGTACTGTATGCAAATTTTAAATTTACTATTTATACAGAAGTAAAATATTGAAGTAAGACAGTAATAAAACTAGCAATATGTTATTAATCAAATTAAATATCTCAGCTAGAGAGGAAATTTACGTGTATTAGGACGTAAACGAGAAAGAAGCTGTGGATCAGTATCTGGAAACAACTAATGAGTACTGTGTCTGGTGACAGTCAAATACCAGAAAATAGGTACGTGTATATGTCTTCTTTAGGATATTCTGTGTATTTGTGATACATTGGTTGTACAATGTAAGACCATATTTTGCACTGTAACATGCTTTTACCAAGAATAAGGGAGTTTTACCTTCAGTGAGACCAGACATCTACCACCTGTTCATATACAGGGATAATCCTTACTCTAGAAAAGATACAGAAATATCTCTTAAAAAGTAAAGCAACATTTTTTGCTCTGGGCTGCATGTTTGAATTTTGAAGGTCACAGAAAGTGTATCATAGTGGGGGGTGAAAATAAAAGTGATAAATGAATGATCATACCTTAGAGAAGAAAAGAAGTTTTGCTTAATGAACATATTTATATTCTATAGCAACTTTTTCTGGATAAAGCTTTTCCCAGACCTATCCAAAAATCATGAAAAACACTACATCATGAATATTGTCCTTGAAAAGGACACATAGTGACATTGGAGTAAGATCAAGCATCTCTGTTTTAATTCTAAGGGGGCACTTGAAAAATTCCATTCTAGTTTTTTCTGGCCTGGGAAAATGGAATATTGTCATCTGGAACTTCCCTGGGTACTATCATTTTTTCTTATATACTATGAGGTTAGACTATCAATCTTACTATTTTAAACCACAAGGAAAATTTGTGACAGAAGACATCACTATCATATCTGAATATATCATAAGCATTTTCTCCTGGTTTGACTTTTTTTGGATGGGTTGGAAAGCCCCACATGGGCTTGGAAAACAATCTGAGATGTTTCCCATTTGTGGCCTGGATACAGAGTAGAGGAAGAAAACAGAGTCCAAAGAGAGAGGCGAATTATTATATAAGACAATATGCTTATAGTTAAATTTGTCTAGTTTAATTAATTTTATTGTCTTATTAAAATAATAAATGTCTCTTTCAAGTGAATACTACATTGACATGATTCATTTTCTTTTAACCTAGATGGTTTTAATAGTCCATAGATAGTGCCAGTTTATGCCACTCATTCCCACAGGATTAGATTTCATTATGTTTATCCGTAGCAGTGAGTTACTATGCATGAAGATTAGATTATTCTAATGAGACTACTCATGAAACAAAGAAAAACCATCATGAGGGAACATGGCAGAATATGACTTCATGGTGATACTTTAATCCAGTACTTAGAGATTTTCCTCTGCTTGCATTCCATCCCCTTGCAAACTTAAACATCCACTCCTATATTTCAATAGCACACTATCTTCTACTTGCTTTAAAGAGGTTTCTGTAAACTTTCTTAAACCAGACTAAAACTTAGGTCAAAAAGGAAAGTCTATGGACATTGGAAGCCAGGACAGTTGACACAGGAGGACTACAGAGATGCTATTTACCACTCTAGGAAGAAAATTCATGAGGCCATAGCTTGAGTAGAGTTCAACCTGGCTAGTATTGTGAAGGCCAGAAAAAAAGGCTTTTTGGCATATTTTAACAGTAAAATGAAGATTAGAGGTAACACTGATCTAGTACTTTATGAGGTTAGTCCATCTAAAAATAGGGACAAAGACAAAGCAGAGCTGTTTAATGACTTATTGAAGGAGGTGATTTTCCCACTCTGCTGCTCTGCAGCATCATCTCACCTGCCCTGTGTGCAGTTTTGGGCATGACAATAAGTGAAGGATATGAAGCTTTTAGAACACATCCAAAGGAGTACTACAAAGAAAATGAAAGGTCTCAAGGACTAAACTTATGAGGAGAGGTTAGGATCACTTGGTTTATTCAGTTTGGAGAAGGCTGAGGGCAACCTCATCACAGTCTGCAACTCCCTCAAGGGAAGCAGCAGAGGGGAAGGTGTTGATCTCCAAACTCTGATGACTAGTGATAGCATACAAAGAAATGAAAGGAAGCTGTGTCATGAGAAGTTGAGGCTGGATAGTAAAAAACACTTTTTCTCTGAGAGGGTGATCAATCAATGGAACCGGGTCTCCAGAGAACGCATCATTGCGTCAAGTCTACTGGAGTTCCAACATACCTAGATAATTTTATTTCTGTGGATTAGGGCTTTTTTTAGTTTTAGGTCATTTTACAAGGTGGACTCAATGATTCTTATGTACGTCTTCCAAATTGATATATTCTATGAGTCTACTATTTACCTAAAACTAATATAGTAGACAAATACTAAAATATATAGAAAAAATAATTAGGATGAAAGACCAGTACAACTCTCATCTAAACACAGGACTAAACGTTCTGGTATGTCAGCCACTTTTACAGCAAAGAAACTTTCACAGTTATGGTAGCAAAACAGCCATCTGCTCTGGGTAGCAGGTTTAAACTTACAAGAATTTCCTCTGTGCATGTGTGAAATGTTTGACTCATGAGATGATTTCTTTAGTCCCTGTTCAAATGAAGAGCTCTCCATCTTACCAGGTACCAGATTTTGTATAAGGCAAGGACAAACTTGGTGTTACTTGTCCAGTTTTCCCAGTAGCTCTCTCAGTTTCCTTTTGTAGTTTTCTACACTTAGCTATGACCAACTGAGGCACCATAAGCATCAAACCAGTTTTGCTGTTGCTTTCCTTCTTTTCCCTTTTACAGATACACAAAATGGGGCTGCTATATGTTTTATTCCTTTTCAGTTCACCTGTTATTTATGCGGGGCTTTCTCCTCAGTAGAAAGTAACTCAGTTTATAGTAGCTAAAACTGTGACTCTGGGCAGTATATTCTTGTTTGGGTTTTTGCAGATGTTGTTTCACCTTCGTTCTACTCAGTCATTCTGTCTAATTTCATGTTCAGTCCTGCCTCTTTCCAGAGTCATAATTGCATCCATGCCCTGAAATAACTAGTGTTTAAGCTTACAATATTCTCCTTCTAAACACATTCAACTCTTTCTTGTTAACATCATCCTTTTTTATTAATAGGTATTAATACCTTGGCTTCTGTTGTGCTTTATTATCTGTATTAGTTGACAAAAGGTTTGAAGGACAATCCATTTTCACCTATGATCTTTGTCATTGCTAACTATTTTTCTGTAGCACCTTTGGGACTTTCATCGCAAAGATAAGTACTGCTTCAGCTACAGAAGCTTTCAAGCATGCTAGAATGAGTGGGGCATTATACCCAGCTCAGATTGCTAATACTGGAGCATGACAAACATTGGTTTTTTACAGGAAATAGAGGTGGACTAATAACTCAAAGTTGTCATAACGAGTAAATCTTCCTCACATTTCTTCATTTTCCTCCTCATCTTGAACCATGTTCTGCAGATTTCTGGCCCTTCTGTAAACTTGTTTAACATTATCCTGACAGGAAACAGAAAATTTCCCCCTACATAAGAGTATTAAAGCAGCATGAAGATATGAAGGAGCTGGCAAAAGGTAGCTGTTGCCAGAGAAAGGTTGACTGAAACACCTCATTTAGCAACAGTGGATTGTTATATTGCCTGGAAGTGTGTTCTCTGTCAAGCAAACTTTTTATCAAGGAAATGTACTTAAGGTAGTGTTTTCATAGCAAGATGGCAGATAGAATCTGTTCTATAAATGACACATTGCCTCACTGGATGTGTGATGGGGTTGATGCACCCAAACGGCCTTGAGGACCAAAAAGACCTTCATAGGACCAGGAACATTAAAAAGTCTTTTTTTCCTTCTGCAGCGCAGAGTTGTGAAAGGAAAAAAATGTAACCTCTGCATCAACGTCATATCAAGGGACATTACTGTATAATGGGAACAAAATCTGAACTATAAAGATAAGATCTTAATGGATCCCAGACAATGCATGCAGTCTGTCCTTTCCTATACACAGCTGGGTACATTGTTTCCCCATGCTTCTACTCTGTTACATATTTATTTTTGTAAATAAATTATCTATAACAGTGAGAATGCTTCTTCAAAGAATCAAATCTTAGTAAGTCTTTTAGTCTGAACATGCAACATATGTTCATGTATATGTCTATACGTGAACACACATGAAGTCTCAGTCTTAGCAAACGCTCCATTGTGCTTTATTACAAAGAAAATATAACTGATTTTTTTTTCACTACATTTAGGCATCTTCCTGTTCTGTTCTCTGTGTATCTCATGTGTTTTACACTAGTGGGTTTAATTTCAATAATTTTTCTACTGTGGATTTGCAAGCTGAAAAAGCACTTAATCAAGAGGTCTGTTACCACTCTAATCTGACAATAAGGGTAAAAAGGCAAGTGTTACATCTTGACAATTGTCAGTGACATTAATAGATTTGAAAATGGCATGGCAAGGTAACCTCTGTGCTCCTAAAGTTATTTGATTAACTTCCAAGATGAACCTTTGTTAAAGAGCTCTACTCTTCTCATAACATTTTCAGGTTTTTACGGTTTTTTTCTATAGTGTGAAGACAGTTTTGGTTTCCCCACTTGAAGGGCTGTGTAACATAAAAGTCAGATATTTAATGTGAATTAACAGAAAAGTTTCAAGATACCAATCAGGTGAACTAGCACCTGTGTTTGTTATTTTTCATTTAGCTGATTGTTTTTCCAGTTTGAGCTTTCCTCTCTAACAGTCAATAAATACCTGGTATTAAATTGAACTTACTGTGTTCAATTTGAACTTATTGTGTCCAATCAAGTACTGCATCATGTTATTGAACAGCCTGTTGTTTCTTTTTGCTTTGAGTACTCAACAGTATACAGAAATATTTTCTTTCACTGTATTTTTTCCATATAACTCTTAGAGGAAACTTAAAAATTGCTTGAAGATTTTTGGGAAAAAATACATTTGATACAATAAAAAGAGTTTGTTCCACCTTGTAAAATCCAACAGTCTGATGCTTAAGGAGTAAAATGTTAAGGAATTAAGGAGAAAAAGCTGAGAAAATTTCTTTACAAGAAGAAATTGTAGAAATTAATATATATACAGGAAGTTCAAGTAATGAAAATGTAGCAATTATCAGTGAAAACTTTCAACAAAATGGGTGGCTGGAAAGAAACAGGGAACTTCTTCCATGTTTTTATCTCCTCTAAACAAAAGTTATGAATGAAAGCTTGTTGCAATTAAAAGAGAATATGAACACCTAGCTCATGACATTAACTTATGCTTAACATCAGAACATGTGGTAGTGATAGGAAGAAACCTATAATAAGAATATATGACATCAACCATCAAGATTTACACTTCCACATTTAATTATTTATTTGAACAAAGCCTCCTACCCTTCAAGAAAAGAAATTATGGCCCTTAAATTTAATTTTTTTCTCCAAACATTCACAAATGTACTAATCACACATTATTATTAGAAACAATGTTCAGAGTGTCATTAAATTAACACTGTGCTTAAAAATTTTTCCCATCATCTCTACTACACAAGTAAAATTCTGGCTTTTCCCATTAATTAGTATTGTCCAGTCCTTTCAGGTGAAAGTCTAAAATTACATAGCAGAGACGTTTTTCTGATCTGACCTCTCTGTTCAGTTAATTAGCTATGCTACATTTTTTAGTATTTGATTCAAAAGCAAAAGATGTTTTGTTTTATGATATGGTATGATATGATTAAAAGGCATAAAGGTCCCTGTTTATACATGTTGTTTAATTACATTTTCTTTTCTCTCTTGGTCTTTAAAAATGTATGAAAAAGACCAAACTACTGCTCACTGTCTCCATAGAGACACCATGATAGTATCATGAGAAAATATTTTTATTTCAGTACCTAATGGATTTGTCTCCTGAGTAAAACCACTCAATAAGGAAAGTGCCAGGAATACAAAAGTCATTCATTACAGTATGCAGCTTATTGTGATCTGCATTGGCTTAGTCTGTGCTAAGTGGTTTAACACAGTATTTAGAAATGTTGCAGAAGCAGATTTCTTTTCAGATTTGTTTACTTTGCCAGATTCAGGGCTACTTTAAGTTCACATTCTGGTTTAAATGAGAAAAAAGAACAGTCTATTTTTCTCAATAAAGGAAAATGAATATTTCACTTGGCCCTGGAGGTAAACTTGGTTAAAAGAAAGCAAGATATTTATTTATGCAGACATTCTGTATAAATTAACTGATAATTATCAGAAGAGATTTTCTTTTGATTCATAAAGTAGACCTGGAAATATGTGATGACTGCCTGCAAGACTACTACTCTAAACCAGAGTTTGAATGTGAAGTCAGGGTTGTCCACATGTTAAAATGTCAGCGTTTCAATTTTGTGTTATGAAAGACAGAGGCAATACAGAATTTTAACATTTTTTCATTATTTTAAATACACAAATATTTAAAAGAAGTTTGTCATCTATAGATGTCTTCATTGTTAAATATTTTTAATTCCGCTTCAAAATATAATGTGGTGCTATATAACATGTATTAATATATGACAGAGTTTTGTAGTACTGATTATATTAACAAGTCAATTCATTACGTGAACAGGCAAAAAAAGACCAAACCAAATGAAGGTGTATGTCCTGCCAGGTAATTTAGGCCTCTTAAACCAAAACTGATTCAGTAAAATAAGTGATTTGGAATTTTTTAGTTTCTTATGATATTCTAATTTACTAACACATTTTTTAAAGAGTGTAAAATGGATTAGAACCCACTGGATGAATTTTAAGTCTTCTGAGGTATCTGTTGCTGCAAGGATTTTCAGATTAAAAGATATGTCAGACTGATATATATGTAGTTATGTTTTCAAAAAACTATGTCACATGAAAAATCTACAGGTGTCCTCTTTTTTAACTAAATATACAGTAATTTTGAAAGAGGATATTAACTCTAATCCTACTGTTGCCATCAAGGTTAGATACCACTCTTTTCACTCCTATTCCATCTCATGGTTATGAACAGATTTCCATAAACCTTTTGCAAAAAAAACCCAAAAACCCAAACCAACCCAATCCCTACACCATCATCCATTTAGAAGCAAAGAGGTGTCTCTTTATATCAGATTCCACTCCTATACAGAATAGTGTAAAATTAAACAGGTTTGGTCAATACTCTGCAACTGGAAGCTGGAAGATGGACAATAAAGTCTTCTCATTACTTCTCCAAATATTTTACACTAAAGATGGTTGAAAACACCTAAAAAAAAATTATCAAGAGCACTGAGCAGCCCATCCAGATTTTCAGTAACGCTGAACTATTTGTTGAGACATGGCAAGAGTGCCATTACTTGTCACTGTATTATGGTTACACTGGCAGACTCTACTGACTGCAGTACAATTTAAGTCGTCCCAGTTATTTTAGTAGTGTAAAGACTCAAAATTTGATGTGAGATAGTAGTAGAGGAAATAATTTGGTTTGAGGCATTGGGTAGAAACTGAAACTTGCTCTGGAAGAAGGAGAGAAGTAAACAAAATACACTCCTGTTTCCTGTGGTTTAAGACAAAGTGTTAGTTAGAGAATTCTTTAGTTGGCAGAACAGGAATAGAATAAAGCTGGTATTAGATTAATTCAGATTTGCTTTAGTAGATTATAATAATGCACAAGTGATGGTGTTGGACAAAAAAGCACCATTTTAAGGTAAAAAATAACAAAAACCTATTACTGTCATCTCCCACAACTCTCTGTGATACTCTGCTAAATGAAAAGCCACCAGAAAGTTGCAGTTCAAATCTCTCAGAAGAGTGTTATCCTGATCAATTTAAGTCAAAGGTCAAATAGACATATTCGTTTGGGAAATACAAAGCAAAATGCAGTACTTGATTGCATTAAAGACACTTTTGTTGTTTGAGAGAGACATTAGAAATGCAACTATTTTGTTTTCTAGTAGCTCACGTGTGTTTCTTTGTTAATCTGTTTTCCATTAAGTTGTCAAGTCAGTGACAGAGTATTTAATGAGAATTTTTTGTTTCAAATTGCCAACTTAAAAAGTATTTTGTCTATTCAGGGACTTATATTCAGGAACTGAGGGAATATCTTAGAGGTATCCTGAAATAAAATCCTGACAATGTATTCTGAGGAAATCTCCAATTCGGAAGTGATGGTACCACAGAAAATTATGTATAGTAGTGGTGCGAAACATGAACCTCATAATACCTTAAAAACATATACGAGGTACAATGACCAGAATACTAGGGATATTGGAATCAAAAACACTTAGCTCTAACAGTTTGCATTAGTTCAGGGAGGTATAGCTGCATTTGAAAAATAAAATTTCTGTCTGTATAAGACAGTCTGAGAAACCTGACACTTGTTCAGACTGTTCAGACATTTCTTGACAAATTAGCTACTTTGTTTAGATTTTTGAGTTGTCAGAAAAAGTTGAGAGCTGAGAAAAGAGACCTGTAGTCTAAAAAACACATAATGGAGTATAGAAGGTGATTGATGAGACTGTCATTCATAATTTCCATTAGTAATGATAAATAATATATATATTAAATAATAAAAAGCCTGTGAAAGCTATCTGGGAAACTGGGAAAATATATTTCCAAGCCCTTTATTCAAATAAAAAAATGCTGTTTTGTTTTTAAAAGTGCTCATCTGACTGCTAAGAGATAACTTTCCACAGAATTTTTTCATATGAGTAAAACAAATCTTATTGGGATGAAATAACATTTTACTTTAAAAATAAATAAATAAAATAATGAAACACAAGTACAAGAACAAAACATATTATGTGTTTAAAATACACTTTCCTTTTACATAGTGAAATGCAAAATCAAAATGGTTAAAAAAAAATTTCTAATAGACATCAAAATTTATGGAACTTTGAAAACTCCTTCTGTGGCATCTATAAATTTTCAGGTCAAAAATTGCTTACAATGGGACTGAAAATCCAAAAGTTGGCAAGAAAAAATATAGCTTAAAAGCGTAAAATGCTTTTTCAATAAAGAGAAAGGTAGCCGTCTTAACAATTTTAAAAATGAGGCAGATAATTCAGGTTTTTTTCATTTTTCTAGATTTTTAAATTATTTTGCCTTCTTTCTTTGCTCTGCAAACAGAAACAGATACAGTCTTTTAGTCTATAAACAATACTTATGTGAGGTAGGTTTACTTTTCTAAAATTCATCATTTTTACATGACAATCCATTTTTATCTCCTTACCCCTCTGTTTTTCCAAATGTTTTACTGTCCAAGGCACCTTGATCCCTTCCTTTGCATATTCCCCTGATCCCTCTGTATATAATTTCATCCTACAGTGCTCATAAAACAAATTATTCTCAGAACTATTTTGCTTCATTAAAATGATATGCTTAAAAGTAGGAGGAATATTTGAGATTCTTACTGTAAATTGTTACCTTTTGGGGCTCTTTTAGAATAATAATTGAGATTGTTCTCTATGGAAACCTCACTTTGCTTTGAAAATGTAGTTTTAGAATACAAATGTGCATAAGGTACACTATGTAAGTATTTCTATGTCCTTAGTGTAAACTGCTTACATGCTAGGTTATAAAGTTATGCATATATAGCAGTGGCTGCAACAATGATGTTGAAATCATCACTTCATTTTTCTTCACTAGATTAAAGTCGATAAATGCTTCTTTTGCATGCCTGGGGTATAACTATGGAAATTACAGCAATTTCCAAGTGATAAAATATCAATGAGACAAATGCTGAATAATCTCGCTCAGACTTATTTCTCTAGCTTTGGGTACCCATGGAGGACTTTTAAGTGTTATTTTGATGTTCTGTGTTGAGGAAAATTGGGGCTGCAATGAGAATGTTTTCCAAAACACTGGATATACTACTCAAAAAAGCCCTAATAGGAAAGTACACCCAGTAAATTGAATTCCAGACTGAATTTCAAGGGCAATCAGAGTGTACACTGTAATGTTTGAAACCTGGCAGTATTGAGAACTTCAACAAAAAAGCCAGAATTGTGGACCTAAATAAATACAAAAATTTGTCAGGAGCATGGAATATTTCCCAAAGAGTACAGTAGTGTTTGCTGGAATATAATTCCTGTTATATGTCTCTATATTTATTATGTGCTTAGCCTAGATTTAGTTCTTTGAATTTAGACATCAATATTTAAAATAAAAAATATACTATATTCTCAAAACAGCTTAAGGTTCCCAGTCATAAACAGTCATTGTCTAAAAATTGGGTTTGCTCCAACACAAATAATCCATTCCAGAAAAAGTACATGCCAGCCTAATGATTTCTGTGAAGAAAAGGTGCTCAGTACCTATAATGTGACTGAAGTTCACTCCCTCTAGATAAACAGATGGGGTATTTGAACTGTGGAGTCCTATTCTGCTGTAACTGTATCTTACCAAGTTGGGATTTGAGCATCTCTATTAACAGTTTTGTAGCTTAAGCTCTTCTTTTCCTTGGACTACATAACAGATGTCCAAAAAAGGAGATATTCCATGTCTGAGTAGAAGAAAAAATATTCATTAAACCAACACAAACTTTGTTTTTCTTCCAGGAACTTTTTTATTTCTCAGGTTTTGTTTTGCATTTTCAAAGCTTAATATCATTTTTTTCTTTTTCTGACTGATGAATTTCCCTTTGCAGCCTTTATTTGTAATTTAGCTATTCTAAATATGTTTCATATGAACATTTAAATAAGAATCTATCAAAAATTGTATGTGGCTATTTCCTCAACTCAGAGAAATTATAACAAACGGAGCAAGAAGGCTTTACATTGGGCACACTAACTATGTAGTAGGCATATAAATCTATGATAACTTATAGCAATATCATGCTCATCTCATAAAGTAAGAGCTAAGTCAGTTCTGCTAAAAGAATATGAATCCACCATTTAGGCCATGGAAATTGAAGCCTAAAGTCTAGAGGCTTTTTGCAAATACTGATAAAGATAAATGAGTACTTGCTCAACTACTAAGATACGCCAATTTTATTCAGTAGCCAGGCAGTAAAATAGCAGAAAAAGTTATTATATGTGCCACAGAGGAATGGTCAGCTGGCCATAACAACTAAAACAGACTTGAAGTTATGTGGTCTGTTGTTCATATTTTGCCAGAAGATCCCAACACATCCAGAAAAACACAGCAATTAAGAGGAAAGACTTAAGGACAAAAGGGAAACTTCATTCTCTCATGAACCCATGAACCCATACAGTGCTAGAGTTTGTGCCCGGTTCAGGTTGACGTTGCAGAAAGGGTGAAGTAGAACTAGCAGAAATCAGAAAAAAAAAGCCTTTGAGAAATATCAAGTGTATGAAATTACTTCTGCTTTAAGACTGACAAAATAGGCTGTAATCATTCAGCTTTGAAAACTAAGAACTGAGGAAACAATACAGACACCTGTTGTTTCTTAAGCATCACAGAAATCAACTGTGGTCAATTTTTCCCCTTGTACTAGGGGGCCAATGCGCTTTTACCTCATAGCCTGGAAAGAAAAGAACACTGATTATGCATGCAAAAGCAAGCTTCTGTTAAACTGAACTTGACAAATTGGAAATTAACTTATTCTAAACTGAATCTGAAGTCATCTTAAGATCACATTGTTTTTTACCTGAAGTCATAGAGTACCCAAGATGTGCTAAATGTAACCATACATTTTTCAGTATGAACCATAGCGTTGTATTTGGAATCTAATTATAATAAAACAGAAAAAGGAAAGAAAAGAAGCATTTTTGCCTACATCTGGTAATTCTAAAACCCACATTGTTTCATTGTAAAAGAGATGTGTCTTTACTAAATTCCATAATTTCATGGAGTCTTTCCATTTGCAAACAACTTCCCTTTTGTTTTATGTCATGATATTTCACCATATTGAACTTTACATTAAAATGGGATATGGAATGGGAAAAGTGCTCTGAAAATGTATTATTAAGTTTTGAAAAGCTGGAGGATTTCTAAGATGACATTGTCATTAAATGAAGCAGGCTGGAAAATACTCTTTAGGCTCTAACAATTATCAGCCACTGACGTGAAATAGTCCTGTTAGAAATAGTTATTTTTCCTTTTAGATTTTCAATCAATGACCCAAGTTTTTATTTCCAAAGGGAAACAAATAGCCTTCTAAGAAAGTTCCTGAAAACAAATAATACTCAGAATTTTCTAACAGACTTCAAGCAATACAGAATATTCTGAATGCAATTTTAGCCTTCAAACTATAAAACATTATATTTTGCTATTAAAAATTTAAGACTGTCTGTAAGCTATATGGCTGTAGTAATCCTTACTTAGTGTCTCTAAAACAGCTACTTATTAAGCAATTTTAGTGAAGAAAAAAAACCCCAATCTTTGTGTAATTCAAATGGCAAAGAAAATGTCTGGAGGCAAAAAAGTGTCCAAATTTGATTTGGTCAAAATATATGGGCTAAGAGTAGATCTAGAAAACAAGGTTCAGCATATAAAATAGGTGAGTTTTACTTTGAATTTCAAATAACTTAAAGTTTTCAGATTTTTAGACAATACTGTGGTCCACACTTACAATTATGCTGGAACTAAGTTCAGCTTTTTTCCTCTGCTTCTAATGCTCAAAATATTACCTTTCAAAGCTTTTACCATATTGAAGACACAGTGTTATGACATAGACAAAAAGAAAAATCAGGAAAAAAATAAGTGGTTTAGGGGAAAGTGTTCTAAATTTTGACTTATTCTCATCACATTATTCACTGATTAGGAATAAATAAAAGGAAAAAGGAATAGGAATAGGATTTTAATTTTT
>VZTJ01000377.1:29571-95058 GCA_013397795.1 Orthonyx spaldingii | reverse complement strand
GGCTTGAGGGTATATTAACCCAGGGCACTCTGCGCTTGCTGGGGGACCTTCACCATCAAGAAGACCGGCAGGAGAGAATCATCAGGATGCCAGTGGGACCCACGGAGCGGTAATACTCTTTTATTCTGCCTCTGTCACTTCTCTGCCCCCTCAGCCTTTTTCCTTTTCCTCCCTTTCTCTTCTCTTTCTCTCTCTCTCTCTCTCTCTCTCTCATATTTACTATCAAATAAAACCCATACTATTGACTGGCATATGGTCTCGTTTGCACCTTAATTCGGGCAGAGGTATTTCTAAGAACCTAATAATCGGATCATGACATTTAATGCTGTGAGAGTGCTGAGAGACAGGCATGAGCTTTCTAGAGAAGTGGTAGAAATGCCAGGAGATACTCAAAACCCAACTGGACACAGATCTGAACAATCAGTTCAAGTTGCCCCTACTTCATCAGGGAAGTTGGTTCAGATGACCTCAAGAGGTCCTTTCCAACCTCAGTCATTCTGTAATTCTATTGTTTTCTCACTGCTTTCTCCAGTGCTTTTCCTTTCCTCCTCCCATACCCGAACATATCCCAGTCTTTGATTTTCTTCAGGTTGTAGCTAAATNTTACTTGTGCTTCTGTTCAGAGCTCCTTGGAGCTCACAGAAAAAAAAAAAAAAAAAAAAGACACTATACTACAGGGAACTTTTCATTCATACACACAGAGGTAAGAAACACTTTGATATGAATTTGTCTGTTTCCTTTCAATTTACCTTTCATAATAAATTGAATTTATAACTTATTATAAGTTCAATTTATTCTTATAATTAGCCTCAAAAATGAGGCAGCCTAGAACAAAAGTCTAAAAGGACTTGATGTCAGAGGTTGCTACTCTATAAAGCAATACAAGAAACCTCCTCAAATTCCTTAGTGCTTTCTTTCTTTCCTCACCCTCTCTGGACCTTCCTTGAAGCTGATAAATTATAGCCTTTGAAGCAAGTGTCACTGTTGATCTGAGGACTTATAACCTCTCAGAAAAATGACTTTTCCAGCAGCCCAAATGTACGAAGTCTGCAATTCTTCATCCCAGTTCTTGTTCACATGCCAGAGGCATGGCAAGAGCTAACACAACTTAATTGGAGAAATGCATCTTCCATTGAACTGTAAAGGAGACACTGCTTTAAAGTGAACAATTCCATTACTTTCTCTTCCACATATTGCTTAAAGATGCTGCGCCATAGCAAGTGTCTTTTTGCCATCACACAGAGCAATAACAGTTTGCATTTATCCTGTGCCACTTCCATAGAATCTGAAGATACTGACAACTGGAAAATCCATAGAAATAAACCTAGGAAAATTAACCAGATACTTAATTTTCAGGAACACCAATTGGAACAACTTTTAAACAAGTTCTGATTGATAAATTTAAGTTAAATATTCTAAATTTTTCAGGGGATATTTGGATTTTTTTTAGTGGTCATTTTAGGATAATTTTATCATATCTGGTACTTAGAAATGCAAATAAGTGCTAGGAAGCAAGGTCTGTACCTAAATAAGAACATGTATTTTAAACAAGCATTAGCTAACATATGTGCATTTTTATTCTTGGTGATAATCAGAACTGAGTTTAATTTGGCAGGCAGTGTGGCAGACCATTCATTCCAACCCCCTCCACATTAATTACTCTACCCATCTAAATCAAGACACCCAGAATATTTCTTAATCAACAGGTTGAGATGCTCACACAGTTTTTCCTGAGCAAGCAGCAAAATTACCAATTAGTGGTGACAGGTATTTTGAAACATACATTGAGTAGCATTTGTTTTCACTGCACTTTTCTTACTAGTATCTTAGGAAAAGAAATCTCATTCTGCTGCCATAATATGCTATTATTCAGTGTAAATTTTCATAAAATATATATGAAGCCTAAATACAGAACTTTATTTCGGAAAAGCACAGCGCAAGCATATTGAGTAAGTAAGGGATAATTTTAAATTATTTTATTTCTTAATTCCAGCTACAGTGATAGCACTATCCTTGAATCTTTGGATCTAAGCAAATATATTGTTTTAGGGCTCCCAGCTTGTAGCATAGAAATGTAGTTTGTGTTTCATTCAGTAGGATTGAGCATATTTATATATTGATTTTGTTTAAGGACCTAGAGACAGATACATTCTTGATTATAGTCACTGCTCCTCCATCTCTGCTGACCAGTCAAATAAAAGGATCTGGGAACTAATTCCTGGTCTGAGCAGAAAGTTGAAAGTCACAAGTTTTATTGAATACAGTGAAGGGAGAAGGTAGTTTTCATTTTAATACTGTATCATATGCCTGAATAAGCAGAACAAATATACATTTTTTGCATGAAATTTCAAGATGTTTCCAGATTAGAAATCTGAGTAACATGAATAAGAGCAGTATAAGCACTGCTCAATTTCAATAATATTATGTACAAACTAATGACAGAAATATGTCTGAATTTCATTATAGAATTACATGTAAAACATGCTTGACATCACACATTTATTTCAATTTCTCTATTTCCCTACACCTACTTTGGCAAATTGTAATACAGTACAGATTAAAATTAGAATAATGTTAGTCTGCAGCAACAACTTCAATTTAGCTACTATAAAAACTGCTCTCTTGATCTATTAGAAATTAAGAACTTAAATGTGTGACTATTTAAATTTTAAAAAAGCTGAACTGAAAATCCTAGAATGAATCATAAAATCAAAGAATCATAGAATGATTTTGAGTTGGAGTTGGAAAGAACTTCGCAGATCATCTAATCCCAACCTCGCTGCCATGGGCAGAAACACCTTCGACTAGACCAGGTTGCTCAAAGCCCTATCCAGACTTGCCTTGAATGCTTCCAGGGATGTGTTGTCCACAGCTTCTCAGGACCATCTGTTCCAGTGCCTCACATCCTTACAGTAAAAAATTTGCTGCTTATGCCGAATGTAAATCTGCCCTCTTTGAGATGAAAGTAAGTGTCCCTTATTCTGTCTCTACAGGCCTGGATAAAATGTCACCCCATCTTTTTTGTAAGCTCCATTTTATATATAAGGGGCCACAATAACCTCTCCCTGGAGCCTTCTCTTACCCAGGCTGAAAAACACACAGTATCTCTGCCTGTCTTTGTAGGAGAGGTGTTCTAGCATCCATTTTCATGACCTTCCTCCAGACCAGCTCTAATATGTCTTTCTTGTACCCAGAGCTGGACTCCAGAAGTGAATGCAGTACTCCAGGTGAAGTGTCACAAGGGCAGAAGAGAAGCGGGAGAATCACCTCCCATAAACTGCTGTTGACGCTTCATTTTATGCAGCTTGGGATACAACTGGCTTTCTAGACTGCCAAGGCACATTGCTGGCTCATGTTCAATTTTTCATCCCCAAGACCCCTGCAGGGCTGCTCTTAATCCCTTCCTTCCACAGACTCTGTTCATATTGGTGAGTGCCCTGATCCAGTTGTTGAACTGCATGAGGTTCCCAGGTATTCACTCCTCAAGTCTGCCAAGGTCCATCTGGATGACATCCCACCCCTCCAGCATATCAGTTGCATACTCAAATTGGTGTAATCTGCAAGCTTGCTGAGTTTGCACTCAGTCACACTGTTTACGTCATTAAGAAGAGTAGTTTTGGCCTTTATAATGCGTGTCTAGTGAACTGGAAGAAACTTCTCAGAAAAGACATCAGTTAGGGCAGCCAAGAAGAAAACCAATACATTTTTTGGCATAGCTGAAAGATTCATGCTAGCCCATTTTGTCAGCGAGAGAAAAGGGTTAAGTCTTCTACTCAACAAAAGCTTTTTTGTTGGTGATAAAAAAGCTAAAGAAAGGAAAATAGGTACATCTGAACATTACATTGCAAATGGATTTTGTTTCTCCTCCCTAATATAGCTATAAAGATAAATTTTAGGAGAAAAGGGCAATTATACTCACTGCATTTATTCATGTTATGGTAACCAAATACAAATTTAAATTTTTCTCTTGAATAAAAATAAAGATTATATTGTTAATAGGATTTTCTATAAGTATTTAAGCTAATGACTAGTGAAGAGTTGCCCTAAGCATTTGAAAATTACTTGCAGTAAAATATGCTTCTTTCAACTTTGCATTGTCAGACTTGGAGAGGCTTTGGTGTAGCACATGACCTAGAACTTAAACAGTTTGAGAAACATTAAATTATTGTTGTACTTTTCTCTTGTTAAATTCAATGTTTTGTAAACAAAACCCCTAATTTGGTGTTGCTTCATTATCTTCTCCTAAAGCTTTTAAAACATCCTCATACAATGTAAACATTGGTTCTGTCAGAAGTCTTATGCAACTTGTTCCTGTATCTATGACCTGCTTTCCCTGGGATGAAACCAGAAATCTGCCTGTTAGTTCTGTGCCTTTTCTAAACCTGCTAGGCTTATATTCCTCCATTGAGTGAGATTTTGGCTGGACAGCATAGTTTCCACTCAAATTCAGGTGTAAAAACTTGTTCTTCACATCCATCCAAATAGACTCATTATGCATAGCAAAAAAAGTATTACATCACATTTTTGCTAGCTCCCTAAAATCTCCCATGAATATTAAGTATACTGTCATGAATATTGAAATAAACTTAAAAGATATTTTTTGTATTCACTGAAATGAACAGAAGCAACTTCCTCCAGCAGCACGGGAGTACATTAGAAGGTATAATTCTATACCTCTAGCAATTCATCAGAGGTTTCTAACAAGCTGTTACACTTAATCTGTCATGTTTATTCAGGACTATTTTAGTGTGTATCTGTAAGTTACAGCAAATGGGGCCTGGTAAGAATTTCTCACATCATCAGTATTATAAAATACATTAAGAACTAGATGGCCTACAGATAGACAGGGCACGATTTAGAATTAACTGAGGTCCTCAGATTCAAAAATGCTTCCTGAAAATCCATTGCCAAATGGTGCCTAAACCTAGAAACATTTGCATGCTTGCTCTTTATTGCATACTTCCTGTGGGTTGTGATGTCCAGATTGGTGCAAAATCAAAGACAGAACTTTCCTGATGACAGAAGTGGGGAAGTTCTTGTGCTGTCACATGGAAAGGGATGTTAAACAGAGCAGTGAGATTGAATGATATAGAGTTGACTGTTTAAACTAAGATGGGGAAACATCACCAAGAAACAGTCAAAATTTGCATTGAAACAACCAAGTGTCCACCTAGAAACATGCCTGTAATCCAAATGGTTCATATTTGTCTTTGGAAAGGCCCAGGAATAAAGCAAAGCAGTGATGCAGAGAGGATCCCAGTAGAGAAGATCAAAAGCTGCACTGAGAGCGTCAGGATTGCCAGACCTCCCTGGGGCCACAGTGAGCACAGCTCCATGAGGAGCCTGCTGAATCAAATAACCAACAGCAGTGCAGGAGAAAACTGTCCCTGGAGAGGAGATGTATGTGCTTGTGTGTCGATATATTTAGGCATAAAGTCTTGTGTGTCATGGTCCAAAGAATAGTTACACTTGTAATGTAAGCAATCTTTGCAGGGCTTTTTAGGTTCTGATATACCTCTACAGGCTGGAGGGATATGCAGACAGAAACCTTTTTTCTTTTATTTACTTAATGTTACACAGAAGTGTATAAATTCCTAGGAATAAAATGAAAAATGAAAACCTCTTTCCCATCTGAGTATCTCAGCAAAGTTATTCTCCAGTCCTCATTAGTAAGCTTTGAATTTTTATAAAATATGAACTGAGAAAGAGTACCTTGAAAAGAGGGGTTTGAAAACAAAAGTTGCATGTTAAATTCTTCAAAACAGAGATACCCATGTCATTTAACTTATATCAATAGTCTGACAGCAGCACTTTTATTTTACTGTAGATATCTGAAACCATTTTTTATAACTAGAGCAGCTGGAAAATTTTCAGTGATCCATAATTACTTTTCCCAGTGGCTAGCTGTAGGAACCTTTCTCTGTAATCTAGTGTTGGGTTCAGATCCTTTTCTGAAATAAAGAATGACTCACAGGTTAAGTTAAAGATATGAGGAAAGCTGCTGTACTCCCAGCTAATCTTTAAACCACCCTTCCTTCTCCATGAACCTGCTGTCATTACAGCAGCAACTTAAGAGCTATATCCACACTTGCTGGAAAATTTAGCCTGTAGCTAAATTACCACTGTTCCCTATCTCTGCTAAGGTATGCTAAAAATCTCCTACGGTTCCCTTTAATAGCCATGGAAGTAAAGCAAAATTGAAAGTAGTGATTATTACATGGTTTAGTTATCTAGTCAACCTCTGAAAGATGCAACCTAAAGAAAGGCTGGATTGACAGATCAGGGTAAAGTTGCCTGCTTCTGTTGTCTGACTTGCATTCGTACTCTCAAAGTATCGCATTCTTAATGCACTATTTAGACAGTCAGGTCACCTAGCCTATAGTTCTGGTCTCTAGGGTATGCAAGAAACATTCAAATTGAGCAATGTATGTTCAAATCTTCCACTAGCTATAACTCTTAATATACAGGTATCTACCTGAAATTCTTGCACCTTTCAAAACAGAGAAAAAATAATTTAAAAATAAACCTTCAGAAGCTGTAATGAATCCAAACTGCTTAGACAATACTGCCACAATAAATGAGTATGTCTAAAGAAATGTTGATAATTGAATTTATTTTAGCTAATATACAAACAAAAAAAAATTAACCTTAATTAAAAAAATATTTGAAGTTATGTTACATTTCTATTTCCACTGCCTTCATGGAATCCATCTTGACATGGGGATTTTTAGCTTCATTTGGCTGATTGACAATTAACACAATTTTTAATTATTGATTCAGGTATTGAGGAACAAAACTCATGCAATTATACAGACACAGGTATAAGCTTTGGTAATAGCTTTGCTCGTGGCCTCATAGGTTCAACTTCAGCTCAACACTTCTCCTTGCCCTTTTCTAGTCACCATTCCCACAGTTTTCAGCAGCTGGCTCCACCACAACCTGCAGCGCCTCAGGGTCCTCCCCGCTGTGCAGTCCTTCAGGGCTCTTGCGGTCCTCAGACCTTCTCCAGCATGGATCACCCCCTTTCAGAGCGTTTTTATAGCTGCATTCCCAGCAATATCTTCTTCCCTATGTCTCCTGCATTTTCTTCTCTGGTTTCTGCAAAATGTGTTCTTCACATCTCCTTGTGTATCTCCATTTTTGTCTCCTGTGCCTCCTCCTCATCCTTCTGCCTCAACTTTCCTTTCATTTCTCCTACTCCCCATGGCTACTGTTATTTCTTAACGATGTTTGAGCAGTGTCACCATGTGCTCCTCATACTGAAATGTGGTGTGCTGTGGATTGTTTCTATCTGTTGCCAAGTCAGCTGGACCTGACTTGACTGTCGCGCAGTAGTTCCTGACCTCTTCTCACACATGGCATTCTGCAGTGCCCAATACCCAAACACTGCCAATAATTGCCTGTTTGGGATGAAAAGGCCATCATGTTTATAAATAACTGGAGAGAAGTAATAATCTGCCCTGAAATTTTCAGAAAATTAAATATTCCCTGATTACAGATGTAGATCTGTCCTGGAACATCAGTTTTGACATCATTGAACAGGTTTTTTATTAATGAATCTTAGTTAAGTCATTTTCTTTTTCTATATTTTTCTATTAACATCTGAGGAAGGTAACATAAGAAAGAAGAAACCAAGTACCACAACACCTTTGCATTTTTCAGTTGCCTTCTGAATAAATCTCAAAACAAACCTTGCTAAAGGCTTTTCTACAGGTATATTTACCCCCAGGCTTTAAAACAGTTCATATTATGCATCATTTTTATCAAACATGAAAGACTTTCAAATTAATTAGACAGCTGATTAGTTGGTAAGCCTGTTTGTCATTGCTATCACCCCCAACATTTTTCACTGCATAACTGATAAGTTAAATACCTGATTACACTGAAAGTTAATTGGTTTTTAATAGAACATCTGCAGAAAAAAAGAAGTTGTAAGCTCTAAGGTACATGCCAATCAAAATGTAATACAGTTTTTAACCGGAAAAGATTAACACATGCTACTTTATAAGGTTTGAACTTGCCTTCCTCCTCCCTGAGAGTTGCTTGAAGAGATAAAATTCTTGGCCAAGAGTACACAGTGTGAATAAGATGCTTTACTTTTTTCTGCCAGAACAGTTCCTTTAACTTCAGTAGAATTTTACGTGAGGGTAAGGCAGTTAAGTTAAGCTACTCTAAATTTATTATATAAAGATTCCCCACTTTGATAGGCAAATACCAAATCTAGAAAAATACCTCAGTTCAACAAGAAAATGGGGAAATAGAAAATTATTTGATTATAACTTGAAAGAGATAAAAAAAAACTATGCCAAAGCTGTATTTCTAGTTTCTGCTAAAATGCTGAAAAAAAACAAGGGCAAGGTGGGTTTTTTTTTTTTTTTAAGGGAGGAATAAAACACAGACTGAATAGCCTTATTCTTTAACAATAAGGAGCAACAGTCATGAACAGGGATTTTTCAATAATTTTTCAAAACTATTACAGACCTTGGGATCTGATAGAATGAATTCTAGGCAATTAAAATACTCTTAGCCACAAAATTTACAATTTTTATAAGATTGCAAATTTTTGACATTTAATCTAAAAACTCATTTCAGTAAGTATAGGTTTTGAAAACCATGTTTTCTTATGCTGGATTGCACTCCACTGAAACATGGAAAATAGGATTAAAGAACTTCATATTGAGACTATAAATCTGAACATCAATTACCTTGTAGGAGCACTGGTGTCCTTCTTTCTATTTCTGGATCCAAACTCATACACACACCCTCTAAATCTACTAGCTGCTCTAGCCATACCTCTAGCCATAGTAAAAGAGTTTAAAAATTCTACATGCCCATATATAAATTCTGTTCTACTCCTGTATTACCAGTTTTAAAGTCTTATTTAAGGTTGTGTCTGGATCACTGCTTTGTTCTTTTCACTCTTCTTTTACATTCCAGAGACCTATTTTTTCAGTTTCTTTAACTACTGCTGTTCTTAGATGTTAAAAATATCTTAGTCTGATCAATCTTCAGAAAACCAAAATGTTAACTATGTCTAATGCCAGCCCAAGATATTCAGACTTGGTACTTTTGATGTTATCTTGTTAAAATTCTTGGCAGAAAAAAATCTATATTCCTGAAATCTTTCACATGACCTCAAATATCCCCAGTAAATCAAAATTAAATAAGCCTTTGATTATTTTATATGCTTATGTTTAATTTTCAAATGCATGCTATTTTAAGGTGTCCAATCATCCACTTTACTTCACAAAAGAGAAAAAAAAAGCTATAGCTTTAAGACTACTCAAGTTTTCAATGAGGTATTTTTCCACAGCACGTTGGATTGCTCTGCTAAAAAAACTTCTTCTCCATAACAGAAAAGATATAAAAGCATTGAGAACAAAAGAGAAATTCATTCCAGTGATATCATAATAGTCAAAAGAGTAGAAATCTATTATTGTAATTCTAATCAGTTTTGTTGAATCTCCTGAGCTCTACTAACACTACCGATGTTCTTGTCATCTTGTCTCAATCGTATTAATTACAATGGTAAAATTCTGATGTTCTGAAAAAAGCTGATAGTTTTATGAGTGTATTTCAATGTGTGTCTACAAAAGCCTTACATCATAAAATATGCCTTTGCAGAAAAAAAACCAAACAAGGCATCATCCTGTTTCTTACAAGCTCTTCCTTCTCTAACTAGTGGTTGACAGAGTAGTCACACAGAATAGTCACCCTTGTTACGTAAAAGTGGCCTCCAAGTAACAAACACAAGAAGATGGAAAAGATTTGAGAATACGGATGATAACAGAGGTTATGAAAAAATCCCCAAGATGATAAACATCAACAAAAAAAAAAAAAAGTCAGTATTACTTTTCCTTGAAAGCAATCTTGAGACCTGGGATGATCACTTTTAAGGCAACAGGAAAAGAACAAAACTTGTGTATCGGGCATGCATAAACATCTTTACAGAGAGAAAACACAAAATATATAATCAGGAACAGAGGGAAAATGACCCCCATCTCCAGCAAATCTTTTCACTGCTTGTTGAATTTTTTTTCCCTTCCTTTCTTGTGCTAGGTATGTATAGCAGAAATGCTGGCATTAAGCCAAACACCAGAACAGAAAGTGCACAATAGAACCAGAAGCAACTAGTCCTTACTCCTTGAGGTTCCCATCAGCTTATAGGAATTAAAGCCTACCCCCAAGAAGATACAAAAGTTCATCATAACCCCTACAAGAAGCAGAACAAAGGAAGAACAGAGAGAAAAATTTCTACAGCATTTTGTTACTCATTTGCACTTTATCAATATCACTGCATCAACAGGTCTCTCTCCCCTTTTTGAGAGAAAACAGCACTTCATGTTTTGCCATTCACCATATCTTACTTCTGCAACTCAATAATTACTTTCTATTATACAACTAGGATTAGTAGATTGCAACTTTAAAATGCAGTGTGTTTTTTTCTGTTGTGTGTATATATGTGTACATGTGTGTAAATGTGTGTACATATCTGTACATGTGTATTTGCTGCTCTATCATAGCTCCACAAAATGTCTAATACTGCAGCACCAAGCCGGGGTAAATTCAGATGTAACATAGCTATTTGTTGGAATGGTAAGTTTACATATAAAAAGGCATTTTCTCTGATGAATACCCCTAAAAATTCACCATCTGCTTTAGATTTGGCATATAATTATTCATTAGAGCTCATCTTTACTGAAAGAAGATAGTATCTGTTTTTAGATATATGCAGTTAATATCTTAAAGGAAACTGTAAAAAGGAAGACAAAACTAGACAATACTAATAAAACTGTAGTCAATTTATAGAATTATAGATTCATAGACTCATAGATTCATAGACTCATAGAGTCATAGACTCATAGAATCACAGAACCATAGAATGGTGTGGATTGGAAGGGACCCTAAAGACCATCCAGTTCCAAACTCCCTGACATGGGCAGGGACACTTTCTACTAGACCAAGTTGCTCAGGGCCCCATCCAGTCTGGCCTTGGACACCTCCAGCAATGGCGAGTCCGCAGCCTCTCTGGGCAACCTGTTCCAATTCTTTATCACCCTCACAGTAAAAACACTCGTCCTTACATCTAATCTCAACCTACCCGGCTTCAGCTCAAAGCCATCCCCTCTTGCCCTCTCAAGGCCATATCACCCTCTCCACCCTTCTTGTAATCCCCATTTTTGTACTTGAAGGTGTTCTAACATCTCCCTCGAGCCTTCTCCACACTGAACAGCCAGCCCCAAGTCTCTCAGCCCATCTTCACAGGAGAGGTGCTCCAGCCCTCTGATCAACTTCATGGCCCTTTTCTGAACTTATTCCAACAGGCCCATGTCCTTCTTGTGCTGGGGCCCCCAGAGCTGGATGCAGCACTGCAGGTGGGGTCTCACCAGAGCAGAGCAGAGGGGCAGAATCCCCTTCCTCTCCCGGCTGGCCACTGTGCTTTGGATGCAGCCCAAGACACAGCTGGCTTTCTGGGGCTGTGAGTGCACATTACCAAGTCATGTTGAGCTTTTCATCTGCAAACACTTCCAAGTTTTCTCCACAGGGCTAGCCTCAATATATTCTCCTCCAATCCCTAAAAGTAGTTGATAGGAATTTAATACCTAAAAGTTTAATAACTATAAATAGCTAACAGGAATTTTTTTTCAGCAGCATCAGAATTTCATATGTTTTCTGGAATTCACACATTTTCAGGTTGCAGGAAATCATTTACAGAGCATTGATGACTGTAAAAGCCAGTATGTGTTCCTGTCAAAATTGCTGAAAAGTACTTATCCTTTTCTTCTGCATTATATCTAGAGGATAATAGTCTGGCTGATTCTTTGTTTAGCCTCTGAATAGCTCAGAAACTCTGCTGTTACACTTGTGGAACTATGGACAGACTTGGAAATGCAGCTGAGAGAGCCTACAGAATCAAAGAGACAGGCAGCTACAGCCTGTCAGGGGTGTGAGTGTAGGGAGAGTTTCTTCACTGTATAAGAAAGAAAGCATCATGATGTTTTCTGATACCCTTTACAGACTCGTGGATATTACTTCCATCTCCAGTCCTATGCTAGGCAGCCCAATTCTTATGGTTTTAGTCACAGTGATCCAGTCCTGCAGAGGATACACAAGTACTTCACTTTATACCTCACTATGATATCCATGTGAAGAAGTACTAACATAACTTGTTGTGGGCTCACATTTGTTTGTCTAAAAAGCTTCTTTATGGTGACAGGGATGAAACATTGCAAATGTCTCAGAGAGGCTGTGAAGTCTCCATCTTTAGTGATATTCAAGACCTAATTGGACACATCCTTGAGAACCTGATCTAGCTAATCCTATTTCAGTAGAAAGTAGGTCTAGGAAAATCTCCAAGCATCCCTACCAACCTTACCTGTTCTGTGATTTTGTGAGTGATTAGCAGGGCCTGATTGATATGAATTCAGATACACTGGTCCAAACAGAGCAGACATTGTACCTAGTACACCTAGAAGTATCTACAGAATGTCAATGAAACCTTGGCTACTAGTGGGCTTGTGGGGATTTTTCCCATCTGAAAAACTACAGTCTGATTTGTATAGTGTTATGAACTTCACCACATAAGCCTTGCCATTATATTACTGCACAGTGTCCTCATGAAGACCTCAGCTTGCAATTAGAAGAGGAATCTACAGCTGTTGAATCAGTAATTCTCAAAGAAGCTTATTCATTGACTTCAGTCCAGTGAATAAGAATGAAACAATACATCCAACAAATGTGTTTGGATATCATTCTAAAAAGAGGCAGTAAGCTGACAACTTCAGAAACAACAGAGTAAACCTTTGAGAACCTCCTGGCTTAAAACCAAACATAACTAATCACAACAGCTGTGCAAATAAACTCAGAAGTCCTATTTTCCTTGACATCACACAATAATCAAGAAATGTGGTAAAATGAGCAATCAGAACTGAGACATGCTCACTGCTATCAAACTAGCTTTTCAGAATGACTGTCAGCTTCCTTATGCCAATAAGGCAAGAAAGGGAGATGATACAAGGGCAGTTTTGTGCTTTGTCATAGTAAGGTGGATTTTAGACAATAAGCCAATAAACGCCTACAATATTAAGGTATAACGTTGTAGAGTGTTTTGAAGGGGGAATTTGTTTGGTTTTGGGAGGTTGTTTTGTTCTTTGTTTTACCTCCAAAATTATGAACACCAGCCATCTTTACTGCAGGGAGCTCTTATCTGTTTGTACATTTTGAGCCATGATGTTTGTTTCTCCCTTCAAATTAAAATTTCTCTCTCAGTCCCAAATTTTAGAAAGAGGTATCAACATTTTTTTCTCTCTTTTTTCCTGCACACTGAAATTTAGTCTTCTAATCTCAACAAGAGGACTAATCGCAGAAGGAGGTGCAAGTACCTGATGGCAATTCAGAAGGCTCCAAACCTTCCTACCAGTAGGTGGAGCAAAAATGTCATTAATGTAGAGACAAACTTTGAGCTAGGACTTGTGTCACAGCAGGTGTTCCTTTTCTGTTCTGTGTTTTAATGCTCCATCCAAGGAAGACAGCCTAATGTCTCAAATTATTTTAGATCACTTTAAGAGTATAGAGGGGATTCTGTCTGATATAGCATTCGGAGGCACAGCAAAGAAAAAATTGCGCTGCCGGTTCTTGCCCTCCTGCTTGCTTGTCTTGTTTATGTGGGCAGAAGGACTGGGGACATGGTTCAGCTCAGAACTGTTGTGATGTATATTCATGGACTTCTGTTTAGCTGGCAGTTTCCTTGCTTGTAGCCCGTGGGTCAGTCTAACAGATAATCTCTTTGTCCTTTGCTGGTCCATTGCTTTATTTCCCAAAACACAGTTGTTTCATGCCACATCTGAGATAACTGTCACTCACTGAAAATAAACTCCTTTTCCTGTGTTGTTTTTTATTTAGTCATGCAACTATGTGCTTATTCTCATGACAAAAACACGCTACAAAATCATGTATCCTTCAAATACACAGTCTTAAACATGAAGCTAAAGGGTGTGCTAAAGTGTTGATAGATTTTTCACTCAGACAGTACTCAAGAAGCTATTAGACAGAGTACCTTATATATTAAAAGATTTTCAAAACACCTTTCAACTTTGTTATGCTTCTACAAGCTATGGATTAATGAGAACCAACATAAGACTTGCCACACAGAGAAGAATACCTACAAGAACTAACATTTAAACGACAAATCTCACAATGAAAAGCCTTGCCATCTCCTGACAGAATCATGCCTGCTGTTTCCACCATTCACAACAAAGCAGAGCTTTACATTAAATCACAACTGAGCCCCAGGGTGCACATATTCAAGATGACCTTTGAAAAGGACCATCAGAGTATTGAACAAAAATACATTTAGAATTTTGTTATCAATCATTAGGAACTTCTTGTCTCTAAAATCAGGTATCTGTAAACTCAAGTGTTTCCTGATCCATTTTAACTCTTTTACATCTGACTCTTCAGGAAATAACATTATTGTAGTATTTTTTGTCAATTTTAAGTCAGTTTAGCAAACGTTAATAGGGGCAAATTCACTAAATCTAATAATACTTTAATTATTTCATCAGCTAATGTAAATTTCTTCTTTCAAAATGAAAGATATTAATTCAACTTCGTTTCAATTAATTTGGCCTATTAACAAAAAACTACCTTTTTACAATGCAGTATTAGAGAATTCTAAATGAAAGAAATGATACTGAGAGAAATTCTTTCAGAATTTTAACTAAATAATGAAAACTAAAGTATAATGCTGCTCATTAGAAGAGCAGTGAACCTGATAAAGGGTCTGAAGCACAAGTCTTATGAGGAGCAGCTGAGGGAGCTGCAGTTGTTTAGCCTGGAGAGAAGGAGGCTCAGGGGTGACCTTATCACTCTCTACAACTCCCTGAGAGGAAGTTGAAGCCAGGTGGGGGCCAGTTTCTTCTCCCAAGTGACAAATGCTGCAAAAAGAAGAAATGGCTTCACCTTGTGCCAGGAAAGGTTTAGATTGGATATTAAGAAACATTTCTTCACAGAAAGAGTTGTCAAGCATCAGAACAGGCTGCCCAGGGAAGTGGTGGAGTCATCATGCGTAGAGATATTTAAGAGATAGGTAGCTTGGAGATATGGTTCAGTGGCCAACTTTGCAGTGCTGAGTTAACAGCTGGACTTGGTGATCTTAAACACCTTTCCCAACTTAAACGGTTCTATGGTTCTATGCTTATGAAATTTGGGGCACCTAAGACAAAGAAGAAGTCTGAGCTCCAGTGTAATGCTACCCCAGCAGAATGCTAGAAATTTACGCAATCAAGATAATCAGCTTTTAAAATGTTTTATTTGGGAGCATGAACAAGTTATAAAATATTCAATACATTGTACATGTTAAAACCATAGAGAAAAAAGGGTGGTCACCAGGAACAGCAGCATCTAGGCAGGGTGTATGAACGTGTATGTTCTGCAGCTTTTGCCCAAACACTGACTATACCCTGAGGAGATAGATTACAGTTCATTGCACTTTTATATAGAAACTGGCAATTGCATTTCAAGAGTTCATGATTGCCCTCCCCCCTTACCATGTCTTACTTATGCAAAATCATACACATAGAAAGTGCCACAAATCAGTGTTTTATTGGCACAACAGCAAAAAAAAACCCCAAATGCAGAACTTTATAAGCTTTCTCCTGTCAAGTCACATGTTTAAGATTCGAAACTCATATGCACAAATTTCAAAACCTGGTTCTGTAAAGGTTTGTGATAGTTTCTAGAGCTACCAAAAAGGATAGTAAAGGGTCCTTGGGCACACAGAGATGAAATAAATTGTTAATGTCAGCATTTTGACTTGCAGTGGAGGGGAATGATGCTTCCATAATTTTAATAGCAACTTCATTCTTTATTTTATTATCCTGTTTCTGTGCCTTGGAAATATATATATATATTATATATATATATCACCAGTCTATTGCTCCCGCTGGCTCAAAACAGCCACTGACCGTAATGCAACATCACTCACCTACATTTGACAGAGCAGTGACATTCAGCTTTCCCTGCTCCCAAGCAAGTACGAAGACTTTAAGGGATCATCAAAATACATCCTATACTCAAACTATTTAAAGCCACATCTCAAGAAGTCAATAAAGTATAAAAGAAAATTTTAAATACTGATTAACTAGATATGCATAATTCTTACAAACAGCTCTCTCAGTATTTTTTTGAAACTTAACTTGCTGTAAGTATCTGAAAGTATGTTATAGTAAAGGGATTCTCTTCATAAGAATTCTTCCATATTTTTCATGGTTTTAAAACGAAAAATGGCCAAAACTTATCTTCAAATTCAGCTATAAAGATGTCAAATATTAATTTACTAAATAAATTTCTAATAAAAGAGTTAATATATTTTACTACAGTTAAAATGATTAATATATTTTATTAATTTTTAACTATAAATTGATTTTGTTATGATGTTAGAGAATTCAGCAACACTCTTATTAATCACATTCTTATGTGTCCAAAAATACCATAATAATACAAAGCCCTGAGAGGTCAACTTCTAGGAAAACAATTTACACCCTAAACTATAAAACAAAGAACAGGTACTTGTGGAAGTTTGTGAAGGACAAGAAAGTCAGTGGAAAAAGCCAACATCAACTTGTCAAGGGTAAGTCTCATTTGACCAGTCTGGTTGCTGTCTATGAGGAAATTATTTGCTGGGAACCGAGGATGTCATTTGCCTTGGTTTTAGCAAGGCTTTTGACAGTCTCCCATGACACCCTTCTCAGAGATAAGCTGATAAGACTTGGACAGATGGACCATAGATGGGTGGGTATCTGGCTAAATTGTCAGGCTCAGGGGGTAGTGGTTAATGGCTCAAAGTCAAACTGGCAACTGATCAGGAGTGGAGTTCCTCAGGGGATGATAATGGATCTCATACTGCCATGGGCGACAAAATGGCAGATCAGCAGGATACTTTAAATCAGCTTTTCACACCCTTCTCCTTGGGTTATGTCTTTTTTCCCTCTTAAGCACATTTTCAGCTAAAGAACTTTTGTAAGAATGAAAGTATAAGTGTGGCAACATTGGGAGCTTGATATGCCTTTAGGAGTTCCCAAACAAAAGCAAAATAAAGCAAAATAGGGCTACTAGATTGTGATAATCGCAATTTTTTTTAACCAAAACTTGCCTAAATCCACATGAGCAGTAGAACAGGCATAGCACAGTCTTGATAAAATCCTTTTAAAAAGGTATTTGGACATCACAATTCCTTGTTAACATATTTTTACTGACTCAAAAACGTACTAGATCTGAATTCAGCAGGTCAGGAAATCATGCTCATCTATGATTTAAAAAAGGGTGCTATTCACATAATAGCAGTAGAGCTAGTTCTTAGAACCATTCAGTTTTATGTCATATTTCAGGGAACTGCTACAGAAAAGAAAGATTGATTTCTTAAAGTGTCAATACACAACTGTATCAACTTTTTAACATTTGCATCTTCTCTTTTTTCTCTATGTTTCTTTTTCTTCAGCTGTAGTTTAACTTGATGTAATCTCTCAATTCCAACATTGTAAAAGATAAAAATCAAAAGTCATAAGCTGTAAAAGACTACAAAAACTTAATGCCTTTTGGTTGCCTTAGCAGGTGACTGAGGAAGTGTGATATCTAAATGAACTATTTGCACTTAGTGCTTGCTGCAAGGAGCTGATTTCTGTTCAAGCATTCCAGTATCATGAGTCAGCATGAAGGTAAATGTTTTATTTCTAAGGTAATTAAATGGTCTCTGACATTAATTACCTATGGGTACTTTTACAGAAAGTTTTGAAACCATGTAGCAAGTAATTAGATAGTTTTATTTCATTTGTGTGTATGACATGACCTAGTCTCACAGACAACAGATTACTTATTCTCTTTTAAAACACCCCCTAAATTCAGGAAAGTGTAATTTGAATTGAATCTTAGAACTTCTGTCCATCAATATTTTCCCTTCATTACAGAAATATCAATAGTTCACCAGCAGTGATTCACAATTTCCCTTCCATTATTTGCTCTGTGGAGTTCTTTAATGGTCTGTTTCTGCTTGTTTGTGGTTAGTTAACTTTCATGCTTCCTTAACAGGCATTTGTTATTCACTGTAAGAGGTTAGTATAACTTCTACTGAATTTAAAATTTTGTAGCCATGTTTTTCTGTAAAGGCAATTGTTTCTGTTTCTTTTTCACTGCTTATTGGTCTTTTCCACTTTGTTCTTGAAATATATCAAAACTCCAGATTAAGAGTTGAACTGAACTCTTTGCTCCATTAAAAATACTGAACATCCTCTTAATGATTTCACCATACAATTTTTCAGCCATTTTGGGGTTTTTTGGGAACAAGCCCACCCAATTCAAATTAACAAAACCCACAAAAAAATCCCCAAACGCCCAAACTGCTTAAGAGCCTAATGTGGCAAACCACACAAGCTCATATTGTTGAAGTTGGCAGAAAAAACCATTTAAGGATAACCTGCTATTTCTTTGAAACTGTGGCTCTCTGGTCACAGAGGGGAAAAAAATCAGTGGTTTCTTCTATGAGGCAAATGATCTTCTTTGTAGTGATTAGTAGCATTTTTCTGTGAGTCAGTGTAACTCCTTCAACGTATAGTTATAGGACCAGATGAACCAGAACATCCTAAAATACAATGATGTAAATTAATATATCGGCCATTGTACTGGTAAGAATGTTTTGTCTTGGTTATTAAGTCAATAGAGCATGTGAGGGGTCAAGCCTATGAGTGATGTTTGCCAAGATGCTTTATAAAATTATAAAGTATTACCTTAAACTGATTCATGTGTTGGAAATGATTTATCTGGCCCTTAGTTGTTAATATTGGCTACATGCTTGCCCTTGCTTAAAGGTAAAAAAAAGTTCATCTTTCAGATGTTTAAAAACCCAAGCCCTTATACAGTACTGTATTTTTGCATCCCAGACACTTGGAGTTCTGTCTGTATATGGAAGCACAATTTGCAGCATGATCATTTTATGTATTTCCTTCTGGCATTACAGCAATTTTGAACCAATTACCTCAGGCATACAACATGTTACCGAAATATGGACCTTCACTTCGCTGGAAGAGAGGTTGTGGTATTACTGTGCCAGGGCAAAGTAGCCATGGAGAGCATTCTAACATATACACCAGGATTTATTAACTTATCACTCAAAAATTACTTATATTCTATTAAACTTCCTCCAAATGGGAACAGTGAAAACGGTAGAGTTGTTTTTTGTAGGGTCCTGACAGCAAATCAGAATGTTGATTTATAAGCCAAATAATATTTATGAAAACTATAACAACTGTAATTAATAATTTGGTTTATAACATCATAAACCATGTAGTCTTTCTCTCTTTCAAGTTTTCCAAATATTAGATAAATTTAAAACTCATTATAACATATTTGTTTTGTAAAAGTCAGTATGTTTTTAGAAAGCTATGAAGGATGAAGAAATTAATCTAAAATGCATAAGAAAGTGTTTCTTTAAACAGTAAGTAGTGAAATTCTGGAAAGTGTTGCTGCAGTAAGCTATGGAGGCAGATGTTACTAGCAATTTCAAAAAGAATTTGTAAACAATGGCTCTAAGATCAGATACTAAAGGGAAGAGGAAAACAGGTATCCTCTAAAATCCTTTCGTGCTCTTTCAGCATACACAAGGCTGTGGTAAGGAAGTGATGATGTAAAATGGGCAGATGGTAAAACAAAAATGAAACAGTTCCAAGCCATGCCCAGTGAGCCACGGTTGCTGTCCGGCATCAATGCAGAAGGGCATCTTAACAGGGGATGTTTTACTCTCTTTGTGTCTCTGTGAGACACCAATGAGTACAGATCAGCAACAAACTGTGGCCACCCACACTCCATCTCATCTTCACTCAATTATTCTTGCCCATCATCTCTTCCTCACAGAAGTGCAAAGGCTTCACTCTCTCCTACATACTATTTTGCTGGCAAGACTCCATGAAACTGCTATCATGTTGTTCCACGTTGAGAAAATGGGTCTGGAGATTTTTTTTTTAATTGCATTTATTATTTTAGTTTCATACCAGCCATTACTTTAACAGATGATTATTTAAGTGGGAATAATCAGTGCATTTTCTTTTGATGCTCTATTTCCATGTAAAGGAACAGAGGTCACAGCATCACTGGTGAGTAATTCATCTCACTTCCAATTTTGAACTCTGATGATAATATGTACAGTATGAGTCAGGCCTTTTCTAAAGCATCAAATGCAATGTGCAGGCCCAGAACTTCCTTCCTTCACAAGATTTTCTCCACACTATCACTGGAGGCTGGCCTTAGCCCATTGCTGCTCCCTCACAGACAGGTTGGCACATGAAGACCAAGATGAGACAAAGTCAGCTGAGTGGAACAATGCCATCCATGATCTCTGGGAAGCCCTCCACTGAGAATCCACTTGCACAGCTGGGGCTAGCAGTGTGTACAGCTACATACTCCAGGACAGACTCAGTTTGGACATTGTCACTGCCTGGGTCCAATTCCTGGAAAGCTGGTATTCTTTTTCTTGTTGGAAGGAACTTCTGTGATGGAAAAAACCCACATATTCAGTATCGTGTGCATGTGTGTAGAAATACCCCCCATTTTAGTCCTCTCTCAGTGCCCTACAAAAGTAACAGAATTCCCTTGCCAGATGCATCCTGATCCTGTACAGTCCAACTGTCCAGAGCACTGTGGGAAGGAGATGGTATGCAGGTGAGAGGAAGGATTATTTACAGTCACTTGGCTTGTCATATCTTTGGAAAAAACATTTCTTGCATTTGATTCTTCCTTGGCTACTTATAGGCAGCAACACATACTGTCAGGAGTGTTTCACTCTGTGTATTCCGCTGGCACTCTTCCTTACACTTTTAACCACTTAATCCCTTGGTGGTGGATTTTTTGTTTGCTCATTTGGGTTTTTGTTGGTTTGGTTTGTTCATTTTGTTTTGTTAGCTGCTCTTCAAAGAAATTTTTCACCCTCATTCTTTTCAGGAAGAGCTTTTTGATTTTCTCGGAAGAGGTGGATCAATTCAGCTCTAGCAAAACCTAGCACTAGTCATAAGCAGATCACATAAGTCCCTCCAACATTAAAACCTTTCTATAACAGAATTGTTTTTGTGTAACTAGCATACAGCATTAGTAATGTCCAGCTACCACTGTGTAAATTAAGTGGCAGAACCACAGACATCAGCATCACCAGGGACAGCACAGTAATGTATATGACAGATTTTATTGCTCAAAATTTACTTCAGTATAGTCTGATTCCCTTCAAATTTTAACCCCTTAGAAAAAAAAAGTTTTATTTCTGAGTCACCACAGCATTTGACAATCATTGACACTTCCACTTTACTTTCTTTTAAGGAAATTTGAATCACACAAGGGTCAGTAGAAATTAGGTGCTTTTTTTTAGTAGAAATTGCTTTTTAAGCATAACATTTTCTCATTTTCCTTCATCTACCTTAGTTTGAGTCTCTGCATCCTTCCACTAGTGTTCAGATTTCTTCTATAGCTTTGCTATGCAGAGGATTATTTAGCCTCACTATGGCCCCAATCTTGTCTGTCCAATCCATTTATGTTTCTAGACAGGTTTCCAGTGCCATAAATTTGAAACAACTTACTCAGACTAAAAGCTAATACTGAACTCTAGAATGTCAAGTTGTGTTTTCTATGAATTACTACTGTCAACTAATTGATTCAGAAACTAAAAAAATCATTTAGTTCTGTGTACTGACTCAAACATATGCACTCAATATGATTATCTACATGACCAAATAGTCTACATCACTGCACAGAAATCAAACATTTGTGAGAAAAAAACCCACTAATTTGCCAAGTAAATTATTTAAAATTAAGTATCCAAGAAGTATTTTACCTCATTTTTTCAGTATTGCCTTGTATTTTTGGATAAGCCTCTTGGCAGAAGGCAGGTATGTAGAGCTGATCCTGAATAACAGGACCCAGGAAAAAAAAAAAGCTGAGTCATTAATAAAACTTGTATTTCAGCCTGTGTATTCCTATATCCAAGAATTTTGTGTGATCCAATTTCAGGAAGAAAACTGATCTTTTAAAGGTTTACTATTTGGCATGCCACCATTACACAAAGAAGCAGAAAGGACTGGAATATTATAATGTTTGTGTTACTGTAATAAGTACACATGCTTATTGTACTTAAATAAGTTTAAGTACAATAATTGTGTAGTTAAAGGACTTAACTATTATTACCTCCCAGGCCCCCTTGTTTGGAAGGGTTAAAAGCAAAATCTCAAGGAAACTTACTGATCTGTTGCCTAATAATAATAATAAGTTGTCTAATTTCTTTAAGCAAATATTTTTGGAGGTGTCAGCTTTGTAAAAATGAGAACAAACATACCTACAAGGAATTTCTACATCATGCAGAGAAGAATGTCACTTCTAGATTACATTTGTTGCTCTTCAGTAAAACACACACACCATCAGCAAAAAACAAAACAAACAAAAAACTCCCAACAAACAAACAACCCCCCCAAAAAAACCCAAACCCACAATCAACCAACAACAACAAAACAAAAAAGAAACCCAAACAACACTATCAAAAAACCCAATAATATGATGAAAAAAGAGCATGAGAGCTAAAAATCATTTGGACAACAATGCCAAAGTTAATTACTGAGAGCATCCATGTGGAATTTTTTTATATTAGTTGCATGCAAATTTATACATCCACTTAAATTGGCCCTGCTAAAAAACTAAGTAAGAAATACAAGGCAGGTAAATCCCTATGTAGTTGTATGAGACAATATGGAACAGATTCCAACTCCATCCTTTACAGTTAATCTAAATTAAAAACTTTTTTCTTACTCTTAATCAGGTGGATCTGGAAATTCTAAAGGGAGCATAGGTGTAATTTCAAGCTATTGAAGAATCCAGTGAGACAGGTTAGTCCATTGTCCTATTTAAACCAGTTATAAACTACTTGTAGGGGAAGACAGCATATCTAGATTGATGGATCATATTATTCAGTTTCTAGAACTAAACAGGTTAGACTTATTGTTTGGTAGTTCCCAAGGCAGTCATCCTTACACTCAGCAGAAAACTCCAAGAAATGACTGTGCATCAAAGGGCAGAGAAATGCAGACTGAAGGACAAATTTGGAAACTTTCACAGTACCACTGTCATAGCTCTAGGGTGACAGACAAGTGTTCCCAAGAGCCCTTCAAAACAACATGCATGGATCTGGCTTCATCAACTGTGTTATCCTCCCCTGCCATAAAGGAGAAAGTTTTTATATAAGCATATTAAAAACAGCCTTAGTGACAAATATCTTTTTTTTTTTTTTTTTTTTTGAAGGACATCAGCAGATAGAGGACTTAGGAACAGTTAAGTCTGCTTTATGAGTGACAAGATTCCTGAATGGGAGATAATTTTCAAGATACAGCAACTTCAAAGCCATCTCTTTAGAGAGGAAAAGTAAGGGAGTACTCCCAACTAACACCATTATAGGAGAAGTCCTCATTGAAGCAATTCTTTAAAACAGCAGCTTTGAAGTTATGGCAGTGATCTGTTGGAGACAGTCTGATCAAGTTGTCATATAACCTTAGCATACTCTTCCCAGATATACAGAAACTGCAATTCTGTGAGCTCTGGGATTACCAATGTCTTTTTTTCTATGGACACATACTTAAGTTTGACCATGCAACTGCTTACTAGTAATAAATTATTTCTCCTACCTCCCGGTCTGCAACTGTCAGTGAATTTTTTATTTAAGTTCAACATTTAGAGACTCCTATACTTCTTTGTGGTTTGGCAGAAATGACTCAAGAGTTTTGACAGTTAAAGAGACACATGAAGAAACTTGTTTCTCTAGGGAAGCAGCTGAGAGTTCAGGAGAGATGTAAAGCTGTTCAACGTTGTACAGAAGATAATTTAACAATTCACTACAGAAAAATGCTTTTGGTAATAACCTATTCCACATATTTTAATATTTATAGTTAGTATCTGATATGATCAGAAAATGTGACAACTGGGGACCAGTGACTGACTGTCCTTTTCTAGATTATTTTTCTTCTGTTGAATCTGTCAGATTCTTGGAAGTACCAGGATGGTTCAAAGAATAATATATTAATTTAATGCAAGAAACTCATACATCTGTGGCTACATTTGGTGCCACTAAATAAGCCAAAAATTCTGGTGAAGCAGATACAAGTTGTTGCTACTTTGGGAATTGTGACATCCACCAGTTTGTGAGGAGTGGTACCAACTTCCTGGGAAATAATCTGGAAGGACAGACGCAAACTTTGCTGAGAATCTGTTCCTGCTGCAATCTATTATTTTCTAAATTTAAGGGGAACGAGACTCATGGGGATTAAGGTATTATACAGTAGTTGTATATCTGAGGGATAGCTTAATTTTAACTCCCAGTAAAGGGTCTTACTAAGAGGAAAAATAGAGTTATGAACACACTAAAAATACTAAGTCTCTTCTTGATAGAAGGTAAATGGAAATGAAGAAAATCTCTGTAAATTTAGAGGGCTGAAAACATCAGGCAATAAGAATGGAAAGACTTGTATTAAACCTATAATAACAAGATTAATTTAATATCTTTTCCCCATTTTTTGCTCTCTGTCACAAGAAAGGACTAATATTGAGCAATTTTCTCTTCTTGTTAGAATATTTGTCAAGAAAATGAGATATTTCAATTTCAAATAACTCATTTATTTAAAAAACCTGAATTATTCTACTTTGGCTCTTTATGCTCAGTATTTAATTAGTGAGGAATTCCATTTCTTCTTTTGTTTGTAGCTCTACTAACCTACCAAGAGAGTCTGCTATTCATCAAAACACAGCATTGTCAGGTCAAAAAGGAAATCGGTTATGAATTAAAATTTTATGTTAATCTTGTAAATATAATATAGCTGTAAGAAGTATGTTTCTAATAAAATGCACTTCTATACTTACAAAAGTAATTCCTTTGAATGAAATTGAAAAATTTTCATGAAATTAGAAGAAGCATGCATCTGAAAAATGTACCAACATCCAGAAATATTCAGAGCAATAATGAGTTTTTCAAACAACACAGAAATTTATGTCACTATGTGTACAAGTGCCTTGTATGGGGAGTTAAAGACATTCACTATATGGGAAACGATATGAACATTTGAAATCCTGCATATTGGTCTTTTATTTTAGAATGGATAAACAAAAAATAGAGAAACTAATTTAACCTAAAGTGTTGTAGAGCATAAAATTGCGGGGAACAAAGTGCACCACTCCAAGTAAATTATATAGATTTTTCTGATTAGATGCATGCTCAGATTGCTTTCTTTAGATTTATTCATCACTTAGGAAGTATCAGAATTAAGATTAGGTTAACTTGGCATGCTTTCCAAACCCCATCTGTTACAGTGTTCTGTTTCCCACTGTACTTA
The DNA here is from genome assembly GCA_013397795.1 of Orthonyx spaldingii. NCBI lineage: Eukaryota > Metazoa > Chordata > Aves > Passeriformes > Orthonychidae > Orthonyx > Orthonyx spaldingii. The sequence goes on along the minus strand of VZTJ01000377.1, from coordinate 69,661 downwards.
CACATAACTAGTCTTAGAAGTATCAGCACTCATTTCATTTCAGTATTTAATTTTCCATTGTTTATTGTAGGATATATATCTTTGTATAATATCTGTGAAGTCCAGTGTAATAAATTGCTTGGTTTATCGGTATTTCTGTAGAGTGAATCATTAAATAATCCCCCCTCCCCCACAAAAAAAAAAAAAAATTAAAATGTGTCATTAGGACAGAAAAAGCAAATATAGTCCATTTTGGATGCTCACACTGAAACTAGTATGTTTTCTAATACTAGAATCAAAACTGACTGTTACCAAAGTAGACATTTCCTTGACTAAGTTTCTGTTGACTTCGCTTGCAGCTGCATTGCTCATGTTGCTGCCAAAGACATTTCATGAACTGAAGGATACAGCAACATCCTTCAGAAATCTGTACATAAGGGGCTGTACAAAAGGAAGGGAAGAATCCAGATCTTTGTAGCAGCATTTTTCTTTAAAAAACCCCAAAGACACAAATATTAAGAACAACAGAAACTTATTTTACAATTCTATAGATAATGTGTGTCTATTTACCAGAGAAATTTTGCACAGTTTGTTACATGACTTTGAGAAACTGAATGTTTTCACTCAGACATTTCCTAAAAATGATCAATAAGCAATCTGGCTGTGTCTATACTGGTCTGAAATATTAACCCAACTAATTGACATATAATGATCTATATCTGGTAATTTAACTTACAAAGCGGCTGTCTGACAGAATAACTCGCACCACACTTCACCTGGATAAATAAGTTAAAACCAGTAGTATTAAAGATGTCTCTTCCTTCCCCACTCTTCTTTTTTTTTAAATAAATTATTCAAGCTATTGCCTTGCATGAAAATGGGGATGCAGTACATATACAACTTAATTTTCTAAAAAGTTATCAAGCAAGACTTTAATCATACTGTTACAACACAGGCATGAAACAAAGGACGTGAATTTTTCTTGCAGTAGCTAAGATTTTTTCTAAAGTGCCTCAGTAGCTCAGTCTTCTCAGAGAGAGCTTGATAATGCCCATTGTAAACTCTTTCAGATGAGGACTGTCTTGTTATGCCTGCTGCAACAGAGCACTGATCAACTTGTCAGCTTTTGTATGACAGTGTTTTCTGTACTATCTTATGGGTTAAGCTTTGTTAGTTCTCTTAGAAGCTTTACAATATGTAAAATTCCATTACTCAAAGGCACGTAAGGTTGTTTCATAACTCTGTATTAACTGGCTTCACAACCATCCAAGACAGTCAGAAGCCAGAAAGAAAACCAAAGCAGTTCCTCATTTATATCATTGAAAAGCTAACTTCCAACAGCAACAAGCAACTGGGGACAGCAACAACTTCAATGAAATTTGCTGTCAGCTATCATTCATATAATTGTACTTTGATGTCATTTTATCTTTGTGTTTCCTCCCACAAGACATCCTTTGAAGTCCTGCTCAAGTGTACTTTTACTCATGTATGCGATATATCCCATTTTTATTCAAGCGAAGCCTTAAGCATCTGGCTATAATCAAGGTTAGTAATGAAAGAAATGTGCTGGAGTTACAATATTATCCAAGATGGTGTCTTATGTCATAAGGCATGACAACTACTTTTAAAGGAATGTTCAAAACATTACATGAAATCAGATTTTTACTGTGGGTCTGCCAATTGAATAAACAAGATAAATTCAGCAAGTTCTGTTTGTGTGTCTGCTTTGTTGGGGTTTTTTTTGTTTGTTTTTTTTTTTTTTTTTTTTTTTTTTTTTTTTTTTTTTTTTTTAGGTACCTCGAAGAAAGCTGATAAAGGTATGACTTAGATTTATTATTTGTATGGATGTCCCTGCTTTTTTTATAAGTGCAGAGACTTAGAACCTCTGTCTCAAAGTTACAAATACAGACTTGTTTGCAGTAGTCCCCAGGAAAACAAAAACCTTGAAGTAGGTCACCACATGCAGCTTGAAATATACCAGAGGAAGGTGTCTAAAGGTAAAATACAAGCATTTCTGCCTTCTTTTGTTTTCCCATAGTTGAAGAAGTATCATGAAATGTAGATAAGGTCAGAAAATGACAGCATCTACATAGCTTTTCCGCAGTGAAATCAGGCTAAGAGTACAACTGCAAATGGGTACTAGTTCAATATCTTGAAATACAGAAAAGCACCAAAATTTAACTGGATCACAAATAACTTTCTTTCACCCTGGATTGTGTCAGTGTTCCTCTGAGTCACAGATCATATGTACACAAATCTTGCAAAGCTTTACGCTGGATTAGTTGCCAGAGGAGCAGTAAATAGTAGCATATCGAAGTGACCATAGCTACTTTGAGCAAGTTTATTCAAAGCAAACATTAACAAGGTTATATGCAACAAAGCAACACACAATCGTGTAGTGAAACGTACATGGGACAAAAGAAGGATAAATAGTTTTAGGCTCATGCTCATGAAATTGCTAGCTAAACTACTTTTGAGTTTAGTATGAAGCTAATATTTTTAAAATAAAATACGCTATTATCTGTATACATTCTTTCCTTTTTTAGACTACATATTTATCTCAACAGTCTCCTAAAAAATGCAAAACTATTAAAATTAATTTCACTAAACTGACACAAATACTAAAACCAAAACTGAAACAAAAATCACTAACAAAGAAAAAGTTTATACCTATACATGTATTTCTGTCACCCAGTTAAAACACTGAATGCCATAAATATAATTTTGAGTTGGTGGAAAGCAGTACTGCAGAGAAGGACCTGGGGTTCTTGGTGGGCAACAAGCTTTCCATGAGCCTGCACTGTACCCTTGTGGTCCAGAAGGCCAATGGTGTCCTGGGGTGCGTTAGGAAGAACATTGCCAACAGGTCAGAGGGAGGTGATCCTGCCCCTCTTCTCAGCCCTGGCAAGGCCACATCTGAAGTGCTGTGTCCAGTTCTGGGTTCCTCAGTGCAAGAGACATGGAGCCCCTGTAATGAGTCCAATGGAGGGCAACAAAGATGATGAGGGCACAGAAGCATCTCTCTTACAAGGAGAAGTGGGGAGAACTGTGCCTGTTCAGCCTCGAGGGGAGATGACTGAGAGGGGACACCATCAATGTCTGTCAGGATCTGAAGGGAGGGTGTCAAGAGGCTCTTCTCAGTGGTGTCAACAAAAATGACAAGAGGCAATGGGCAGAAATGGATGCATAGGAATTTCCACCTGAATCTGAGGAAGTTCTTCACTGTGCAGGTGACCGAGTACTGGAACAGATTGTCCAGAAGGGCTGTGGAATCTGCCTCAATGGATATATTCAAGAACCATCTGGATGCAATCCTGTAGAATGTGCTCTAGGATGGCCCTGCTTGAGCAGAGAGGTTGGACCAAGTGACTCACTGTGGTCCCGTCCAACTTGACCCACTCTGTGATAATACAAGAATTATAAATTGTTGTATGCCATAAAACCCCTGTCAGTGCAACCCTAAAATATCAGCAAACCACCTTCAACATTTTGATACTTTGTGGAAATGTTCTTCAGTTTTCAGAATCAGCGAAGAGCCAATAATAATAATAATAATAAAAGACCAAATAGAAATCAAACCTGTTAAAAAAAAGAATACTTCTCCCAGTAAATGTCTAATAGTCTTGCTTAGATCTCAAAGTAGGAACTATAATCTGTATTTACACTTGGCAACATGTTCAGAATCCAGTTACATTCAATATTCACTGGACTATTTGTATTAAATGGCTAAAGTATTTAAACATCTTGCATTATTTTGGATTATGAAAAACACAAATGAATGTTTCATACTAAAGAAACCAGGAATACAGAATGAGATGTCTGAAGTAACAGTAACATCCTATTAGTGGATCTTGGGGCTTTTTGAGTTCCAGGAATCTTCTTCCTCTTCTGGTCCTTGATTAAGGAACCCTGATAAACCTGCCACCACTTTTTTCAGGGAGCAAGATAGAAATAATTCTCTGAATCACTTTTGCATATGTACTAAGGAAAACCACAACAATCTTATGGGTTTTAATTTATGTACTCAATATCTTCAATTACCTAGTTCATAGAGTAACCAGAAATGCTAAAAATAACTACAGGAGAGAAAATACTTCAATTAAATTATGTTTTAAAATATTAATATTTCAAAACACAGTGCCTAAACAAAGTGATCTTATTAAGGAGTTTTTAAAGACTTGGATATTTTTATATTACAGATCTAAGGACATAATTTCTAGTATATCATAAACTATAAGAAACAGAAGTAATCACTAAAAAATATATTGCAAGTAGAGTTTGAGCAGAAGTAGTTTCTCTAACTGAAACACTGAACAATATATTAAAAGAAATTAAAAATTAAAAGAGAATTTAAAGATTGCTATATGACTCTGTTATTCTATTAAAATAGAATGTTATTAAACCTCATTACTAGGTGAAGGCACATCATTTCTGTGTTCAGACAAAACAGCCTACAAAAGCAGCATAAAAGATTAAGCTCCATAGACAATAAGATTCTTCAGTAAGATTTTAAATGGCTAAAAGAACTGTATAATGGCATGCAGGATCAACAATACATCCAAATATAAAATTGTATAAGTCTGTGACAAATCACCTAATACAAACCTTAAAAACACAAAAAGAAAAGGTACAAAAATGCATCCACATGAAGGGATGACAAACTTTTTTGAAAAAGATAAGAGTTTATTGCAGAAAGTGAGGGATATTGCCCTCTTACATATTTTTGTCACCTCACTATTTATGATAGAAGAATTTTGAATTTTAATTTCCTGGAAGAATAGCTGCTGCTACTGCTCCACTTTCAAGTTCAGCTTTGCATGAGACAGATTGCTGCTTCAAATGTGTAAGATCAAGTTTTCATCAAGTAAATACGTCAGCAAAAATCTTAACTCACAGAAACAGTTTCCATTAGGTGAAATTGCTCCAATAGAGACATATGCTTTTCCATGTCAACAAGATCAAGTCTCATATCATTACTCCTGTTATGTTTGGATCTTCTGATGTGGCTCCTGCAACCATGACAGGATATCTTTGAAAGACTGTCACCTGCTCCATTGAAATGACTAACCTTTTATCAGGCAAGAACTTCACAGCCCACTGTGTTTTTCTTCTGTCTGTGTCACAAATATATGCTTGACTTGTTCTAATGGAAAACATTACATGCAATATTTTGTGTATGTGTGCACATACTGTACAGTAGGAAGCTGTGGAAAAATGCTTCCAAGATCTGGATATTTTATAGTAAAATGTTGGAAGTCGTTCAATTATTGCTAATAAATAGTTAAATGTACTTCTATTCCACAGGATGATTATGAGTTTATTTGTTTTTTCTTTTATGTGCTTAGCACACACACAGGAATAGGAAGCAAGGGGAAAAATTTGAAAACTCCCTTTCTTGACAGAAAAATTTGGAAGAGTGATTTTTAAATTATTATTCTTATTTTCTCTCTCTCTCTCCTTTGTACACACTGCTTAAGGAACCATAAAATGTTTCAGGACTATAACAGATGAACCAAAACTACTACTTCTTAGTAAAAATATTTTCTTTCCTCTAAATTTTGAATTTAAATAAATATTTTGTCGCACACTTCATAATACTTCTAAACTACAGTTTACAAACAGAGCAGCTTTTATGCTACTTTATCCTGTCAGAATTGCTTGTTCTACTCTTCTTAAACCTTAAACTGCACCATCTCAGAATATAATTTCTTTCAAGTGAGAGACAGATGTGTCACAGATTATTTTCTTTTCTTCTAGCTTTCTTTTCCCCTTGACTTTACAGTCTAGAAAAGGAAATTTAGAGTTTGTTCTGAACATTATCACAGTCCTGACTATACATGTATATTCATGCCTTTTTAGCTTTAAGATTTAAAATCCACATATCAAAAATCTACTGTAATCTGTTAAAAAGATGCACAAGACTTCAGGCAAGAAACTTAACATTTTTCTGGAACATGTGTGTTTATACCTTTAGGTGAATGTATATGTTTGTCAGTCAGCACAACAAAGTGAACTACAGTTGATTTAGGAGTTGTACCCACTTATTTACTTTAGCCTAAATTGTGGGATCTATTTATCGTAGAAAGTATTCAAAGGACCTGGTTCTCTTGAAGTACTGGCTGTTCATCTAGGTATGGATTCAAAAGACATAACTATTTGTTCTGGAAGCAGATTCATATTTTCCTTTTATATATTTCTCTATTGGAAAGTATAATCACCAAATTCCCATAATGGGACAAGTGTCATAAAATATAGCCACAAAGTTGAAGAAACAACAGGTAAGATAAGGATAGCAATGCAGGGACATTCCAAAATAAACACACAGAAAAGTAAAAATCAGGAGCAAGTTACAATTGTTAGAATGAACAGTTATAATAGCTAATTAAAGCCTCAAAGTGTTTCAAAATATTTTTTTTTGCATATATACCACTAAACAAGTTCTACAAATTTATTAAACTCTGTATAGAGATCCTAAATTGTGAAATAGATTACTTAGGTAACAACTATCATTTTAACATTGGAAAAGTAGTACATCTGTTAAAAATGGCTCTAATTTCTTAAATTTAAGTGTCCAAATTAGTGTGCTTCAATAAAGGAGTATCCAAACACTTCCAGAGAAATAGGCAATTTGTAGAAAAGTTCATAAAACGTTAATGAGAATTAGTTTTCATATTTATTCCTCAGGTTACAGAGACCAAATTGAGACAAGTTTAGGTAACTTCTGAAGAGTAAAAGTTCAAAAACAAACCATAGCATAAGTTCATATCAAACATCTGTAGAGGGAAGAGAGCAAACATCTGGAGCAGCAAATTACGGTGTGTTATCTTTTCATCCAATTTCTTGAAATTAAAAGCTTGGCAATTGCTTTTAATCTTCTATGGAAAGAAAAGAGAATGTAATGTTTGACAAAAAGCATAAAAGTAGTACCCAGAACTCTTCTTACAGTTAGGGAGCAGTAAGTATATTTTCTCTCAGATGTAAAATTAGAAATCATTCCGACATTCAGTTGACTTGCCATATATACACAATTTTCCTTTAAGATGCAAAGCAAATTGTCTAAAACAGCAGAATTTCAAACACTATAGGGAGCCAGCTGAAAAAAATTTGACTAAAGACATCCTGAAATATAAAATCTGCATTATACATAGTTAAGTTTATAAAGAAACAACATTTATGAGCTGAGGATATTTAAATTCAATCTAAGAAATATTTTTTGTGGTCTGTGGCTCCTCTGCATTTATCCTATTATTAGGGAACTAAGACTTCACATCATCTTTTTGCAAAATCCAAGCTATAAATGGCTAAAAAAGAGAACACAGCAGTGATAACTTTCAAGATATATTACATATTAAATATATAAGAAGACAATATCTGAAGATTGGTGAAAAAATTCAGAATATTTCAATGCCTTTTCCCATACTATAGAAATTCAGTTTTACCCAAAAATTAGTAGACAGTCTGTGGATTAAATTTTCTCTAATTTGTTACCTTTCATCTAAGAAGGCAGCTACTTCAATTTTAGCAAAGTATTTATTTAAGAAAAAAATGTTAATGTCTTAAGCAACTGAATACCAATTCTGCAATAATATCCTACTGTAATCTTAAGTGGCACTGATGGTTTTCAGGATGTTCCACCAGGGTTATTGCATATTCTTTTCACTGCCCACACAGCACTTTGTGCTGGCTGCAGCTTTTTCCTATTTTCAATCCTTAACTTGAATTCATTTTAAAGCACATCCTTAGGCACATCCTGGAACATGTACCATGAAAGAGTATGTCAAGTTCTAATGAAGATTATGGGACAAACAAGCCAGTGAGCATAATTCAGAATTTATATTCCCCTTCTAAAGGAAAATATTTGCTGAAAGTACTCAAATGCAAATTTACAAGAAAAACCATTTAATGTGCAGCCTAGGATTTAATGGACAAAGTCTTGTCTTTAAAGGAAAAGTTATAGAAGCAGCAAAATTTGAAGTCATATATATATGTATGTACCTAAATTTAGGAGTATAATAGTTTGTTTTTTCTCTGGTTTAAGAAAGAAAAAGTTTTTCCTACCAGTTCTTGCAGACCGTCCTATGTCTGGAGACAAGGATGTCATGCTGTCTTTCACTGTCATGACGGGAGGACAAGATAGTGGATAACTGATTAGAAGTAAAATGTCCTTTGCTCTCCTTTCCAAGAACTGAAAGGATTATCAGCTGTGGCTTCCAGCACTGATTTTCCTCACACAAAACAGCTCCAAGGGTGGCCATGAACTAATTTTAACCAGTGTTATTCACTGATCAAGTGCTACACTACAGATAAGTTTCCATTTTTATTTGATGTAACCACAGAGGAAAGATCAGTTTCTTTAATTGGCTTCAACTGGCTGACTATGATTCACTGAAAAACAAGTAAGGCAGGGTTTTTTTGTTAAAATAGACATTTCATACATTGTCTAAACTGTGAAGGTACACAATTACTTTTGCTACAGAATAAGAAATTTTTTTTTAAAAAAAAAATGACTGAAATATATCTAGAGAAGGCAATAGTCCCTCACACAGGATCTTGTACGTGAAAGACTGCACTAGAATTCAGTACTTCTGAGATTTTGCATGGCCAGATGAGAAAGATATCTTAAATTCTTAACTGAAATGATGTAGAATGATTTTGTTTAACTCCTTGCATGCTGAAATACCTACTGATACACTTGTGAAGCGTGATTTTTGCATCTAAAAGGCATGTTCCAGGTATATCAACTTCAGAAGAATGCACTAAATTAGAATAAATAGTTAGGTTTGAAAAGCCTGACAAGCAAACTTACTTGGTTCATAATTACTAACAGGATTTCACAACTTTTAAAGTTCTATTACTTCACCACTGGCATTCTCGACAGGGGCTTTGTTATAGATTAGTTTTACAGGAAACAATATCACTGTTATATCCCTCTCCACCTTTTACCTGTAATTTATTATTAGCAAATGGGATAAACAAGATATTTAGGAACTATCCAGATGTTTCAATATAAATGGAAACAGTTTTCCTTTAATATTTATTACTTTTTTATTACTTTTTTCTTGAACTAAGTTTTAAAAAGTCTTGCCTTAAATGATAAACTAAGCCATAAAAATTTCAGATTTCTGACTTTTTTCACCTTGATATCAGTTTTTAAAACTTAATCTACTATGTTGTGTTCTTCTGGACCCAATTTCTTAGGTAAAAAAGGCTAAAACAACAGAAAGTTGCTTCATATTATGTACACTCAGATGTGGGATTATCTAATTTAAGTTATCGCAAGATCCATGAACTATAAAATCAGTAACAGAATTCTACCTTTCACCAAATATTTAAAAAAGTATTTACCCCTTGGGCACTTCCAGAGCAAAGCCAATTCAGGGAGGCCACAGGCATGTGGCCACCAAGCAACTGCTGACATCTGAGACCAGCTCCCAAGAAGTCAGTGCCAGATGCATCCTGCACACAGCACTGCCAGCTCTCTGCAGGAAGGAGGCTGAAGATTGTCATAATAAAACGGGCAAATACGACCCTAAGCAAACCCGAAGGCTGAGGAGTATCGCCAGGACAGACATGGTCCTCCAAAGAAAGATCTCACTGATGCCTGATGATAGCCCTCCCTACCCCAGACTGCTTCAACTAGGACCTAGAAGATTTAGGTTTTACACTAAATGAAAACTACTATTAAATAGACAAATTATTCTTTCAAACAGCATGACAAAGTTACAGATTCACCTGTTCAAATCCAAGTTGCTGACAAGGCAACATGAAATTTTCTGTTCTGCAGCCATAACATATATAATAGCATATATATTATACAACACAAACGTATTTTAAAAGTGGGAACTTTGTTAGGGTAAATTTAAGACTTGGAGAAGGATTTCCAATTTCTTATTCCATAACAACCAAGAACAAACAGTTTTGCCAGTAGAGGCAGGAGTTCTTAAGGTCAGAGAAAATACTTTTACTCATAATTGTAGAGAGTTGGGTATACAACAGAGGAGAAAAACACAGTGCTTTCAGATTATCTCTCTCTACCCCCCCTTCCTGTGGTTGATTTCTGTAGGTTTATTTCTCAGTCTAGGTCTGTTTGCTTGGTACCTAGAATAAATTGATTAAGCTACAGGAATTAGTGCAACTCGAAGGCAAACAATTCTAGTCTTGTCTGTATTTTGTCCCAACTTGGCTACAGAAACCCCTAAACATTATTAGCTCCCATTGGCATGACTCAAGAGTTTTCAGTTACTTAGGCAGACCCCCACTTTGAAGACTGAAGATTACTAAAAGAGAGTACATCAAATTAATAATTAATTTAGAATAAGCTCTGAATCACATATCAGGATTATTTTTCTGAAATTTTGGGCACTATATATTTTATTAGGGTACAGAACATTTAATGACAATAACCTACCTATGTAACAGAGTAATGGAAGCACTAATAGTCTTAATGCAAAATATTGTATGGTATTAAGCTCAGAAGAACAATGAAGATGTAAGAATATGTTGTGCATTGATCATGAGATGTGACCTGTTTTTTACACTATAAATCAAGAACAGGTAGATAATTCCTAATTCAATTATGAACTTACACAGGGAATAAAAAGAGTTACCTATGTCATTGAAATTGCCAGAAATCTATTTACCTGAGTGTATGAGGCTGTATTCAGCTGCTACAAGGATCTCACATCTTATTCATGCTGTATGTAGTCAGTTGTCTAATCTTGGAGGTATTGAACACTCCAACACAAACCCCTATTTTGTTCACTGATCTTTGAAGCAAATTAACATTGCTCTGGGTTTGTAATCAACAAATGCATTTATGATTACCCATGCATCCACGTTTATAATTTTAATTAGATCTGAAAGCTGACTCAGCATTACTAAATAAAGATATTCATGAAAGATGCCTGCTTAAACCCCTGATAAGCACTATATAAATTTAACTTCATTTTATACAAAACACTTCCACCAGTTGAATCACTTATGAACTCTGAGATCCCTGTGCAAACCATAGAAAAAGTCTTCCTGCAGTCCTAGTCTTAACTCCAAACTCGAAATGTGGACTTAATATGACATTTCAGAGTTTTGGTGGAAAAAAAAAAGATTTTTGGAAACATGGGGGCACTTAATTCCTCTTCCCAGTGAGCTGAGCTGTAAAAACAAGAGATAACATTTTTTTTCTGCTCAGCAAAGGAGATTCTTGAAGAAAGCAGAGACCATAGCTTCTTTTGAAAGCATATATTGTATTGGCTCCATACAAAATAGAGAGTTTAACAAAGAATAAGAAAGAAAAGGCAGACCAGCAAATTTATGTCTTCAGACTAATTCTTAACTGAAGAGGAGTTGTGAAGTTTTGTGTATGACTTAGCTTTGGTATTCTACCATAACATACCTCGAGAGTAGTTGTATTCCTTGTCTCTTGTACTCTTTCCAATTCAGATGAAAAAACATCCACTGACAAACTTGGCTGCTTTCTGGGGAAAGTGAGAGTATACTTAAGATTATATTTTCAGTGAGTTATTGGAATACTATGAAAGAGAAGAAGAGAATTCAGTCTAGGATTTATTTATCCTTAAGTATTGATCTCTGCTACTTGCAGTTGAGTATCTTGCAATATAGATCTTTAGCACAACTTGTCTCATAAAACATCTTCCATGGAACAGTCAATATCCACCCTGGTTCTGCATAAATGCTCCAGAGGAAGTAAATTTTAAACCAAGTTACTTCTGACTACGGTTTCCTTTAATCGGTTCCTTGATGAACTAATAAATAAAATCAAATGATCACATTATATTGTTTCCTTACTTACCACCCCTATTCCTTCTCTTCTCAGAAGTCTGAGCATATGTTGTTCAGTTAACACTGATTTTTGTGGCTGTAGAAAGCAGTTTAGCTATAACCAAGATAAACTAAAAATGGAAGGCACAGGTTGTCCTGTCTAAGCTGGCAACTTTGTTGGAACAATGAAGAGCTTGGCTCCATCTTAATGACTGCCATCTTGTCTCCCTCAGGCTGGACAAGCCTGAGCCCCTCAACCTCTCCTCATAGACCAAGTAGTCCAGGCCCCAAACATTTGCTCCAGCCCTGTCCCCTCATCAACCATTTCTAGTTTATGCATATCAATAATATGATGCTGTTAATCATTCACTATATTTTCCTCATAATATAGTTGTTATGATGCAGCACCAAACCTGGACACTGTTCTGGATGGAGCCTATTAAGTGTGAAGTAGAGGGGAATAATTGTTTTCTCCACTCAGTAGCCGGTTTCCTTTTAAAGCAGCCCAGCACACCTTTGACCACTGATGCTGCCAGGGTGCACTAGTGGTTCATTTTCAGCCTGTGTCTGCTAAAGCACCAAGGTCCTTTCTAATAGAACTTCTCCACAGTTCTCAGCCTATGCTGTTGCAAAGAGCAATTCCTCCCACCAGGCTGCATTTTGCATTTTCTATGTTGAAATTCGTGAGGCTCTTCTTAAAACTTATTTTAGCTATGAAGAGATAAGCACACTCTTTCATAAGAAAGCCTAAAGTAATTCTATTCCTGAAGACAGGCTTCTTCTCCCTACCTAGAAGATAAACAAGGTATTTTGGATATTTACTGCTGTTGTTAGCAGTTACCCTTTCAGAACCAGTCATCTCTCAAATACTGCTCTAAGACATAAATTGAAGTTATGAAGTCTTTAGAGCAAGGTAGAGAACAGGTAAATAGGGTTTTATTTTTGGCAACCTGTGTCAAACATTTGACTAGCTAATTCACAAGCTTGACAGAAGATTTGGAGACTGCTTCAAACACTGCTTTCTAGCTACCCTTAAGATTTCAAAATTAACCTGTGAATATTATTATATATTACTTCTACCCTCATCTTCACACAAGTCACACAATTCCACTGTGTTCATGAAAACAGCCAGTTGTGTGGGGCAGCACTTCAGTGGAGACGTTCTGAATACACAAAGATTAGTATCAAACAATAAAAAGTGGCATGTTTAAAAAAAATTAAATTATCTATTGCCAGGGCATCAAAAAACCTTGAAACTTGGTAAGGGCAGAGGTGAAGAAATTAAGAACCCTGACTAGTGGGTCAGTACTTGCATTCTGCCTGACTTAATAATTCCAAACAGCCACTAGATTACTTCTTTGTTCCAGGTTGAGTGGAATCAAAGATAGAAAATAGTCACTACATAGTGAGATCAAGAGCACTATTACTCTATATCTCTAACAACTGAGCTGCACTTTTTCAGCATTGTTGCCAAAGCTAATTGTTCAAAGCCTCTCTCAAAGGAATAGATACATGAACATCTGCATCTGTTATACCAAGTGTGTTTACTTCAGGTCGTTTGTTTTAGAAAACAAAAAGATTGCTTCAAAAGAAACAAAATGTTTGAACAGAAACAAGTATCCCAACTACCAGAAGCCTCTTTCTCATGGTAATTTTCTTTGAGGACATGGAGATATTGACAAAGTATCTGTAGGAAAAAGAAGCAGTCCTGAAATGACAAGAGATCAACTTCTTATCAGGACTATATAAAAATCATATGCTACCATCCACGGTATTTAGGAATCGAAAATTGATATATCCTTTTGAAAACAAGTAATCCTAAACATTTTCATTCACACAAAGAAGATTAAAATAGAGAACAGAAAGAAGAAATTTTGTTTGGGTCACTTGCAATAAATTGTACCTATCACTAAAATACCCTGGGACTGTATCTTGCAGCTGGCCAGTCTAAGTACCATCTTAATGGCCCTCTTCAATGTACACCACAAAAAACCCCTTGCAAACTACGCTATGCCAGGACACAGCAATATTGATACTTCACAACTTCTTTTTTTCATTATTTGATATTCTGAAGCAGTGCAACAATTCACAAGTTCATTTTCTTTCAGAAGCTTATTTGAACTTGAGTAGAGAGGAATCCTATTAAGTAAAACTAAACACCACAATCATTGTCACAGTGGTAAGTATGAGAAAAGGTAATTAAGTACTTGAATATACTATGATCAAGCTCTAAATTTACAGATAATTGAAAATATTTGCACAGGGTTGCATTGATCAGACTGCATATACATAAAAAGACAAGAATTTCTAAACTTCACTGTTTCCAGCATATCTTTAACTGTGACAGCTTGTAGTTGTACAGTGAAAAGCAGATCGGATGGCACTCTAGTCTCCTCAGTAACTTCAGGATGTGTCAGTTTGGTGAGATCGTGGAAACCGAGATGCTCTGGCTAAGCTTAACAATTGAATTTTGGCTCCTTTTGTAGTCTTGGATTTTGAGATACTCCTGAGCCATACAGCACACCTTGCCAGCCCATGGTCTGAAGGCAGTTTTCTTCCTCTGTTAGGATCAAACCAGCTCCAGCAGCCAGAGTTATGCTGCCTGTAAGACTGCTGTAAAATTCACCTTCTGCTATCTTAATAAGTTGCTAAGACTAACTTTGTATAAAACCCACCTGTACCCCAACCCTCAGCCTCTCAGGGATCAGAACAGGACAGCAACTGTTTCTGGTCTGTGACCTACTTTTAAGCTCTATACCTTTTAAGGTGAAGAAAAGGAGATAATCCTGAGACTTTATGAATTGTAAAACATGTAAAAAGAGGGAATCATGCTGCATATAATGTTTCTTAGACTTTTATTCCTAAACTTGATATATAAACCATCCTTTTCACTTTCAAAAATGCAATAAACGTTCCCAGGAACTCTAATAATACAAAGATGTACATTTCAACTGCACAACCTTTAAGATCTTTGCAGTGTTGGTTCTTAGAAGACTATCTTCCCACAGGAGTATTAGCTACTATTATTCTTACTCATCTACCAGCAAAGCTGTACAGTAACATTTTAAAACATTTTTTACACAACTGCTAGTAACAAACTAGCAATAGCATCTGTTTTTCACCTCATTGTTCAAAAAAATTTTATTGTGCTTTGCCTCCAGAATAATTTTTCTCAAATAGTATTTTTTGGATAACTGCTCTTTTGTGCAGCTAAGTTGTGTGTGCACAAAATTATATTACTACATTTGCATATGCATGTAAAGAGGTGCACATTACACAGAACTATGAACTGGAATCTAATATATATAATTTGAAGATCCTCAATATCATGTTTAACTAATGGAAGAGCAAGATTTTTAAAAATGGAGTTTTTAAAACAATTCAGAAGGGGAAATGTTGAAATAGGTGTACTTATTTTGTCAAAATACACTAGTTGTCTTCAAAACTGCATTGATTTACAGGTCTTGCTGCAGTAATTCTGAGTGATGCATGTAGTAACAAATAAAAAAATCTAATTACAATTTAAACACTGATACATGCTAATCAAAGGTTAACTCCAATAATGAAAAAAGTTGAAATAGTCATATAATAATAGTTGTATGCATGACAATAATTAAAAGAAACAAAATATATATTCCCAATCCCAAGGTTTAATAATAGCAATAACAATTTGTTTTAAGTGTTAGAAAAATCTGAATTCAGTGAAATTCATGTCTGAAAAAACAAGAATTCCTGTTCTTTGACATATTCCAGCTTGATGTAAATAAAGCTGATTTCTTTTTATCCCATGATAAGACCCAAATCCTTCTATAAGGCCATTGATCAAGTTTCTTCTCTTTTTTTCAGCATCAATGAAACAAAGACTTATTTAAAAGTCACTCTAAATCAGATACTACGTTTTATCAAATATCATGCTGTACTTTTATGAGATATTTCTCTTTCCCTAACACACGTTTCCTGACAGACAGTTTTACTAAGTAATTTAGAAAATTTTTTTTCCTGAAGCAAACAAACCAAAAACTATGGATTCCTTCCTCAGGTCTGTCACATGACTTGTGTTTAGCTGACATTAACCTCATACTTTTGCTTCTTAGCAAGCGTTCATCAGATTTTCTCATCACCATCTCCTATTGTAAAAGTATCAATTTAAGTAAATGGTAAGAGTGATAAAATTTCCTTTCGGAGAAACTTTCTCTTTCATGCAGCCTCACTGAAGATTCAGTTTAATCATCAGCGAACTTATTAGCTTGGGCTGGACTGAGACTGAACTGTTACAGTATGATCATTAAAGTACAAAGTTGTTAATAAAAATTAAATGCATATACACACACATAAAATCTTAACTTTAAACCTCTCAACATCTCTACATTATTTTAAAACAAATGTTTAGATGTAAAGAAAACATAGAAAATTACTATTTTTCAGACATAGATGCCATAAAAATTAATTAGAGAATAGTTTCAAGATATATGAGTAAAATACTAAAGAACTGAAAACATATATGGACCAAAGTAATTTAAAAAAATTGCAACCGTAGCAGCTGATTTCTGAATACATTAAAACCAACATTCCGTTAAACTGACTTCTATTTCCTATATCATCAGACTTAAAAATATAATTTTAAAAGTTACAAAATCTAAAGTCTTGAGACAGAAGTCAACTTTTGCTATTCATAAAACTCTGAGGTTGTGACTTTCACAATTTTAATCCCAGTATTAGAGAGTATCTTCCAAATCCACTGAACATCGATCTTGCATTCAATAGTGGAAATCAGATACCCTTCAGTTTCCACCATTGTGTATGTGGGACTATTTCACGCCTTCTGCAGAAATTTTAGCATCTTGTTGGAATGGAAAACAACTTAGACATAAAAAATTACTCCTACCTACCTATTAGCTCATTCATATCTGAATATGCATAATTGGTCTCTGAGGATTAAAGAATGTACTCCACCATTTTGACTTTGGACTTATTTCTTTTAGTATCCCATTTATTGCAGCTGGGTCTCTGACCAAAGCATCTGATATTGTTAGAAATATTATTTTATTCATAATAAAGGTTTAAATTTTAACTGCTTGTCTGTTTAATGAGGGATTTCACTTTTCTCAGAGAAAGTTGTGATTTACAAGGTAAATTAGAAAGCTGGAGAAGCAGGCAGTGGTCACAGCAGCAAGATTAATCACATGTCATAGAAATCTCCCTGCTGTACATAACTTGACACATTGTCTTTTTTCAGAAAGATGTCAGGGTTGCCCTCACCATAACCTTGCTTGGCTTCTTGTCATCCTGTTATGTTGCTCCCCTCCATAACATCACTGTTTTAAAAAGAAAAAAAAAAATCATCATAATGCTACCCTACTATGGAAGTTCTTAAAGTTTTAAAACACAAAGTGACATTGGACAGGAAACTAAAACCCAATTGTGCAAAGGCAGGTCCTTGAGAAAGCCTACTATTTACTGAAATGCTTGTTATTGACAAGTTCTTCACAAGAAATTATCTAAAGTTTCAGAATATGTCAAACAGTAAACTAGAAAGTTCTTTTCCCTGTTCTTAAAATGTTTTATTCTTCATCCACAGAATCACAGAATATTCTGAGTTTGAAGGAACCCACAAGGATTTTTGAGGTGAAAAGACTTTAGAACACCAAGTGATTCAATTGAATAAACTCCATGCCCCCATATCAAAGCATCATATTCTAAAATAAAAGCAAAGGGGTAAAACAACCCTCTGCATAATTCAAGATACACCTACAATGTCTGTGTGATCTACCCTATTTTAGCTATTATAGCAACTTTCCTCTTTTCCTATATCATCAGACTTAAAAATATAATTTTAAAAGTTACAAAATCTAAAGTCTTGAGACAGAAGTCAACTTTTGTTATTCATAAAACTCTGAGGCTGTGACTTCCACAATTTTAATCCCAGTATCAAAACTAATCAAAACACAACACACATGAAAAGCACATGCAAATCATATCAGTCTTGATCCCCAACACCATGTGTCAGAACCCATAGCTTCTCCTCCCTGAGCTCTACATATACTTTCTAAAACACAACATACCTATGAGCTTCAAAGTTTTTAGGACACCTGCCTAACCTTTCACATCTAACCATGTGCAGCTGCATCCCCAGCTGAAGGCTGATTACCCTCACTGCCAGCCAAAGAGTGTGTTCTGTGTGCTACATCACATTTTCCTATCAGGATCAGCTCACTCTTAATGTGAGCATTACTACAATTATCATTAATTAGAGTTAGCTCAAAATTCATTTTATGCAATGAATCCAATTTTACTTGGGTATTTTTGGCATTCTCTTTATTTAAAATTCTAATGGTTCTGTTCAGAATGTTTTTTGGTATTGAAGATTGATAATTGTCTAGGCTTGAAATATGCCTTTTACATAGGTCTAAATTTACTGTTCTCCAGAAGAGGTTAAAAGGCTTCCCAGGCAGCAGTCTACATTTAAAAAAAAAAGGTAAAAATTCACTCTTACCTCCTGTAGTCAAAGTCATGTTTCATATTTGCTGTTAGCACTTATGCATATTTGTTTTATTGTTTTGGCCTAAATCCAGACAGGTGACAGGTATGCTTAGCAGAGGTATTTACAGCAGCTCTGTTAGAACACTATTCCCAGTGAGGCTGACTTGAAAAACAAAAGCATTTCAGGGACAGCGCTAACATTAATAGTCAGGGCCCAGTTTCATGAGCTCTGAGAGCAAGCCTTCAAAAGCTTAAAAGACTTCCAGTAGGAAGACAACTAATAGCAAAAACAGTAGGAGACCCAACCATTACCTTCTGTTCTGGCCCAAAGGCTCTGAAGAGATTCACATTTCATTGTTCCAGAGCAGGAAAAAAATAGTGAAGATAAGGAAGAACAAACTGGGAACGGCTTCCTTTGATGCTTCTCATCTCAGAGAAATAGCAAAGACATGAAAAGCAAAATCCAATTATATATTTTTAGCCTGTGACAACCACAGCAGAATAAACTGAGCAGGGAACACAAGAACAAAAACTCTGATATGAACATTAAAAATGGTAGGAATGAAATACAGCTTGTTTATTTTGGTTTCATATATATATTGTTCCATAACTATGTACACAAATGTGTACACCATCTACAATGCACCCTATTGCACATAGAGATGAAAGATATACGACTGATTTAGACAGTATTTCTTGCATTTTTGCCTTGGGATATATTAAAAATGTGTACTTTGTATATTTTATTAAATTTTGCTTCTTTACTGAACAGAAGAAGACTACATATTGCTGGAATGCATTCTTTAAATTGGGTAAACTGGTACTGGTTCTTGGATTAGCAAGTTATTAAAATTTGGTCTTTATTACATTACTAACTTAAAGAAAAGACACCCTGGTTTTTGAAAGCACCTATATTACTAAAAGTATTTTACTGAAGAGCTCGAACCAAGAGTAATCATGTGGTGAATCATTTCTGAAGAGTTTTCATCAAATTTTGTCTATTTTTTATTCATTATGCACTTTTAATTGTAAATCACAAAAGTCTGCTTCTGTTCCCCGAGGAGAAAATTTAAAATCTGAGATCAAGGGCCAACAAATGCTCAATAGGAAAAACATATACTGAAGATTTCTTTTCTCTCTTTTCCACTTATATTTCCACATCATGCAAATTCACTTTAAAGTACATGAGATTTGAATCCACTCTTTATTTGTGGTAACCATTCAGTATTTTTGCTATTCTATTTTTTTAAAAACATAAACCCCCAAATATGTATGGTGCTTGCTATTTTTAAATATACCTGTCCATTTTCTCCAACAAGCACTTAGATTCTTAGCTTCCAGGTTATTTTCTTTCTCACCAGTATTGTTATTTTCTGCAAGCAGTTGAAATTATATGGAATAGGACACCTTCTACTTTCCAGCACAATTTTGAAAATCTTGAGTGGCATGAGCTATCATTGAGCTACAGGACCAACTTTTTTTCATAGTGATAAGGAACAGATTGCAAATGCATTCAAACAGCTAAGCTTGAAAATAGGATTCCTTGTGAGATTTTTCAACTGCACCTTGGCTTAAAACTTTTGAAAGTAACTTAGAAAACTCAATTTTTTGCTTATTCCTGTTTTTGTGCATAACCTTGAGCACATCATTGTGCATCTCACGTTCACTTGGTCTAAAGTGGTTAAAATATATGTAAATATAATGGCCCCATTTCACATGGTAACATCAGGACAGAATCATTCCTTGTGAAGTCACCAGGGGCTACTTCAATGGGGTTACTTCATTGAGCATACCTGCACTTGTGGAATGAGGGACTCTGAGCACCATGCACAGAGCAATAATTTCACCTTTTAGCTGCATAAAATAGTGATGGGAAAACTAGAAAATTGTAGAGATGTGTTCACTGAACATTTTTTTTGTTGCATGAATGGTACATTTCTGTGAATTCTTTTCTGCGGATTTTACAGGAGGCCAAATGTACATCAGGTTTACATGTTTCAAAGTACTTTGTTCTTATTTCAGAAGACATAGTTGCATGTAAAGAACAAACTTTACTTATTTTATCTTAGCACGGCTGATCTAGCCCAAGGACAAGCTTATTTCTTTCGTTAACTCACAGTAATTCCTTTTTTCTGTTATAAAATGCCAGAAAATTTCAGTCTTGAATACACTGTATCTAGGGGGAGCAATATACAACAGTTTAATTCATTTTCATACTACTGAGGCATGCGTCAGAAGAAAAATCCATAATAAACCACAATAATTTTCACTTCTGCAGAAATAAGTGTATCTATGATTACGGGTGTGTACTAATCTATAAGTATGTGAAGATCTTCAGTTATTCAACATTTTAATATACATAGGCAGTAGAGAAGTGGCACTTTAATGATGTATTTAAAGTCAAGGTGGCATGTAGGGATTTTTTCTCTCCTCTTATCTCAAGATATCTTTTGAAATTAAATAGTTTTAAACCATTTGCAAAAGAGAGAACCAGCTGGCTTACAGAAACATGAAAAGGTCCACAAATGATTTGTTATCCCCCACTGCATATTCAGCACCTCTCACCACTCATTCTCTGCAAAGAACTTGTCCCTGCAACTGTTTTTTGAAATGTTTAAAAAAACACTCACAAAAGACAGCATTAAAATTTCATGGGGAGAGTGGAAATAACAGTCCAAAGCACAGAAGAGTTTAGTTAGAGTAGTTATAACACATATATGAAACTACAATCCCCCAAACTATTATTGATCTAAAAATGAGCAACAAAAAGGGAATAAAGTTCATAAAATCATACTAAATTCCTAAGTAATGGTAGGAATATATGTAATAGAATAATCTGTAGCATGTTTACTGAGTTTTGACAGTGCATTTAGCCCACATCTCACCACACAGCACAAACAAAACTCAGTGAATTTGTACTTGCATATATTTCCAAAGGTGGATTTTTCTGAAGGATTCACTTGCATAATCTGCCTCAGAAAAATTTGTTTTGTTTTTCCATGACCTAATGGAAATAAACTGCATGAACAAAGTCTGGTTCCTGTGAAATATTTGTGAGACAGGTTGTTACCCCCAGGCCACAGAGCCACCACTGTGGTGGGATGTGACTGCTGTGGAAGATCCTGGACCCCAAGTTCAGGAGGGCATATCTAAGAGTATGAGCAGAAATACTTGTAATACTCTGAGAAATGTCTGCTTGAAATTTTCTTTCATCAGAAACCTACTTATTTCACTGCTTTCTACTGTTTCTTTATCTCCAGTAATCGTATACTTATTTTAGAAAATCAGCATAGAAAGGAGAGACCTTGAGCAGAAAAAAAAGCACAAGTTCAGCAGTAAAGCTATAGTCTTGTATATGACCACAGACTTAAACCCATTTTAAACCTGAGCATGTGCTTCCAAGTTACTTAATCATGCCACCATAAGGCTAATTCGTAAATGCTTTTGTCCTGTTGTAATCATGCTCAGGTGGCAAGTCTTTTAAAAACCAGCCTGATTCTCATTGCATAGCAAATCATTTTTCCTATAACCATTATTTTAGAAATAAACACATCAAACAAAATACATGATTATAAGTTAAATCAAGTCTCCAGTTTCATCCTGAAGCTACTAGCAAATAAAAAACTGAAGTATATTAATTAATTGCATTGGACTAACTGGAAAATCACAACATATAATTGATATGTCAATACAGCTGTCTGAGTTCCGTCAAGACAGCCTACACTTCAGACATTTACATCTTGTTCAGAGAAAAAGGAAAGATGCTGATTGCATTTAAGATTACATTTAAATTGTGTTATTGCCTTAGACTAATAGTTCTGTTAGGCTCTTCTTTTGAAAGCTTTATTATTTTCAAAGAAAATGCTGTGGGCAAAGAAAGCTGTTTGTTAAATAGAGAAAGGTAATTGGAAATTTGTTTTACCTTGTCATTGTATAACCCTGGTTACAGAGAAACACATAGAAAATAAACACACATATTTCTAGTTAAAATTAAGAAGATGACTATTGTAACTAAATAATTGAAATAGAATTTGTGTGCTATCATATCCATTTCTGTCCTGCAAAGTATGTAATTTTTGTTAAACTGAAACTTCATTTCAAGAAACTATCACTAATAGCATCCCTCCATTAGAAAGAAAAATCAGTGGATATTTCATCTCATTTAACTTTGAGAAAATAAAGTATAGGATCTGTTATACTGATAAAAGGTTAAACTTAACATTACAATCATTCATTGTTGGATAGATAAAAAGCTGGTATCAATAATTCATCTTATTCTTTTAAGAAACCAATTTGTTTGAAAATGGATGCAAATGTTAGTTAGACTAATAATATTGAGATGGAGAGAATTCAAATAATTTCTTTACTAAGATTCTGCTTTCAGAGAGGAAAATAGGAGAGAATGGGAATTTCACCATTTTTCTCATCCTATACAAGAAATGAGCAGTAGTTTTTGGGCTCAGCTTTTCAAAGCTGAAAGTTTTTTCCACTGTTCATCAAAGAGCATCATTGTGGTAGCATGAACATACAGCTACCATTTTCAGGGGGATGTCTGGTACATAGCATGGCCAGAACCTCAGTCTGGGAGCACTCAGCATGATGGATCCATGAACTACAGGACCTGCCTGCTCCAGGGAATCACAGGTTCCCTGATGTTGTTTGTGGCTGCTCCGTCACTGCCACACATCTGCTGTGGAAACACTGTGGGACTGACCACGCTCACAGTCTCAGTATTGGATTCAGCATGGTTTTTCTAACATTCTCAATCAATACTGGACTTACAAGGGAAAAATCAAACAAGACCAGGAGGGCTGATGTGACTGAATGGACTGAAATTTAGAGAGAACCCCTGGCCAAAGATTAGGATGACACTTCAAGCATTTCTTATTCTATAAATGGCAGTTCTCCACTACTTTGTCTTAGAGTCTTGTTTAAGCTCCTCACAGAGATCAAATAAAGTTTGTTTTCAAATCCCTGTGTACAAAAACCTGCTTCTATATTAGACCTAAAAGCAAGCCTGTGCTAAGCTCTCAAAATCCTGTTAGAAAGATAAACTCTAAATCTTCTCTGTCTCTAGCGTCAAGCAACAGCTTTTGCTATTTTCTTTGTGCTGTTACTTTCAAGCATTGACTTGAACATGTTAAATCTACCTGCTAAATATTTGGTTATATGTCCATTTCTTCTGAAAACACCCCCTTTCCAAACTCTCCCATCGTCAATGAAAATTCATAAATACTTGTATATATTAGTATGGCTGTATTAATTTTTATTAAATGTGGAAATCCATCTGTATTTTCTCTATGTGGATCATGTTCTCTATCAAAATCTGAAACTACCATTTATCTCACTATACAATATTTCTTAGACACACATAAGTATATACCTATATACTTATATATAATTATATACTTCTGTTAGTATATACTTATATATAATTTTGTGTATATATTTATGCCTATGCCTATATATTCCTTGTATGTACTACTTTCCCATTTCATACATATCATTGCTACGATTTTTTTGAGATTTCAGCCTAGAATGGCCATGTGAACTGGACTACAAATCCACAACTGGACATGTGGAAACATGTGAAACTGTGTGAAGTAAAAAGGCAAATATCTGATTATTAAAGCACCAATGACTGATCTTCTGTTGTGCTGATCTAAATTAACTTGTATCAAAACCAATCCAAAATGCACAGACATATCATTTTTTGCTAACCTTTCTGTTCATTGTTTCAAGAATAAGTCAGACTGGTTCACAGGTGGGATTTCTAGGTACAGTGAAATATATTCACCAAAGCAGAATTATCTGACCAGTGTGCTTCTGCAGCAAGTGTTTTTTCTACCCACTCTGCAGTCTCCACTAAGAAATCTAACCAGCATACTCTACATTGTGAGAAAAGGACCAAGAAATCTACCAGGAAAAACAACCTGAAGGAAAAAAATTGTTTCAATAAAAAACTGTAGCAAGGTTTGTGAGGAGAAACTGTATTGTGAACTTTTATATCCTTATAGTGCTACAACAGTATTACTACTTTAAACTGTACCATTTTTCAACTGCTATAAGAAGGGAATGGTATGAGAAGTGCAGAATAAGATTTTCTGTTTTCCTTGTGGCAGAACCAGTGCTGTTGTGGTCACATAGTAATGTCACTTGGAGGAATGGTAGAAACATACTAATATAAAAAGTTTAATGGGTCATTTCAGTATGGGAGTTCACTATGGATATAACTGTCAAGCAGTGGTAATTTTCTCCCTACATTTTCTCACAAAAAGGAGGTTGCTCTTAAAGTTATTGATTTGTAAGCAACATAAACATGATTTTGCTCATAAATAAATGTTGAATCCATGTGAAAATAAAGGATACATTAATATAGTAATAGCTGGACCAATTTTTCAAAACCTCATAAATTCCAAAAGATTAAAAAAATTACAAGAGATGTTTTTGTTTAAATAGCATTCTCATGTTTTTATTGGCTTGGTTTAAAATAGTTCTGTGTCAGTTTAAAGATATTTTTCAGTCTTAATTCAATTTAGCGTACAAACAACAATTTAAAACTTGACCAGGAGTGTATCCTCCAGATTACGGTTTGAGAATTTCAGCCCTGTGGGTTTTGCCGGTGCTTGTAATTTGTCAAAAGCCACTCTTAAGTTTTAGGGCAGTTTACAAATTGTGAGCTTTGTCTTCTTTAGGGTTCCTAGTTCCTGTGTTGTTATTTATCACCATTAACAGAGCCTTTGACAGAATCTAAATTTCATTATACAGCAGTAAAATGATGTCTGAATGATCATGAACCCTGCATTGCACTGTTCACAAGGAATAGCAATTATAAACTAAGATGTTGTCCATTATTAAAACTTTTTTTCATTCTCCCTGAACTATACAATAAAATTTTGATGACAAAGGAACAATAAAATTTTATTAACTTTCCTAACAGACAACTATTCTTAACTCTCAGTGATTGAACTAATGTTTCACTTAAAACAAATTTAAGGGAGAAATAAAGGAAAAACCTTACAATATTACAGACCAAAGGTAAAGTGACAATCTCAGTTCTCTCAACATTATGACTTCTAAGATGAGATTTAAAACATACTTTTTAAAGGGCTTGAAACACTGGTTTTGTAGTGTTAAAAAAAAAAAAAAAGGAAAAAAGCTATGGTTTTAAATAATGCTTGGATTAAGCAACATACTTTGAAATAAATATAATAGAAGTACTGTGAGAATTTGATGTTGAGCTGCTTAGACACTAGACTAATACTGTCGCTGTAAATCATGTAGGCAGACTTGAAGCTTAGGCCATTTTTTCTATATGTGAAATCCAATATTTTCAGAAATACTACTGAGTTTTGAATTTCCTCTCTGAGTTCTCATCTGGGGACATAATATCTAAATAAGTGCGGTCATCCGTTCCTGAAAAACATCTCTTTAAGCCTGACACAAGCTCACACTATCATCAGTCACATCTGAGCATTAGGAAATACTGCAGCTTTCTAAGAACTGGAGTTTTCTTAGTAATGCAGTTCTGTTCGGATTGATAACTCTTGACTGTTGACAGACAAAACATTGATTAAAAATTATATGGCTTTGAAAAATCAAAAAAACCCACAGAATCACGATGAAAGATGTCTTGTAATATAATGGTTTGGGTAAGTATCTAAATGTAAAAAATCCTGTATCTAGAAATTACTGAAAAATGAGACTATCAGCCTACCAGGCCATATACATGTACTATTCACATAAAATAGTTTCCAGAATTTTTCAAACTTCCAAACTAATAATTCTGTACCAGTGAACTATGGGTAGCAATGCAAATTCTCACAGAACAAAATTCAGTCCTATAATTGTTCGCAAAAGTCAAAGTAATGGAGATAACATAAACCATAATAAAAGCCAGGGTGTATTTATTTGCTAACATAAACCCCTTCTAAAACTTTGGAACTGAAGCCACTGTCTCTTACAAAACTCTACGCCAAAGTGCATCCTGGAAGGTGCCAGTTTCCAATAAATGCACTATGTTTTTGTTTTATTTTCTTAATGAGTTTATACCAAATGAAATTTTCTGAAATATGTACACTTGAACTTATTAATATCCTGAAGGATGCATATGCTCATAATCTGTAGGTATTGGTGGTGCTGTGAAGCATGAGATAAAACTACAGGAATAATTAGACCCTGCTTCCTAGTAGGAAAAGAAATAAAATTCTTAGTACAGAATTTCAAAGTCATGTACTAATGGAATAATAATGAGGAGATCTACTATATAAAATTACATCATTAGTTGAAGCTGATAGAAAACGAGAGAGTTCTGAGTATATATTTTTAGTCATAGAATCATTATAAACAACAACTTAGGAAAAAAATAATGCTAAGATCTGTCAGACAAAGCATCTCCAGCATAGGAAGGCATAGCATCATAACTACAAAAAACCACAGAGAACACCTTAATTAGTATATTCTGTATGATTTTGAATATCTGTGTTCAAAACCAGGTTAATGTGAAACAAGAATAGTAATTGGAAATCAGAGTGATCAGAGAAGGAGCACCTATTAAAAAAAATTAAAATCACAGCATCATAGAATGGTTTGGGGTGGAAGTGACCTAACTGAGTGCTAGAACCATCATCTGAATGAAACAATAAAAGGAAAGAGCTTGAATTTTTCAAGATACTGTTTGCCTACTCAGGAAGGAATTTAATAGCAGGACAGGAATCATCTCAAAGGTGGAATATTAGGTCTGGGACAAGAGTATCTAGGGGGACAATTTACCGTCATCTCAAAAGTGTAGCAGGAAAATGCATCACTCTTTCCTATTTGCATCGTAGTTTTACTGCAACCACTTTGTGCTTTAGGATTGTGGTTGATCAGCTGCAGAAGACAAGGGCTCCCCCACCAGTGCATTAGACAAGACTTCATTTTCTCTGTTATCTTTTGTTTACCTGTGTGATTTGTAACTGCGGTTCTGGAGTATGTAACTCTCAGACCTGGAGTTTGCTACTCATATTAGTGTGTTCAGCTGTCTTCAGTGAAGTCAGTGCACATGAATTAACTATTCCACAGGCTGTTGGGGTCTAGCTCCCTATAGACTCTGCCTAAAAATTCTCTGGAATAATAGAACAATATCCCAATAGAATTTAATGTCTCTTATTTATTGAAATACTAAATTTTATGCAGAAAATATATTTGTAGGCTTATTTATATTATCTTAGATAATGCTTACAAAATAGAACTTTCCCCTCTCAATATACTGGAAAGAATTTTAGGCCCTCTATTTACCTTAGTAATTGGATTTGCACTCAAGATTTTGTCTCACAAAGGTGATAAAAGCAAAAAAAAAAAACAAAAAACTGCATGTGTGTAGATGAGAGGAAAGGAGAGAATTTTCCCACAAAGTATTGGCATGTGGCATGTGACTTATGACAGGAGAGGGGTATAGGAGAGAGCACAGGTCAGTTTGTTCTACAATCTTCAGGATCCTGGTTCCACCTGGTCATTGTTTCTGATCTATATCCATGGATTTTTCAGAGACATAGCAGTGACGTGTCAGAATGAAGTGCCTCAACCTTGTTTCAGAATAAAGCACCAGTCTGTGAGTGCCATAGCCTGACCTGGCAGAGTTTCAGTGATACTGCAAGCTCTGTGATTCCTGTCAAGAGGGTAATTCTGAGCTCAGCTTGCATGATGGACAAGATATTTTATCAAAGCTCTTCTCAGGTTGTTAAGTAAAAACTGTCCCAGGAGTACCTGTTGAAGGTGTTGCCAATCTACGTTTTTCTGAATGTTAATAACACTTTTAGAATTGATTTTATTTCTTTCCCTCTCTCTGTTGCCTAGTCTATAACATCTTACCATTTATTTTATTTGTTTTTCCAAAGGCAACAACATAAAACAGGGCAGACATATTCTTCATCCTAGTAAGAATCTAAAAATAACTTTTCTTCTATATAGTATAAAGATTTCTTTCTAGAAGCCAGGACTTAAACATTTTAGTGTTTGTGTGTCAGATGAGGAAAGTAGACAAGGGCTTACTGACTATTTCATGCTTCATCCATCCTAAGGTACTGGGATTGCACATCACTAACTCCAAGTGTACTCTATCACTCTGTGCAGTGAAATTCACTGAGCATAAAGCTAAATGAAAAAATTCAAGACCTTGAATTTTTATTGCCCAGGTAACTCTGAGAATGTTCCATTCTTCCAAAGTACACTGAGTGCTGACTCCAAAAGAAAATAAATTATATCAAGGAGTTATACAGAAAACATCAGTGTAATTTTAGGATATTCAGCACAGCTCATAGTATTACTCTTAGTATTTATAACACATCATCTTTGAGGGCAGAAATTGAGAGATGGTTTTAAACGAGGGATTTCTAAAAATTATGAGATATTAATTGGATACATTCAAAGGTTACTGCAATACTGAAGCAACATAATTTCAAATAAAATTTAACATAAGAAAGGAAAAACTTAACAATGTTGTATATAATATTTGCTCAGAACATATAAGCTTTTACTAAAGGATGTCATATTAAGCTGAAAATACATAAAGGAAACATGACAATTAAATCTTTCCCCAATAAAATAGATGCAAATTAACTTTATTTGTTAATAAATACTTTATTTGTTAAACAAATAATCATCATTTATTTATTAATAAATAAAGTTTATTTAACTTTATTTGTTAAACAAAGGGGGGTTCTATATTCTATACCAACAGTTTTTTAAGACATAAAAGATATGTTTTTTCAATGTTAATGACAACATTGAGATTCAATATAGAGATATGTGACATATTGTAAGCTTCTTAACCTAATTTGTTGCCAAATATTTAACTTGGAAATAATGGCTACGATATGGTAATTTTGAAATAAAATACAGTAGTCTAATGCCAAGTATATCTTACCTTTGTTTCCAATACTCACTGAAACCAACTTGCCTCAGGTTTCTCTCAAGCACTAGTGTGACTTCTCTGGGAATTTCAAAAGCAGATGTGGTTTCACCCTTATTTGATTGGGATTGTCAGAGCAAAATTTTATACATTTACCCATACAGCACTAGTGGGATCAGCTGTGTGTGTTCCTTTTTCACCATTACATCGGAACCAGGAATAGTTAAAAGAGCAGCAAAACTGTGTGGATATGACTAAAAGAACTATAGACATTTTGTTGATGACTATTGCCTTCACAAACGCTTTTTGCATGGTGAAACCCTTGGGTACCTGCACGCAAATCTGTTAACTGACAAAATTGAAACTCTTTGGGTATTTAGGCATTGTTAATTGAAGCTGCCATTAATTACAACAGGGAAGGGATTCAACCATTAAAGAAGCCTGAATAACTACATTTTACTTCTTCTCTAGTTATATCATCATCTGGAAACTCTGCTACAGTGTTTTTACACTGGAAATCCAATTATGATTCCTATGCCATCCTTAAAGCTTCTCAGACAACCATTACCATGAGAAAGCTTAATGTCAACTAAAACAAAGCAAACAAGTGGAATATCCAACCACAAACATTAAAGTTTCCTAGAATATGGGGCTTTAGGAGAAAAGTTTAGAAGGTGAACTGTCTTCACTCTAATGACTCGGAGTGCAAAGTACAAATATGGAAACACAAAGTTTATCACAGAATCACAGAACAATTAAGGTTGGAAAAGACCTCTGAGATCATCGAGTCCAGCCTGTGACCAAAGACCACCATGTCAACTAGACCATGGCAATAAGTGCCATGTCCAGTCTTGCCTCACGAAAGCATACAGAGAGGTGTGTATGTATATTTTCTTGACCCTGACCCTGCTAAGTACCCTGCTAATCACTTGGTCTCTCTCCCAACTGCAGGAGGGATGGGGAAGAGAATCAGAGAAGAAAAGGTGAGAAAACTTGTGAGTTGAGAGAGAAACAGTGTAATGAGTGAAGAAAAGCTGTGTTGGTAAGAAAGCAAAATAAACTATTTATTTACTACTTCCCACCAGGAGGCAGATAAAAATATTCTTCCTCCCTCTTCCATTCCTTTTCGTCTTGTATTGCTGAGCAAAACATTATATGTATTGAATATTCCTTTGGTCAACTCTGGTCAGCCATTCCCTCCCAACTTTTTCTGCTTTCCCATCTTGTTTGCTCGGGGAGGCAGAGTCTGTAGAAGAGAAAGCCTTGATGTTGTACAAACTCTGCCCAGCAACAGCCAAAATACCAGTGTGTTATCAGCACTGTTTTTGCTGAAAATCCAAAACACAGCACCATGTAGGCTGCTATGAAGATAGTTAACCTTATTCCACCTAGACTCATTGTGATATGTATATTGTGTTAAAGTAACACAAGCACAGTTGTAAATGCCAACGCAATAAATTTTTGCCAGGTTTTCTGGCATTCTGCCATTGGGTACTCTGATTCTAAATGTTAACAATTTTTAAATAGCTATCATTTAAAAAAAAAACTTGCAAACAAAAGTGTTTTTTCACAAAAGTGTAAGTTTGGGGAATGAGGTTTCCTGCAAGTGCGAAATATTTTTCTGTATATAATAATACAATTAGTTGATATAAACCCATTAATATACAAATATATTTCAGAGATCAAATTATCTGACAGCTTCCTAGATGTATTACTTTTTTTTATGTTAAAGAGCTTTTCCCTCAGCATTCAGCTTTAAAATAAACTTGAAAAAATCAATAATTATTCACTTTAATAATTTAATCGATTAAATCAAGACTTAGAATTTTTTATAAAAATATTGATTTAAGAATGAGGAAGATGTTAACAAGACAACTATTATTTCAGAAAACATCAATCATTTTCCATCTTTAATATGTCTCATGCAAGCTTTTACATATTTAACTATTTTGGAGTGCAAAGGGGAATAATAGGTGGTTATCAATTCTGAAAGACTCACAAGGAATATAAAAGTTAAGATCATTAGATCCATAATGAGAAATTCTCCCTCTGACACAATAAACCTCTCTTTCATTTAACTCATTCCAGGTACTACTAATGTGAATAAGAATAGTTGCATTAACCATGGAGTTGAAAAATCATTAATGATATGTGGAATTTTTATATGAAACTACCAAAATCTCTTTGAAATGATAAAGCACTGGTTTTCTCAAAGCTTCCCAAAACATTAATACTAATCTGTAGCTGTTCCAAGGGATTTAAAATGTGCTGAATGTGGCTAATGAGCAATATGTTTAGATTGTAGCATAACCAAATCAGTTGGAATTTTTTAGAGATGGGTTTTGTCATAAACTAATGCTATCTGACAAAATCTGGCTGCTAATATTTATGTATTAAAATATCCATTGCAAGCAGGAAAAAAAAACAAAAAACAAAACATTGAAAAAACATTCTTATTCACTAAGAAGAAAATAGGTTTTGTACCACAAAGTTTCAAATATCACACAGCACACTCTAGACAGCAATGAAAGTTCAGCATCAGGATTGCTCATGGAAAAACAAAGGCAATCTTAAATGCTTTCTTTTATCAAATAGGACACTATCTACTCTTAAAACCACCAACAGTTTAGTGTGGCATTAGATGGTGGATGCCAACTCTGGATCCCTTCTTCCTGTTCTTGGAATACCTTGTCATAAGGTCAGTGTTTCTAACAATAAAGTATGTTTCAAAGTGCTATGAAGTCATTCTCTAACCACTTAGAACTTTTTAAAATTAATTTCTACTTAATTTTTAAACTGCCATTGTCATGCAGAGAATGATAATCACACTAATTCATGTGTTATTTTTGAATCACAAGAATCATTGCAACAGCTTCCTAACAAATCAAAGATCTCCAAACTAGTTTTCCTCACCAGGAGTAGTAGATGTTTGAATTATCAAAACATATAGAAAAGGCAAAGATAGTGTTTGAAGTGTTGAGTAACCTTTTCAGTCTGTCAACTTTACCCAGTTCATATTTCTAGAATAACATTCTCTATGACCCTCAAAACACTTGTATTCACAGACAGCCTGAACCTAATATAGTTTTGCAAAGTGTAATTGTAGCATGCAGTTGAATTGAAAAATTAAACTAGAAGAATGGTTCAAACTACTTGAAATTTTCATGTACATTTGCCATTGTCGTGGTACTATGTAGTGAGGCACTATGATAAGAGTTTGGTGTCTCAATTGCTTCACTCCTGTGAATTTCTGCCAGAAAAATGGTTTCTATTTCAGTTCTCTCATTAATCAGATGCACTGTCTTTCTTGCCTTCAAGTATGATCTAAACAAAACTAGTAAAAAACAAAAAAAAATTGAGAGACCTCCAGAGGTCAGCTGATCCACCTTCTGCTCAAATCAGGATGTTCTTCAGGTGAGTTTTGAGAACCTCCAGCAATGGAGTTTTCACAACTTTCCAAGACAATGATTTCCATTAGTCATGTGCTCCTTTCAGGTAGAATTTTTTTCTTACTTTCACTTTGAAATCTCCCTGTTACATCTTTTGATTGTTGCCTCTGTCTTATTAAGATACATTATGGAGAAAGCCCAGCTCTGCCTTCCTTATAGCTTCTCTTAGGTAGATGAGGATTACAATCAGATCTTTCCTCAGCTCTCTATTCTACAGCCCAAATATATATAAATCCAGTTCCCTTAGTTTCTCCTGGTATGTCACATATTCAAGTTACTCACCCATTCCATGACTTCCCTCTGAACTTTGCAGTTTCTTGATAATCCTGAACATAGGGGCTGAAAGTGGCTATTGTATCCCATCTGTAGGCACCAAGGGACTGATAAACTTTGATTGAGGCTGATAGTAAGTTATTAATAATGCTACCTGACTCTGTCTCTTGCTAGTAGTATTAGATTCCTGCCTTTTTTTTTTTTTTTTTGCTACATATCTCCTAGGGAACTTGTACCCAGCTGTCAGAAACTTTCCAGTGAAGAAATGCTCTTTAATAGTAATTATAGTGACATCATCAAAACAAAATCTCTGAAATATTGCTGATTGAGTCTTTGCACTAATAGTATGACAACTGTGTACCATGTTCATAGTAAAGATTTCCTCA
Source organism: Orthonyx spaldingii (assembly GCA_013397795.1). Classification (NCBI taxonomy): domain Eukaryota; kingdom Metazoa; phylum Chordata; class Aves; order Passeriformes; family Orthonychidae; genus Orthonyx; species Orthonyx spaldingii. The sequence goes on along the minus strand of VZTJ01000377.1, from coordinate 36,428 downwards.
TAAATAAAATCACTGTGGTAATGTTATGTGTGAATAATGCTGCCTGACAATGGAAAAATAATAATAATGATAATGCACAATCCTAGTGTAATAACTGAAAGGGCAAGATGCATTTGCATGGACAGCTGGAACTTGAAATATCAGCAGTGAAGTGAAGCTGTTGTGTTTATTTTGTGTCCTTCTTTTCATCAGGAAATTTGTTACTTTTCTCAAGCAACTTCTCAGGCAGGTTGTTTATGGTATGTCAGGACTTCTTGGTTATAACAACTCAACATTTAAACATATTTAAAGAACTTGACAGTAATCTCATTCTATTGTGAATTCCTTTAGAGCTTACCCTCTTCTCCTTCACACTATATTTGATCAAGAAAGTTTTGACAGAATTTTTGCCTTCAAAAGACTGAAGGTTTAGGTGAGATACTGTATGTATAATTACACTAACCGTCCTTAATTTCTCATCCCTACAAGACTTTGAGATTATTATCAAAGATAAACAACCCAAAACAAAACAAGAAAACATATGAACAAACAAAAAACCCGAGACCCGAGTAATATGCAAACTAAATTTATCGTTTGTTATATGAACCCTTAAACTCTGTACTTTGAAGAACCTCATACTGACCTGTCTACCAATCAGGGAATTTCATTTCAAATCTGTAAACTTCTTGGAAATGGAAGAGGTATGAGCAATTTGGAAGATCTTTTGTGAAGCAATATGGAGTACACAATTAGGTAACATGAATAAAATGAGTTAGCTTAGAATTTGTAGGGTTGACAAAAGAACTATGATTGCATTGATGGCAATATCTCACACCAGTTCTAAAATAAATACAGGTTTTTTGCATTTAAAACGATATTTATTGCACTTGGGCACTGTCTGTCTTCCTCATCTTTTCATCTAGTTAAAATGATGCTCTTTCTTTTCTCTCTATTTATACATTGCTTTCTTTGATCTTTTGAACTGTAAAAGTCCTCAAAATGTTTACAAAGATGAAGATTTTAGAAATGTCAATATCAACTACTCTATATTCTCTGTGGATTTGACTGCTTAACAAAAATTTAAATTGAGAAGAAACAATTGCTCAACAAAAAAACCCCACTTTTGGATTTTTACTTTGTTGCTCAAGTGTCTTATGAGAGTAGGGCCATCAGATATACGACTCTGCTATAAGATATAATTAATAAATATGTGCTCTCTACTTTTTGTAATCATTGTGTTAAAGGAAAAAAGACTAATGAGTTGTTTTTGAAACTCCTTAAATCTTCAGGAGCTCTAGGTATGGTTAATCATTTACAAGTTTACATTAGTACACAACCTTTAAAAATGTTACCAAAAACCAAATTGTAAAGTTACTAAATTTTAGAAAAAAATAATTTGATAACTTGCATGTGGTTTCACATTTGTACAGCAATTACTTGAAATGGCTTTAGAGGTTTCTTTTTCCCCAGACTTTACAGGCACACGTTAATCAAAATATTGGTGCTCAGAGACTTTCACAGTGGTATTTTCTCAGCAGCAATAACTTGAGAGAGCAGTATGTGTGTGTGTGTGTGTGTGTGTGTGTGCGCACCTGTACTTTAGCACACACGTGTTTGTGTTCTGGGCAGGTTTTCAGAATGCAACTAGAAGTAAAACAAGTTTTCAAGCAAAAACAAGGGTATAGCTTAGCTTGCTAGTGAGAGAAAACAAAAGAAATGAATGGTTCCAAGTCTACAGGCCATTCAAATGACACTGAAGCAATACATGCATGTTTATACACAAGGATGAAAAGGTTCTGTAGGGATTTTGCTGCTGTATTCATCCCCTTCATAAACAATACTTAGGAAGTATTAAGCAAAAAAGCATGTTTCAAATATCTTACTGTCTTTTTGTTCTCTTCTTTTCTTGTTCCAACATGTTTTAGCCCACAAGGATTGTGTAGGCCCAACTAAGAATCATTAGATGTACCTAGTTTTTCAGAGTTGTTTCTAATATTCTTTGGATTATAAAGGATTCATGCAATACAACAGTGTTTTATTCAATGCAACAGGACAGACAGGATTTGTAAGTGCTTGATCATAGTTTTCATCATTCCATTACCAGTAGATATTTAATACAAAAAGTAACTTTGTCCGGGAACTTATGAAGAAGAAAACAGTACCTAGATGTGTTCTATGCACATATATCTCTAGCCATGAAAGTGGATGTAGTGCAGTTGAATATCTCATGCTTGTACCATGTAATCTGGAATCTGAATTTACCTTTCTGCATATGAAAGTATACAAATGAGGAAAAAGAAGGCCAACCCTGAGCATAACACTAATGCCAGCGCAGAAGTTAAAGATGATGGAGCTCAAAGTAAGGCCTTTTATGTTTCACATTTCCACGAGAGATGACAAATACTATGTAAATAACTATTTAAGTCACTAACTTACAGTCCTGCAATGCTTTCCAATACCTTATTGTAAAGAAAAACAATGTCTAACTCAAGATAGAGTTAATTTTTCCCCATGGAAGGATTCTTTGATTTGTTTGCTTAGGTGAATTGTTGTCAGAGAGTGAATCCAAACTGAAAATCATGAAGAAGCTCCTTGCAATCATTTCACTTTGTTTTTAAAAAATAGCTTTTCTGGAGGGTTATAGTTAGTATATTTTGTGTGCTGCTCCATATCTAAATATATCTTTGTACTACAAAGTTTTGACATGCTGTACATAGCATGATAGGCAAAACCTAACACTTTTTTTCCTGTAAACAAACAGATATCTCAGTGGCCTTTTTTTTTGTTTACTTGCTAGTACATTTAACCTTCATGCAGCAGTACTACTGTTTTCAATCTACTTGATAAAGTTTGTTGGAAGGAGAGGCTTGGTAACTTGTAAAGCTGCCTGAAGACTTAATAAGATGTTGAATTATGCAGACTGTATGAATTGAGCCAAGAGAACTGAGATAGGGAAGGTGTCAGTCTTACTGTCAGACTATAGAAATAAGCTGAAAAACATAGCTGTTTGGAAAATACACCCATGTTTGTCTGGTTTAGGTTGAGTTAGGTTTTTGTTTGGAGAAAACTGAACAGGGCTTTGGGGTGTTAAAGCTACTGAGACACCTCAAAATTTCACATATGCCAGACAGCTTGTGAAAACTGGTCCCAGGAGGTTTTTTCCATGCTACCTGTGTTTCCATTCAAAATGAAAATCTAGCAACAGGAGTTTTCAGATAGGATATTAAATGCTTGCTTTGGTTGACTAGTTGGTTTTACTTCCTTCCTTTAGTGTTACATCCTCTTCCTACTACTGTTAAAAATGCTTATACTCTTTGAATATGCCCAGGTGTAACCCCCATCTTCTCAGAGAGCAATTAGTACCTGATAGTGATCATCTAAATATTTAACAATTTGTTTATTATTTCTTTCTTTGGGGAAAAGTCTCTTCCACCTACTATGTATGGCTTGTCTTTGTTTTTCTGCTTAAATTCATTTTTTTTTATGTCAACCTGGAAGTATTTATATCTATATAGATATATGTTTTGTATAAATCTAGGTGGCTGTAGTGTACACAGTCTATGCTTAAATCTGGTTTAGAGATGTACTAATAGGAATGCATTTTGCTGTGGCAGAACATTTGAAGACTGTGATTTTAACTTGGCATTAGAAGAATTTTACAAGAAGTGCCAATGTACGTTAGTACCTTGAGTAGCTACAGCCAAGATGTTTTCATCAGAATGTGCTGCAGGCATCATTTTCACTGTTTTCCTTTTTCCATCCAAGCTGAAAAAATTTTAAGATTTTTTATTTAATTATCTCACCCTGGGATCTAGTTAAACCAAATTTGTTTTTGGAGTCAGTGAGTTTAGTTCCCTGCTATTGTCAGGCATCATGTCACAATCTTGACAAATGTGTTTTGAGATGAGCTGCAATACTACTAGTCATATACTTTTAAAGAAATCTGTCATCCGGAAGCATCATCAGTAATAAATCTAAAAGTGTTAAATGAACAGATGTGAGGAAGAAAAATAACTTGGGAGAAACAAACAAAATCCACTTCAGTCAGGAAGTATCATGTGGCACAATAATTTTTTTAAATGTAACCACATTTGCTCTTTTGTCTTCTATTCCTTCTCTGTCCTTGAACAGAAGGCAAGCCATGCCACTAATTTGCTTACTCCGATTCCACACCTTACAGGCTTAAAGATTTGCTTATCTATATCTAACATTCTTGCCTACCTTGTGAAATGAAGAATTGTATTAAGTAATCTAGCATTATATCAAGAAAAAAGTATTAAGCAGTTGCACTTCTAAAATTCAGACACCTCTCTGGTTGAGATGCTAAAATACACACTGACAGAGCTGCCCAGGAAAGACAGTGGCTGTAGTGCTCACTGAACTTTTTTTATGATACATTCCTATTTGTTTTTCCTATTGCTTCAAATTATTTGGAATCACAAGCAGCTATATTTTAGAGACCGACAAGAAAAAGTCAAGTTTCTGCCTTCCTAGGACCCAGCCCTCTATCAAAGAGAAAAATAAGAAGCTTGAAAAACTTTGAAAAATCACGTTCATAATGCTTCAAACCCTTAACTCTCCTTACAAAATAGCAGAGTAATCAATAGCTCTATGCAGTGTTTTTAAGGGCACGGACTTCACAAGACGGTGGTGTGCAAAGATATTTATTGCGTAGTAATAATTCTTTATATACTACAACACAAACAGGAAATAACTCTACAGTGTGTTCTAATTAACTATCTTGTTTCGCAACATTACTTTTTATGGCAACAGGTAAACAATACCTTTTAAGGAAACAAATGGGGTTTTTCACTTCTGACAAGTCCAGTAGTTCACAGGCCCACAATGCACTCTTTCCAATTCCCCTGTGACTAGGATATTTTTTACTGGTCCCAGGATTTCTTCAGGACCAGAAACAGAAGGTCACTTTGGCTTTCAAGGCCTGTTGCTCTGCTATCTATATCCTGTAACTCTACAGCTCTAAACTATAACAGTGCTGTTAACTAGTTGCACTAAAACATTAGAAACTTTCTCTTTTTAAAAGTATTTGCTTTGCTGCTTCATGTTTCAACAAGGTTAGTTTAAGACAAAGTATACTTTTGTTTCCTTTCAGTCTATGGAGAAACATGGCAGAAAACCTTTTGTATATGAATCACAACTGGCAGCCGATTGTAGTAAAATTGAGTGTTCTAGTTGAAATCTGGTGACTGGGAGTTCCTCAACAGCATCTTCCAGAAGCCAGGGTTTGTCCTCTCATGCACTGTGACAGAAGAAACGTTACTCTTGCTTACAGGTAGCTCTTGTGTTGAAAGCCAGAAGTATTTCACCTAGCACTGAGGTGTCTCTTCCTAAAGCTCCATTAAAGTATGTGGGATTACACCGACTCCAGACTCTGCCATGGATATATTATCTGGAAGTATGAAGGACACTGGGCTTAAATCAGAGCTACATCTAGTACTGAATGTGTATAACTCACTAAAAAAAAAAAACCAAAAAAACCCCAAAAAAAACCAAAAACAAAAACAAACCAAAAAAAAACCCATGGGGATTGTAAAACAGTTGAAAGCTTTTTGGATCTTTTCAGTTTAGAATTTGATCACTCAGTCCATGAAGCAGAGAAAACATGCTTGCTGTGAAAAGTTCTATGCAGATCTAGTTAATTCTTCAGAGTGAACTGCTACACTTGAAAGCTTTTTGGATCTTTTCAGTTTAGAATTTGATCACTCAGTCCATGAAGCAGAGAAAACATGCTTGCTGTGAAAAGTTCTATGCAGATCTAATTAATTCTTCAGAGTGAACTGCTACACTTGAAAGCTTTTTGGATCTTTTCAGTTTAGAATTTGATCACTCAGTCCATGAAGCAGAGAAAACATGCTTGCTGTGAAAAGTTCTATGCAGATCTAATTAATTCTTCAGAGTGAACTGCTATTTGTTGGTAAAAAATGTATAATGATCCCTCTAAAGAAAGCATGTGTTGTGCTTCTGGGTATTCATAAGTCTTTGACACATAGATAAATACTTTCTGCCTCAATCAAATTTAGAGTTGAAGAAGATAGTATGAGAAACTCATTTTTTTAGTATGCAAAAAATCAAAGTTTCTATGTTCCTTGAGTAACTGAGGCTTCCTTTGCATAATTATAGGGCTCCTGTGCTCAGATTTCAGCATGTTTCTAGAAGGGATAAAGCCTGCAATTACTTAATATTGAAGGAAATAGATAAACTCGGAATTCTGAAACAATTCTTTGTGATGTTTTTCTGTTCTATGTTCTTCCTGAGAAATGGATAAACCTTCTATAATTTCTTAGAAACCTTTGAATTATAATAGCAAAAGTATTCCTGGAAGAGCTGAGTTGGATATATACATAATGCAATATAGATTTAAAATTTGGCAGATCAGTACACTTATAGCTGCACCAAAAAAAAGTCATGGAGTTTTTTAGCTGCTGTTTGCTTAGGGTTTGGTTTCATTTGGTTGGTTTGGGATTTTTCTTTCCTTCCCCACATCACTCTATAGAATATCTGAAAGATTAAAGAGGTTGCAAAATAAGTCTTCAAATTAAGCTTAGTAATTGTAGTGGTTTTAGTTCATTCACTTGAGTTTCTGGTTAAGTGCCAGCACACTTACCAGATTTTTTTCTATGTTGTTGTGAGATAAGGATTAGGAGTAGGTAAAGCAGGTTCAAACTTTAAAGAATATAAAGAAAGTTCATTAACAAACCTAAAAGGAAGGGAAAAAAATTAAGAACCAGAACAAAACTTTCAGAACACTTCTGCTCCTCCCACCTCTCCATTTCTTTCTCAATGACAATACAAAAAACAACACTTTGACTTTCAGTCAATTTACCACATTTAAATTAGTCTTTCTTCAGTTCATTTAG